>VDFB02256132.1:199201130-199300683 GCA_007258455.2 Sequoia sempervirens
GAGTTGAAGGTTTCTGCAACCCTGCAGATGTGCATTAATTGTTGTGGTGGATCTTTTTTTCTCTTTTGTGTATGTAGGCAGTGAGCCTCCTTGTTGGACAGTGAGTCCTTTATGTGGACAATGAGTCCTTTCTATAGGCAGTGAGCCTTTGTACTTGGACAGTGAGTCCTCTTTTGGGTAGTGAGCCTTTGTATTCCATTTATAATCTTTTATATTGTGATTTAACCCTCACTGTGGTTTTTCACTCATTGGGTTTTCCATGTAAAAATATGGTGTTCATTATGTCGATTTACTTTCTGTTATTTGTGTTTCATGCTCATACTTAATAATAGAACAGTGTGGTTGTGAAAATAATAAGTGTTGAGTTTTAAGTTTGAATTGTGTGATAACTGATTCACCCCCCCACTCTCAGTTGTCTTGTGCCTGTTTAACAAATACATCTCTCATAACATAAGAACCTTCAAGAAGAAGACACTATTCCCACAAATAGAGAACCTGCAAATCAAACCATGTTCTTATACCACACTAACATGTGCTAAACTGTGTAAAGTAAGATCTCCTTCAACACTCCCAATCTGAAAGGATGTCAACATCTAAGCATTCAACTTAAATAATAAAACATGGTAGAACTTAGATGTAAAGCTCTCACAAAAATTAGATCAAACTTAGCCAAGCATTCCCACAACAAAAGTAAATATGCCCAAAGCCACTAAGTATCTCATGTACCTCTCCTAGCCAAATCCTTAGAACTAACTCAAGTTCAATATTGCAAGGAGAACAATGGAAATACATAAAATCATGCATCTACTTCTCAACAATCCCTCAGAACTCAATTATCAATACTAATGCATAAGAGAAGACAAGATACATATAAAAAAATGCATCTTATAATAAAGTGGGCAACACCTCTTAGATCATTTACCTGCCGAGTAGACCAAGAGTGGGATACAAGATTGTCCTGTGCATACAACACCAAGCAATATAGGCTTTCAATAAAGACAACCTTCTCATCAGGTCTATGATGGACTCACATCCATTTCCCAGTGTAGGCTCCTTGGTCTTTATTGTTGAAAAAAATTTATAACAAGTAACCATTCCAACACATATCTCTTAACATAAGAAAAATTAGGCCTAACCCAAGTTTCTCTAGTATCCATGAGCACGCACCAATCAATCCATGCCAACTTAAAATGCAACCTGCATAATCATGAAGCTCCAAGCAAATGATTAATACTCAAAACCAAAGAGAACTACATCCTTTCCAAAGGAAGAACAATAACACCTTTACCAAAGAATCTAAGGGTCATCCATTAAACAAGATGTTAAAACCTCTTCAAATCACATGAAGATAACCATATCTTACCAAAGCTCCCACTGAACTGTGATACTGAGCTACACATGGCAACAAGATAAACATCAAACCATTACTGTCAAAAGCTCCAACTGAAACATGTAACCAAGCTATCCATGACATAGTGATAACCATATCCTAAATGAAGATCATCCATGGCCTCAACACAATGAAAGAATCTGTTGTAAATGACACAACTCCCAAAAGGTCAAGAAAACCATAATCTCTAAACCAAGAAGATAAAACACACTTCTTTTTCAAATCTACAATAACACAATAGTAAAATCTCCCACTATAGCCAAAAAACCTTCAAAATTTTAAGATAAAGGCATCCCAAACTCTACCCAACTGTTAGCTCTGACACCAAATGTTGAAAATGAAGGTAATATTGTAGCTTAAAACTTGTAAAACTATAAGACTGTAGATCTAATTAAGTGTTCTTTCTCACAATTAATTGTGTATGATTATCTATTTAGATCAATTTTACCAATTATAGAAGGAGATAGAAGATAGTTAAGTGACATAACATATACATGGAGAAACCCTTTCGGGAAAAAACTCTACCAGAATCAATATTGCTTGTATTATTTAACCTTAGAACAAGATTACAATAATACTATATCAATTCTTGATTGATATGCTTCATTTTCCTTCAACAATCATTCTTCACAACCTACACAAAACTATCATACACTTTCTGCAGCACAAGCTATCCATGCATTCCAGGTGACCAAGCATGAATCCACACATCCAATGCCATGCTTCAAACCCTCACACATGCACAAGCTCAACTTGCTAACCTGCTACCAATATTACAAACTCTGATGCAATTGCTGCAATAAATAGACAATTAATGAGCATGTAAACTCATAAGAATTATCAAATACAAGAGCATAAATCTCATCTCAAAAGATATACACCTAGATTGTGCGAGTAGAGTTCCACACTGTAACATGAAGTCAAAAAAAAGTCTCCTCAATTTAGGTGCCCCAAACTGAACACTTAACTGAACTCTAGTCAAGAAGATATCTTGTAAGCATCACCTCAAAGTTGGTACCCAAGAATGGGCCCACTTAACTGAGCCTCTTAAATATCTTCTCATGCAAAAGGTCTTAACTCAAAGATGCCAACTTGGGTGCCCAAGGTGGGTCCAAGTCAATCTTAGTTAACTGAACTGTATCTCTCCACCAATTCATGCAAACATTATGCATGATTGATCATCCCCACTTAACTGAATGTATCCACCTATTATCTATCATGCAACTAAAGTCATTAGTCATGCAACTCAAGTCAACTAAAGTCAACTGAAGTCAACTAGCATTCAACTCAAACTAACTACATGCAACTAAAGATAATTGAACCATAACTGAACTGAACTGAACTCCACTCATGTAAATATCAATCCTTAACTTGTAGGATCTAAAACATGCATTACTGAAGTGTTATCAATCCTCCAAACAATTAACTGAATCAAGGTGGGTTCCACCTTCCATGTGGGCGCCCCATGTTCTCCTATTTTGTAGGAGCTCTTCTTCGACGTCCTCACATGTTCCTATCATTTACGAATAATTACAAATGTCAATTTACATGTTCATTTCATTTGAATTTAATCTCTTTCTAATCCGAGTGTTGGGGAACACTTTCCAAGGACTTAGGAGATACATGAAATATGTATAGGATTGCAATTAAATGGCATCCTATTCCCAACATGTTACCATGTGACATTTCATACAAGTGTGTTCCTTTGTGCTTATGTTGTCTTGCCATATGATCTTGAATCTTGGGAGCTTATGCACTCCCCCTAGATTTATTGACATCCTATCTCTTCAACATTTGTACAATTGGATCCCTCTTGATATATTTTTCTACTTTAGTGTGAGTCTAAGCATAAGTTCATACTCTCACTAAAGTGGGGGCTAAATGTAGCATCGTAAATCATCACCCTTGACAATTTCACTATGTTTTTATCCTCCCTAAATGCATGGACCTAAGTACACACCTAATTTCCTAAATTATGCATTTTGTGGTCCATTTTAACATTTATCAAAAAATTACAAAAATAAAACCAAATAATTCATTTAATATTTTATCCTTGATACCTTAAGTCTCGCAAAATAGGGTTGGGACACAGCTGCCTAGGGTGACTTAGTCTTATTTTTCCTCCAAAATTGAATATGTCAGTGTCAGTATTTTATTATTTGAATTTCAAATGTCCAAAGTTGGCTATCAAGATTTAATTTTTGGGAAATTAGAATAATTACATATAAATACCTAGTTGTTTCACCATTTGAAAAGGGGATCAAGTAATATCTAGCAGTTATTGGTAATCAAGAGAATCATCAAGCAAGACAAGAGAAACATTTCAATGATTTATTACAGCAATTCAATATCAAATCATCATGTCAAAGTGTATGTGAGTTTTTTCATGTTTATGTTATCATATTGTTTGTGAGATCTAACACTTGTAGGTCTTCAAGAAAATCAAGGCAACAACAATCAAGCCTTGAGGATATTTATATGACTTTAGTCCTTCAAGGAAGCCAATTTTGAGTGGTGAATTGTAGGTTCTAGTTGATTCATCATTGATTTATCATTTATCTATCTTTCATTGACATTCCCATTATTGAGGTGGAAACACCAACACAGGGCTTGACTGAGGCAAGCCCCTATATGGTACAACCCTTCCTCTCTCTTTGAATGTGCAAGTTTCAAATCTGAAGAAGACTGGGAGAATATTGAAGGTCATTTATCCATTATTGCAATCAAAACCTACACCTTGACAACAAATAGAAACTCAATTACAACAATATATGACAGTGATCTAACAATGTGACAATCAAAAAATGAAGGCTTTGATCTAACACCAAAGGATAATGAAATTAGATCTAGGATTCCTCTACTAATACATAGTTTCCTAGGGTAACTAGGTCCTCAGAAATCAACCCCAAATTCATATGCTAGGTGTACAGTACTCTGCTTATTCTATTTCTAAAGTCAAAATTTATCTATGATTTTTTGTGTCTATTGTATTTACATCAAAATAGTTAGTTAAATCATTATCCTAGTCATTTCATTGTATTTAATCCTTAAGTCTGTTTAAGATTTGGTCAAGGGAAGCTTGACTCATCTTTCAGGTTATAAGTCAATCATGTATCTTTTCCAAATACATCACAACCCCCACTACCTCAACCCTCTAAATGGAATGTTAGGAAAGGTGTCTAAACCCTAGAGTAAAACCCTAGGGTGTTTCCCCCTTTTTTCTATATTTCAAGTAAAAAAACTATTTATTTCTCCTCTTATCATTAGTCATTTAAAAAAATTCCCTTCTTTCAACATAAGTTATCTTTATCATTTCCTTTCAAAAAGTTTCTTTATTTCTATAAAAAACTAGCTGTATAATTTATGTTATCTTGAGGTGATGTAAGGATTCGTACCATTATTTCTCTCAAGCATCAAATTCCCTACATTACATTTTGGTGAATCCAACTCTTCTAAAATGTGTATTATTTTTCTTTCAATCATTTATCAAGCAATCAATTCTTCTTTCTTTAGCTTGGTAAATGCATGTTATCCAATAATGATGGATCTCCTTCTCCAAACCTTTCATGCATTTGATAATTTATTTTCTAAAGAATATCTTGATATGTTAGATGAAGTACTTAATGATTTTTCATACTTATATTCTTTTAAAAATTCTACATCTATTTCTTCTTCATCATCAAACTCCATTTATTTATAATCTTCTTTAATCAATTCTTTGAAATTCATATTCAATCTATTAACGTGATTACTGTCTCTACTGTTCATGACAAACCTAAGAAACCAATAATCTATTTTAATAGAGAGAACTCAAAACCTAAAAATTTAGTATATGTTTGTGGTGGTCCTTCTACATCACAACCTCCAAGTTATTCCTCACATATTGCTCAATCTTTTACTTCCAAAGTGCCTCTAAGTACTACTTATACCTTAGTAGCCCACACTTATAATGCTAGAAAAAATAAGAAAATTTTCAATAATCCGACACCTTTTCCATCTCTTATACCTATTCTTCCTTTTGCACCTAAACCTATCTCAAAATTCTCAAGTGAGTATGATCTTATCGAGCAACTTTGTGTTACTCCCACTAAGATTTCCTCTAGGATCTTCTTCAAAATTATCTTTTTTATCATGGTATGCTTCAAGAACCTTTACAAAATACATTGGTGCCTTCTTCTGCTAAGTTGAGTTATGTGAATTATTTCATAGAATATATTTATTGTGATACACCAAATATTACATTTTATCAGCACGAGATTCCTTCTCCTGAAGTGAAAATCCAATATGATCCATCAATGATAATTATTGATGTAAATAAAATTAGTATTAAACACACTCTCATTGACAACACTCAATGTTTGTAGTTTCAATCTATTACTTAAAAATCAAACATCGATACTAATTCTCTTGCTGCTACATCTTTATTTATTTGTGTCTGATAATGTTGGTCGACAAGATTTTGGTACAATAATATTACCTTTGAGCCTTGGACCTGTTACCTTACCTACCTTGGTATACGTTATGTTAGGTGTTTTACCATAAAATTATTTGTAGGTAGACTTTGGATCCATGATATGGGTGTTGTCCCATCTACCTTGCATCAATCTCTCAATTTTTTTCATGATAATAAATTATTACAATAAAGGTTGACCATGAGGCCCTTTACTTTTGTCAATTGGCTAAAGCTAGTTGGTCTTCAACTTCTCCTACTTTTAATAATTACATTCCTTCATTAATTCCTAAAACTATAATACCTTCATCAACTTCTTCTTCTAATGATGGTCCTACAACTCCTTCTAATACTACTGCATTTCCTAGTGATGATTGGGGTTTATTATATTTTACTCCATTTTTCAGAGAGTATAAAGTCAACCCAAATCACTTCAATATTCCAAAAATTTCATCAACATAACCTATAGAATATGAAGCTCCATCTACTTTAGGTGATGTTAGAAATAATGAGTGCTATTATATAATTCATATCAATTCTACCAATGACACTAACCCTCCTTTTGAGGAGTTATAATTGTGTTATGGTTGTGGATTCGATATTCTATCTAAAACAATATATAAAGGTAATGGTTGTGATTGAATGGAACATGATATCAGGATCTTGTCAAATCTAAATCCACATAACTCTAGTGTGGGCCTTGGATATCACCCTTCAACATCTAAATCACTACCATGGTTGAATGTGGACATGATCTCTTTGGACGATCCATCACTTCCTCTTATTCATCCTAAACTTATTCTATATAGTGTAGATTCTTCTATACCACCTCTAGATGTATTTTATTCCAAGGAAGCTCTAGCTAATTTTCTTGTGGTATATTTTTTTGTATTGAAAATAGTTTCATCACAAAAAGGACCATACAATGTCTAATTAAAATATATAGTACTATATACTACTACTATCCACAGTTATCACTACTGCTTAAACATACATTGCAACTGTCTACACCAAAATATATATTGTTCAGTTATACTTGTTGCAAATACATACATTGCAACTATATAATTTAAACAAAAAATAGCTTACAAATTTACAATTATAATCATAGTATTGATTCATTATTAGAAATTCTTGCTTTCACTGTAGGTGTCCATGTCCATCCATCCTAAGGGGGTATCAATAGCTGAAAGTTCTTCATTAGATCTGACCACTTCAACAATGAAATCTTCTCCTTCATTGATGTGAAATCTTTGACCCCTTGTTTCCTTGTTCACCTTCTGGTTTTCCTCTATTTTTTCATTGAATTCCTTTTGAAGTTCCTTGAGAGATTTTGGAAATGTAGCTATATCTGGTTGACTGTATTGCAAGTTGTGACCATAACTTACCTCTTATTTGATAACATGTATTGTGCCATCCCTTGACAACTTCATAAATATACATTTTGAAATCTCCATTATAATAGTGACCTGCATGGCAACATTGTGCAATATGAGTCTTTTTGAGGACTCGGTAAGTTCCCTTCTAACCCCTCTAAATTTATCCTCATTTCTTGCCTTCCAAATAGTCCATAATATTTTAGTTGAAAGACACATCCAAAATATATTATAATCTTTATCTAGTTTGTTTTCATTCCCCATAATAATTTTTCCAATTGATTTCACCATATTCTCCTCAAATCCTTTGCTCATTACAAAAAATATTCCAAATTTATTTAGAATAAAAAAAATATAAAAAATATGCTTAATTGATTCAAGCATTTTATAGATGTTATATATTTCAAAATTAGAGTACTCAATTTTATATGGTAGCCTTTGTAGTATACGAAACCATCTAAAACAAGCCTTTTGGGCTCTAACACATTTGACCATATCTTTTTAAAGATGCTTTTCCACTTATTTATAGTTAAGTTCCCAACATTTGTTAGCATATTCTATGAAGTTAGATTTAGACAGGGTTTTGTAAATTATTCTAGTATTGATATTAATCAATGGTGTATTATCTTGCCACTTGAAATCTTGGTACTATTCTTCATTCTATATACATTCAATAGGAAACTGCAACCCTTTACAAGCTTCCCTTAATATTGTATAGGTCCTCCAATTTGGTGGAGATATATCATATTCACTACTTAAGGTCATCGATTCTTTTAATTGCCCATTGGTTAGAATACTGTTAAAGCATTCTTGGGGTATATTTGAATTAATCTTCTTAGCATATTTTGGTGAATTCATTATGACTTTAAATGATAAAACTATTCTTTCTAACACTAATAAAAAATTTCCTAATTCTTCGGGCCATAGTAAAATTCTTAATGGAGATATTACTAAAGTTCCTATGGATCCTTCTTCTTCTAAAAAAATAATTCAAATGGGCAAGCCTTTCTTCTGAAAAACAAAAATCACATTTTGATCTTTTTCATTCTTATCAAGATATTTTTTCTTGGTCATATGAGGATATTCCTAGTATAGACCCATCTATTGTGGTCCATAATATTGTACTATATCCCCATGCTAAGTCAGTAAAACAAAAAAACCTGAAAGAAGCATCCTAAGGTTGTCTTAATGGTCAACACTAAGAAAATATTTTAGAAGTTGTCTTTATCTATCCTATTGACTATTTACCTTGGATAGTGAATATATTTGTCACAAAACCTAATGGTCATATTCATGCATGTATTAATTTTCATGAGTTAAATAAAGCTTCTCTTAAAGATGATTTTCTTCTTTCTAATATAGATATGATTATGGACTCGACAACATGCCATGCATTACTTTATTTTGTGGATAGATTCTTGAGATATAATTAGATTCTCATTAATCTAGAAGATCAATTCAAGATAGATTCCACTATCCTGTGGGGTTTTTTCTATTATGTAGTCATGTCATTTGGGTTGAAGAATGCTAGTGCAACTTACCAATGTTCTATGAATCTTATATCTCATGATTTTATTCATATATTTTAGAAGATTATGTTGATGAAGTCTTGTCTAATTCTATCACTCGCAAAGATCGTGTTTATGATATTTGTCATATCTTTGAGTGACTCTCACTCTATAAAATGAGACTAAACCCCCTTAAGTGTGTCTTTGGTGTTGATATAGGAAATTTTTTGATATTTATAATCTCTCATCATGGAATTAAAGTCAATACTCATAAAATAGATTCAATCATAAACATGCCTCTACCTAAAAAACATTTCTCAACTTTGTAGTTTTCAAGGGAAGATTCAGGCAATTCATAGATTTATTTCTCTATTGGTTGATCGCACCCTTCCTTTTACACATCTCTTATAGAAAAATGTGCACTTTCAATGGAACAAGAAATTTCAAAATGATTTTGATTCAACTAAAATTTATTTGGCTAATCCTTTCATTTAGATTCTATTTGTACAAGGATGACATTTTCTCCTTTATACTTTAGCATCATCTCATGCTTTAGTAACTTTACTAGTTGAACATGATGATGATGGTAAAGAGTGAGTAGTATATTATATTAGTTTGTATCTTACTTGATTACAAAACTAAGTACTCTATCTTGAAAATTTCTTGCTCTTTTTCTTGCAACACGAAAGTTAAACAACATTACCTATTTCATGCAAAAACTAGTGTCATGGTCAAGTTTGATCCTCTTAAAATTATATTTTCTAATACTGTATCTCAAGAAGATTAACTAAGTGGGAGATGTTACCTTCTAAGTTGGACCTTAAATTTGTCTCTAAAAAGGCAATTAAAGGACATGTTTTGTCTGACCATCTAGTTGATGCACCTTCACCTAATTAGTTTCCCAACTTAGATGTTTTTCCCAATGAAAACATTTTTTTTGTATAGGATGACTCTACATAGAAGATGCATTTTCATGGATCAAGGTATTGATCTGGTTCTAGAGTGGTGTTGTTATACTCTCACCCTTTGGTAAACCTATTCCTTTATCCTTTCAATTACATTTTTTGTGCACAAAAAATATTGCTAATTATGAAGCCCTTACTGGTAACTTGCATGCCGCATTATCACTAAACATAAAACATATTCAAATCTATGGTGATTCTCAATTAATAGTAAATCAAATTACAGGAGCTTATCTGGCTAAATAAGATAAGTTATCTAAATATCAAAATTTATATCTTTATTGAATGATTTCTCATCATTCACTATTGACACTATCCTACAAAAGGATAATCATCATACATATACAATGGCAAGCATTTATTCCCTTGTGTCCTTTGATGATGTAGTGAATGAGCATCCTCCATGATCCACTTTCTCTCTTAGTCCATTATTATCATTGGTATCTTTCCTTGGGGTGCACCAGTGTTATTTTTCAAAAATAAATATGGCACCATGAGGTTATGCATACATTATCGATAACTTAATAAATTAACGATAAAAAATAAGTATCCCTTACCTCGAATTGATGATCTCCTAGATCAATTACAATGTGCTACATTTTTTTCCAAAATTGATTTATGGTCAGGATACCATCAAATTTGTATTAAAGAATCTGAAATTTCCAAAACTACCTTTCAAATGCGATATGACCATTATGAATTTGTAGTTATTCCTTTTGTTTTAACCAACGCACCTGCAAATTTTATGACCTTGATGCATGATATCTTTCACCCATTTTTTGATGTGTTTGTATTTATTTTCCTAGATGATATCTTAATATACTCAAAAAATGAAAAAGAACATGAAGAACATCTCTGAATGGTACTAGAAACCTTGTGAAAGAATAAGTTATATGCCAAACTTAGCAAGTGTGAATTCTTAAATAGAAGTATCTTCCCTAGGAGATGTTTCTGAAAAAGGTATCTCACTTGACCCTACTAAAATTAAGGCAATTCAAGATTGGCCTATCCCAAAGGATGCTCATAAAGTCAAAACTTTCCTAGGATTGTTTGGGTTTTATCGTTGTTTTATTAAGAATTATTCCAAAATAGCATCACCTTTGACCAATTCAACTAAGAAAGAACAAAGCTATAATTGGACCCCGAAATGTGATAAATCTTTCCACACACTAAAGACTTTATTAACATTTGCACCTATTCTTTGTATTCCAGATTTGACTAAGCCTTTTGTTGTGATCACCAATGCATGTGGTACAAGTATCAGTGGTGTTCTAATGTAAGATAATTGAGTGGTGTGTTATGAATCTAGAAAGTTATTACCCACATAAAGAAATTATCCAATCCATGATCTTGAATTACTAGGCATTGTCCATGCTTTAAAGGTTTGGTGCCATTATTTATTAGGGAATAATTTTATATTAAAAATTGACAATCATAGCCTCCAACACGTCTTTACTAAACCTCGTCTAAATATGAGACAAAGAAGATGGATGGAACTATTAACTAAATATGAGCTCACCGTTCAATATGTTCCTGGGAAAGAAAATGTAGTGGCAGATGCCTTAAGTCGAAAATGACTATGTTAATGCCTTGGCCCTTGAGAGAAGCCAATTTGAATAAGATATAAAATCCAATTTAACTATTGATGACTATTTCCAACCCATTTATGAAGGTCTCCAAAACCCCTCCTCTAATGTTCATTTGAAAGATCGATTGGAACCTTATTTGTTAAGTAGAAATGGTCTCCTTTATTATAAAGGAAGGTCATGCATTCCCAATATACTTGACCTTAAATCACAAATATTGAAGGGCTCTCATGATATCCCAATATCCGAACACCTTGGATTCCAGAAAACTTATCTCTCAATCAAAAGAAACTACTTTTGGCCTCAAATGAAGACTAAAATTTTTACCTATGTTCAACAATGTTTAACTTGTCAAAAGGTAAAAGCAGAACAATATAAACCTCTAGGACTCTTGCAAATCTTGTCTAATCCAACTTGGAAATGGGAGTCAATTAGTATGGACTTCATTATTGGATTACCTCGAACATGTAAAGGACATGATTCCATTTTCATAGTGGTGGATAGATTAACCAAGATGGCATATTTCCTACCTATTACAATAAAATCTTCTACTTTTGATATTGCCCATATTTTTGTCAAAGAGATTGTTAGGTTACATGGTCATCCAAAGACTATTAATTCAAATCGAGATCCTAGATTAACATCTTCTTTTTGGAAATCCCTATTTACCAAACCTGGTACTCATCTATATTTTAGTATTGCCTATCACCCTAAGTTTGATGGTCAAACTGAAATGGTTAATAGAATCTTAGAATACATGTTGCGAATGTATACCATGGATAAACCTGAGTCATGGGAAGACTATTTACACTTAGATTTGTTACTCGAGTCTAACATAGGTTACATTATGGGCCCAAACCCATAGGTCTTTAGATTCACATCTTAAACTTGGAATATTCACTTTGTGTTTGGAATGAGTTGGTGAGGATAACACCATGTTATAAAATATGAAACCAAATAGGATCTTAGGCTTAGACATGGGGACACGACAAATCTTACAGGGGGAGAGACTATATATTCCATCCTTTTCTATGATATGCAAGTAGGTTATGTGATGTTTAAATCTTTCACATGCTTCTTTTATAAATCATTTTAGTGAATTTTCTTATGTTTTCAAACCTATAAGAAAAAATAGGGTTATTGAAGATTCATATCAATAATTTGGACCTAGTATTTTTATCAAGTAACTTGGGGGTAGTCATAACCTATTGTTGTTTTCTTTTTCTTAAAGGATTTCTTTCTCTATTGTACTTTTTTATTGAACTTGATCAACCCAATAACCTTGTGCAATTACCTTATAGGGCTAAGATTCTATTTGTGCATTGATTTTGATATATGAAAGGAGGATATTCATGTAGTCCATAATGCATGAATATAATCTTAGAATGTATGCTAACATTATAGATTATACTTGTATAAGTTTATGAGTGGCAACATGTATAGTAACTATTGTTTGTTCACATTGCAATACTTTGAAGGAGTTACATGAGTGGGTAAAATGGTAAAATTGATAAAGTAACTATATAGTAGGTGATATGCATGTCATTCACTAGGTAAATTTTATGACAACACATGATGATAATTTTGAAAATTTAGTATTGAAGATTCATGTAAGTGATTAAAATATTTATATTAAAGATAATGGGTTGCATGAGAGAAAATTGATAAAGTTGAAACAAAAATGTGATTAAACATATACAATATCAATAGCTTTTATTGTAAATTCTTGATATGTATGTATATATAGTTCTAGTCATAGATTTTGATTGGAAAAATGATCCTCTCGATATTACATGTTAATTTAAAATAAAATTGAAGAGAGAGAGAGAGAGAGAGATAGACTATGAATTCAAAGAAGAAAAGGATGTAAATAATAAACAAAAAAAATAGAAACATTATGAAGAATAATATATCCAATATCAATTATTGATCATGCAATGTTAGTTTCTTCAATTATTGATCATGTGTTTCCTTGAGTTGTGATGTAGATGTATCTTGGGCTACTGAGGACAGTAGTTAATTTACAGGGGGAGAATTGTTATGTGACTTTTTCCCCAAAAGAAGATAAAGTTATGAAATAACCCTTTAGAATTAAAAAGGGAATGGAAGAATAAAGGATAATATGCTTCTTTAGTTTAAATAAAGAGTAATGAAGAATATTTATGAGAACTCCTATATGAAAGAGAATAATTATTTATTAAATAATTATTAAAATGAAACTCGTGTGAAAGGGTGTGATGGTTTGGAAACCACCCCATAAGGCTTATATAAGCATTCATGTGAAACTTGGAAAGGAACAGACAGGAAAAAGAGATAAGAAAGTACAGTATATTGTGGGAATAGTGTTCCAGGTTAGTAGGCTGTCAGCAAGATGGAGAAGGGGCATGCTTATAGTGTGTTTCCAACCTGGGGTACAAGTGCATGCACTCAGGATGGTCCTAGCTTTGTGGAATGAGTGTTGAGAATTGTTTCAGTGGAACCATCACTCATGTAGAGTGGTAAAGTGTGCTTTCCTCCCAGACTGCTCACAGATGGAAGAGGCTGAACCATGGTCCATTCTAGCAATAGTTGGGATTTCTTCTGCACATTTCAAAGATAAGTATTAATGCCTAATAAATTATCTGAGCAATAAAGTTGTTTTAAATACTTTGATTTTATTGAATTAATAATTTATTTATGGCATGATTGAATGTATTTGAACACAATTGTTGATTAATTAATTTAATTATTTTCAAACTATTGAATTGGGAATTAAATATTAGATTAAAATTTATGCATATAAGTCTTTGGAATTAATTTTTGGAATCAATTTAATTATTTCATTTTCAATTTGGGAATTAATCCTATTTCAACCCTACTGTTGCTTGATTTTCTCTAAGTATGGATGTGGATTGCTCACAATTGCACCAGAATAATAATGGCAAAATTCAAGATGAGAAATGAGGAATTTGTTGGAAATAGGATGCCATTTAATTGCAAATCCTAAACATTAATTATTTCATGTATCTCCTAGATTCTTGGAATGTGTTCAACATTTGGTATCAGAGCTGAGGTTGGGTAGAGAATTGGGACGCCATTCTCTTAAATTTTGGAGGTTTTTTGGCTTAGTGGGAGCTTTTATTATTTTTGCTATTGCTGATTTTGAAAAAAAAAAAGTTTGTTACAGAGGTCATTGAGAGCTTGGATTCACAGGTTTGGTGTGAGCTTATGATGGAAATGGGGTTTTGATTATGTGCATCATGATGCCATGGGATTGCTCAGTAACACGGTTCAGTGGGAGCATTTGGAAATGAAGTGGATTCTTGGTTGTAGGATGGTTTTGTTATTATTTCATGGTATACTCTTGATTAGCGGTTTAGAGTTGTGGCATAATACATGTTATGATAATTATGATCATGAGGAAATGTCTGAAATTCCATATGCTTTTGACAATAATGGTTTGATGTTTATCTTGTTGCCATGTATAGCTTGGTATCACAGTTCCGTGGGAGCTTTGGTAAGGTATAGTGATCTTCAAGAAGAGGATGGTAGTCACGATGCCATGTGTAACTCGGTACCATGGTTCAATGGGAGTTGTTGGCAATGACTTGAATGCATCATTGGTAAGGTTATCTCCATGTGGTTGGAGATATGGTTTCTTGGTTTAGAGTGTATTTGTTACAATGTCATGTTATACTCTTTATACTAGTTTAGAGTTTGGCATATTACATGGTTCTCTTGAAGACTAGGATGTATAAGTATGTTATGGTGCATGTGATCTCCTAAGAGGAGATGGTTTGGTTAGATCATGGATGTCATGTTTATGTTCTGGATTCATGATTGGAGCTTTCACATTGATCTTGTGTAATTCTCTTAAGTATTGGGTACATTAATCATTTGCTTGATTACTTCATGAAAGTGTTGTGTTGCATTTGGAGTTTGGCATGGATTGGTTGGTTACAGGTCCTCATGGATACTTGGAGAAATAGGTGAGGTTGGAATTATCTTATGGTAAGAGACTTTTGTTGGAATGGTTACTTGTGAGAAAAAAAAATTAAAAGAAAAGACCGAGGAGCCTACACCTTGGTTGAATGTGAATTCAACACACTCGGTGGTTTGGATATAGAGGCTTGGGAAAGGTATTAATTGAGAAATTTAACACTTTAATTAATGTTACAGATTATCTTATGAAACCATACAGATAAGTTCTCTTGGTTTTAATCATTTGCTTGGAAGCTTCATGATTATGCAGGTTGCATTTGAAGTTAGCATGGTTTGATTAATTGGTGCAAGAATTCCATTGGCCTTGAGTCTTGTACTTGTTTTATTATTCCTTGTTTAGAATAATTGCAATGTATAATGTCAAGTGGGAGAATGTTGGAAATAGGATGCCATTTAATTGCAAATCCTAAACATTAATTATTTCATGTATCTCCTAGATTCTTATTGATTTACCTCTCATGCATGATAAGATATTTCAAGGCTCAGGATTACTTAAGGGTGCCAACTTTGAGGAAGAGCTTTGGAATTATCACCGAAGTGAAGGAGAAGTTGTAGCTTCAGTTTGGGATGAGCATGAAGCACATGTTGTAAGCTTTAGTCTTCACTGAATAACTCAACTTGAAGGAATATGGTGTACCTTTTCAAGGGCTTGAGCTTTGCATTGTAATTATCACCATTTGGAGATTACAAGGTTGCATATTGTCTCTATATCATCATTCAAGTTGAATAGAGTTTTCATAATTGTTATTGTAGGTGTGAAGAAGATTGGTAAAGATAGAAGAAGCATTCTCAAGCAAGAATTGGAGCTATTGTAATTCAAAGATTGAATAATAGAATAATTCTTGGTGGAGTTTTTTCCCGAAAGGGTTTCTCCATAATACATCTTGTGTGATCTTTCTAAAATCCTATCTAGTTCTTCTATCAACTTCTCTCTACATTCTACAACAATAAAATGAATTAATCAAGATAATCACCCACAAAGAATATATGTAACAAAGAAAGAGCTTACTTAGATCAACAATATTAAAGTTTTATAGAGTATTAAGCTAAGAAAACACCTCATTTTTCAACAGAATTAAAGCCCCAATTTATAGAAATTGGGAGGGAGAAATGGATGGCTAGGATTGCTTGAGTAGATGAGGCATGGCTCAAGGTTGTGGCTAATTAGCATTGTGACAAGTGTCACAATTGAGTGTGAGAAGAGAGGTGAGGTGTCCTCACACATGTGTGAGCACACCTTGGGATAAAAAGTCATTAAATTTTGGAGGCTATGTGTAAGATAGTAGAGGTAGGTGGGATTTAACTCATTAATGAGACAAGATGAGGGGGGCTAAGGATGAATTTTAAATTAATAAATAATGGTAATGATAGGGGTTAGGATAGTTAATCAGTGGTTAATTAGCTTAATTAGGTAGGTGGAGTTAATAAACCAAGGTTTACTAGCTTTAGTGGAGTTAAAAGTTGGAGAATGGGATAATGTAGGTTAGTAGGTTAATTAATCAAGGATTAATTAACACAATGAGGATTATAAGAAAGAGGGAATTTAGTTTGATTAATTAAATAATAGAGGATGATTGGAGGAACTATAGTTTAGAGGATGATATAATAATTAAATGAAATGTTTAATTAATTATAAGAAGAATAATGGATTGATTAAATATATAATATTTAATTAATTAATTAAGAGGGGATAAAAGGGTGAATTAATTAAATAATTCTTATTTAATTAATTAATGAAGAGCACAAAGATATACTGAGAGGGAGGGGTGAATTAGTATATCGTCAAACTTTTACCCTCTTATCAACTTTAACTTCTAGCACAATATCAACCATGCAATATGTAACAATATGATCAAGTTGACACCAACAATTGTATTTTATGTTTTTATATGAGATTACAAAGATTGTAGGAACCAACCTACTTGAATCATCAATTTTGTAGTTTAGTAGACATCAACCTACAAGGAGCACCAACCCCTAATTTTGATTTAGTAGGAACCAACCTACAAGAAGCACCAACTCCTAAAGTTCATAGGCACCAACCTACTGGAGGTACCAACCCCAACTTGTCAAACACCAACTTAGAAAAAATAATAACTTCAAGAACAATATTCCACCCTCAATGTGGCTTCTTCAACAGATGATGGAAAATTACGATCTTCACAAAATATGCAAGAAACTTACTCTTGGACTTCCTTTGAATTTCCTTCACAACTCTCTTCTCAATCTATAATGAGCTCTTCATAAATCTACTCATACAATCTTTACAATTCCTTCACATATCTGCAATAGATATATTATTCACGGATTCGTTGTCATGTGCAAGGTCTGCTCTCAAATGGACTGCATTCACTTATATGTGTTTTGATTCATGATCTTCATTTTATTTCACACACCAATTCTGTTGTATATCTTTTCTAAATTCTCATCTATAGATTTGCAATGTAAGATCTTATATTCTTTGATTCCTTACACTCGCTAGATTTTGTATGATGTTTCATCTACATTTCACCACTTAATTGATTTATCTCTTATTTCCCCACATGCTTATATCTTCCTTGGAATGATCTTATATTTCTTCAATGGTCATAGCTCTTCAACATGTCTCTTGACTATTCTTGACCAAATCTTCAATTTGTAATATTCATTTACTTTTTTCTTCCATATTCATCTTATTTTCTTCATGCTATATACTTCTATGGATTTTATACTCTTCCTCAACTTTACTTACTCATCTCTGCTCCAATACTCCTTCCTTCTTAGAATTTTCTCGTGTCTGGATGATATAACTTTCATTCCTCACACCACACCACATCACTCTTCTCACTTCCAAATTACAATCTCCTCTTATATGTTTATGTTCAAATGAAAAGACATATCCCTTGGGAAAGAGGTATCCATATAAAAAGCCACAAACCTATTTATTTGAAACTAACTGCTTGTTTTATTTTGATGCCTTGGGAGATTATGATAATCGTTGTCATTAGAAGAATATATTCACAGCTATTCATTATTAATGACTATCATATTCAATCGCTATCTTTACAAGATTCAATTATTATCTTTTTCAACCAACATCTCTATTTTGGGCCACTCACTACTTTAATGGTCCCATGTCATGACTTAGCCAAATACTTTGTTCTTCATTATAAATTGACTCTTTCTCTTTATTTCCCAACTTAAATATTATTGAATTGAATATATCAGTTGTTTTCCAAAAACAAGACGTCTTTATTATCTCCATGGCATGATCATTCTCGTATTATGAAAATCGTGATTCATTCAAAATGGTGTGGCTTCAACATGAAATAATAGGGGGAATAATAGGCGGCCTAATTTATTTGCTAATTCCTTTAGCTCTGTGTCTTGTAGTGACTTCTTAAGAACAATAAATCGCTTTCCCTTAAGCATCAAAAATCATATGATTCTTATATTCCCGAGAATAATCTTGGTGATAATTATTTAGCAAAATTCTTTTGAAACTTCACATGAAGTGTGCCAGAGATACTCTTCAATTCTTGACTCTTCACCATTTCATAATGTAAATAGAAGTATTTTGAAGGGGCGTTTGTCCAACTTTCTCGATTTTAACTAAAGTGGCCAAAGACATGGCATTGGCTAAAATAATCTAAACAATTCTATGAAGTTTATGCCCTCTATTAAAGCCAAATATTTACTATTGTCACTCTCGAATAATTTAGACCTCTTTTAAAGCATGAAACATCTTCTCTGTAATTTCCATGTGCCCGAGCTTATTTAAGAAAGAGGTGGCTACAACTTTATATGTATTGTGAACATTATACATCATTCCCTATGCCCTTTAATTAAAGTTGCTCTTTCATTGTGATCTATCTTATGGACTTATAGCACCATGACCTTGTAAGTATTGATCTCTTAATTGTATTTAATCTAAAGATTGTATTCTTGACATAAATCTGTGTCATCAATGATGGACTTTCAACTTGACATCTACAATATGTTATCTTCAGTCATGCCCCTACAATATGTTATCTTTAGTCATGCAATTGCTTGACATCAATGACAATTTCTCAACAATCTCCCCCTTTGTCATTGATGGCATCCTCTTCAATTACCTCTTCAATGGAAAAATGTTCCCCCTATCTCCAATTTCTCCCCCTTTGACATCAATGGAAAAGGGTCTTAGGGGTTTAAAGTCCAATTTTTTGAAACTTGAAAGTCTTCAATTCATTACATGCAATCATTTCATCATCTTGATACCAATCCATTACTTTCCTTTGTTGTTGATCTGTTACATAGGTGGATTCTTCCTTTTATGGTTCTTGACATCAATGCAATAGTTTCCCTTTTGTTGTAACTTTATTTTTCATCATACTTTCATCTTCACTGTATCCATTTTTCTTCCTTAGGGATGAAAGATAATATCAGCCTCAGCTCACACTAAATTCATGGTTCCTCTTATAAACAAGAAGAGGCATATTGAACTTGCATTGGTTTACTCATTTCTTGCATATATCTTCTTTCTCCAAACTTTAATAGTTTTTCCTTTCTGTTTGTTAGAGACATTTTCTTTCTTGCTTTGTCTTAGAGGCTCAACAAAGATAGTTTGGAAAAAACACGATGTATGTCCAAAGTTTCTACACTTGTAACACATAATATCATGACCAAATGAATTATAATTTCTCCTAGTGAAGCTTGAAGTATTTTTGCAAGAAATATGAAATTCTTTGCTTTGTGGCCAAAATAGTTGCATGAGAAAAAATATCCATTGAAAGAATAAAACTATCTAATGTTAAATTTTCTTTCATTTTCCTTGGAATTTGTGGCATTCTCATCAAAATTTGTACATTGCTCCTTTGGATTTTCCAATTCTTTCTTCAACATGGCAACTTCTTGTTCCAACTTGTCACAATCTATCTCTTTTGCACTTAACTTGTTCTTTATTTCATTTTCAACTTGTTCAGCCTCTACAAGTTGAGTCCTTATGTCTTCAATGATTTTGTTTGATTCCTCCAAGCATTTTATCATTTCCTTAATTTTTATTTCATGCTTGGTGACCTTCTCCTTCAATTTCTCATTATGTCTATATGCATAATGGAGCTCTTCTTCAAGATCTACTTCTTCTTCATTGCATTCTTGGTCAACTTCTTCTCCTTCATGTTCGCTACTTGTATCTTCCATGGCCATAAATAGTATTTATTTTTAATCATTTCTTTAGCATTCATCACTTCGTTCTTCTGAAGAGTTGCTTTCTTTCTTTGAATAAAAGCTCTTTTTATGTTTTTGGAATTTCTTCTTTGAGTTATGCTTAAAAAATTTCTTTCCCTTTTTCTTTGTGTATACTTCCTCTTCATCCTCACTTGTTTCACTTTAATTTTGAGGACATTCAGAAGAATAATTTCTAACTTTTCCACAATTAAAACATTTAAAAGGAAATTTTCCTTTATACTTTCCATTTCCTTTCCTTAGCTTTCTCATGAAATAAGCCTCTGCCTCATCACTGCTTGCATTCTCACTTGATGCATAATGCTTGGTTTTTCCTTTCTTGGATTCTTTGAAGGAAATATCATTTTGTGGTGTTCTCCTCTCAATCCTCATTTCATAAGCAGCAAGAATCATGTTGGTATTTTTTCCAATACACCCTTAGAATTCTCTAAAGGGTAGTCAACCCTTATAATCAAGAATCTTCACGATGAATGGCCAACGTAATGAGTAAAGGAATCTAAGATCCCTAATCCTTCACTTTAGGCTCTATGGGACCTAGTAGGGTGTTCCTTATTGTGTTCATTATGATCTATTTGATGGAGAACACTTCTATGCATAGATTAGTTCCTACCTTTGCAAATAGATATAACTCACTAAAGATTTGGCTAATCTTTAGGTAAATTGCTACCTTATTTACTAGGAACAAGGAGATATTTCAAACTCATGCTTCATAATTGAAAGATTTTAAGTGAAATGTGTTCTTGTTCTAAATCCATGGTCGGGTAAATCATCAACTCATTCAATTGAAAAAATCTCTAACAAACAGACCAGTGCTTCATCAATTGGGCAAATAGGGTCAAATATGCAATAACCAGTAATACACAAATTAATTAATTCTAATAATGGTGGACTATTTTCACAATGCCTTGCAATCTGAAAACTCACAATATCTAAAAAGTAACTTCTTATTAGATCTTATGAAAATTCTCACAAATCTATGCCCTCTTCAAGCATTTAATTAACCCTCTGAGTTAAAGAAAAAATAAGGACACACATTTAATTGAACATTTGAAGATAAAAAATAATACCCTTGATATTTTCATTTATTTCTTGCAAAAATTTACAAAAAGAGAGTATTTTTTTCAAAGATAAGATTTGTTTTGATATTAGTAATTTTCATAAAACTAATTTAAAACTACTACATATAGGACTTAAACCCAAGACAATTCTACTGTTCTATTCATTAGTTTTTACATTATATCATTTATGTACTTGAATTCTACCCAGACCGTCAACTGGAATCAAAATTGAACCCCTTGTAATGAGCCTCGCAATCCCTTTTATAGACCAAGGGAGCAACAAGCATCAGGCTCATTACAATTACATTTCAAAGATATTTCATTTCAGCCAAAATTTTAATTTCATTTCGAAAATTCCCCAAAAAGTTGCCTGCAATCATTTGTTGTACTGGGGAAGCAAAATTCACTTCATTTCAGCAAAAGGGAACCGACCAATGCTGCCAAAAGCTATCCTTAGCTACCAGCAAACTTTGCATTCCAAACACCATTTCTCTTAACTAGAACCAGCACTAGAACTAGACCCATGATACACACGACCACTGCGCGTATTTGCAGGAGGCGGGGAAGAGACCTCCACTCCTTCCTCATATTTATGCTTGCCAGCCGTTGAGTAATCATGCCCACTCAGAGTCTTTACAAAAACTGGGGCAATTGCTATCACTTCCTCCCCTGGGGTTTCCAATTGATTTAGGATCGTGAGGTATCACTGGTAACCTGAATCTATTTCGATGGTACTATTTGAAGGACTGTCAGTGATAGCAATGGGGGAATTTTTCCTTCCATAAGAAGCTTGGTCGTACCTAATCTTTCTTCGTATTCCCCTTGCAAAACCCGTAGAATCTTTTCCTCTAGCCTTAGTTGCTTCCGTGGTCACAACTCGACTTCTCAACCTATGGCTGCACCTAGTAAGAGTTGGTGTAGATTTCTCACCATGAGCCTCTTCCTTGCCCTTTCCTTCAAAGTTGCAGTAGCTATGGGTATGTTTTTCTCATGCTCAGGGACATCATCATGATATTTCTACACATGCAATCTCAGGGACCTTTGCATTGATAACACAAAAGTAGTTGGCTTTCTCATCTTCTCCTAAAATGTAGCTTCACAAACACAACACACACTTCTAGAATTTAGAAATTCACACTCTCAATTGCAATGGTGAAAATAGAGGCCATCAACCTTCATTTAATAGGAAAATTAGGTGTGCTAATCATCAATGCTTGATGAAAAGCACATGAGCGAGCAAGCAATCGACTATTGGCATCCACATCTCCATCGTTAATTAGCCAGGTACATGAAAATCTATGTATTATTCTAAATGATGACAGGAAATTAATTCCTCACACGCACCAGGATAAAATTGATCACTCCTATAGAACATGTGTCATTAATGCATACTCCTCATAGAGTAAAAATGGCTATCACATGCCTATTTATATTTTTGAATATTGGTCGTCGATTTCTAGATGAGATGGAAAATCGACTAGCTCAAATTAAGTCAAATCAGGTTTGAAATCCTAAGACTATAGCTTGCCAACTTTTGGCCAATGAAAATTTGTTGACTAGGAGCTACATCATTTTGTCCATGGGCTCCACCATAACCTACACAATGGTCAAAGAATCCACGCATCCATCAATCGTGTACCTCGCAAGCTTCCGACAAAATTAATTAAAATGTCATGAGGTGTGTGATGGACAATTAAGATTCAATTCTCACTCTACATAATAGTCATTGATCTCCAAGTCATCAATCGTCAGATGCTTGGAAAAGGATCAGGCCCCACCATGGAAAGGACACGTGTCAAACCATCTGGTACCTCACACATCTTCTGACGACCACTCTTTAATGCCTGCGCGGTGTTCGATCAATGGCTGGGATCTAGTCTTCATATCCAAAGAGCAGGATTTATGCACATGCCATAAGTTAGTCATAAAATAGGGCCATGAGTAGGCCAACGACAATTAGACCCTTGAGAAAAAATACTTAAACTTAATTCTTTTGGAGGTGAAATATTTTTCCAAACTTTTTGGATACTTGGCATGGGACAATGCACGTGTGACCATCTTTCCTAGACAAAAGGGGGCTGGTAAATATATGTATTCAAAGGCTCAAGCAATAACTTAAGCGACTGGTGACTGACTGAAACAAGACAATGCAAAATTAAAATTCCATAGGGTTTTAAGATAGAACATTATCAAAGAGGGTTCACAGACCAAAACCCTAACTCCATCCTTGGACACAAAGCTTGGAAATCATGATCCAAGTCATGATTTGCTCAAAATTTTGTAAGAATTTTAAAAGCTCTATCAGCGGCTCATGCTTGGGGACATATATCCCTTGTGGTTATAGTGAGAATCTAGATCTTGGGTTAAAGTAAACCAAGGAAGAAGCACAAAAACCCAAGAGCTTTCCTGGACAAGGCAAGCAGACGCGGAAAAAAGAAAACATACCAAACCAAACCTATGTACAATATTTACAACACTATACAATGCAATTCATCTCTTCAGATGCCTCTTTTAATCAATTGGCTTCAATCCTTAAATTGCAGGCACATGGCCCCCAGGAACTTAGGACTAATTCTTTCCTCTATCAAAAAAAAATTCCTGCTCTACTTGTGAAGGATCAACATGTGTATTGAGTATTTTTGAACAATCAACATCATCATAATCGACACCATCAATCCAACTTACTATAATGTTATCCCATTCACTAACATGTTCCACCATAGGCTAATCAAATTGAACTGGAAAAGTAAAATATTCATACTCCACTTGATCATGAATGTGGACACCACATTCAAGTTGTACATCAAACTGAAATCCTTCATAAACACTTCGATGCATGTTGAGCCAGCAGTCCCTTGATGTATCAAAAAGAAAAAATAAAAAATTCAGGAGAATCTTTACTTTGCTTTACATAGGTGTGATCCTCATTGGATGAGAACAAGTCCATAATTAAGCCGAGAAGATGAGGGGAATCAGCAAAGAATTCAACTACACATTCATATTGATTAACATCATACTTCATGCTATCTACATCTCTAAATTGCTCTTCACATAGATCAAACAATCCTACAATATCAACACAATTTGAAGATTCATCAAATCGTTTCTCCTCATCAACATGCAATAATGCTACTTCAGGACCAATGTACCCGTCTAGGTGCACAACTTGATCATCCAAGAATAATCCCCCTCCTTCATCCATGTGCATATCATCCCTATTATCATGTATGGCTCACAATTCAACCTCTATTTCAAGCATACAACCATGTACCATAGGAACATGAGTATGTTCATCTACCTCTCCCTTAATACTAGCACTATATTTAGGACTATCACCATGGACAATGACATCCTTATCTTCAAATTCTTCACCATGTGAGCAACTATCATGTTCAATTAACAACAAACCTGAGTTACATTCTTGGTAATCATCAAATACAGTTTTCTCACTCACATGTGAACAAGTGACTTCACCAATACTTGTACCACTACATCCTTCATGTGACTAGAGAACTTTTGGTTCAAGGCTACGGTCCTCAAGAATACAATCAGAAACCTTAATGTCAACCTGGTGTTCATTCCTTCCCATCTCATTCGTATCATATCCCATATATTCATAAGTTGTACTTTCCAAGAAACCATTAGCATTTTGTTTTTCTTGTTTAAGACCACACTCTAACCCTATGTTAGATATATCATTAATATTTTCAATAAAGAGTGGGTTATTCCTATACCAATAAGGATCATCATTTTCCATCTCACATAATGGTGAAGGTTCATCATACAGGGGATTCTGCCACACCTTCATTGTTGTCACACATACCCCTGCTTTCTTAGTATGAGGATCCCAATCCCTAGAATCATTAGTGCATTCAAAGTTAGAGTAATCACTTGAAGAGAAAAGAGAGATATTTTCAACATTATCCTCATCATTTTTATTCAAGATTATTGATCCACATTCCGAGAACTCTTCACATGAAGAAAATTTTTCACTCCCAAGAAAGTCACCCTCTCATGTCTATCAACATATCCTCTACTCGGAGCTAGGGATTCCATCTCAATTTCATAAGAAGAACTATAATCAATAGAAGACCGACCAAGCTCAATTCCATCACCTTGTTCATTGATTTGTGACACAATATCAACAACATATACACCATTTTCATTGATTAGATCAAGGCATGGGACTTCCTCTTGCACCCCATATATTTGCTCACAATCTAGGACATCCCAAGGACAATAATCATGCACCACTGCCTTGTCCTCATATGTTGTATCTTCATCTTCATCACTGCTATAGTGAACTGCAAGTATATCATCTGCAAACTGATTACAATCATTATATTCACCCTCACAATAAGATAAATGTTCATGTTCTAATACACTCTCTCCATTTTTTTGCGTTGTCTTTTGATACTCTTCCACAAGGAAACCACCACTAACACTTTGAATCAATACATGTGTGTAGCCATTCTTAGCCTCTTCTACAATCCTTATCCAATCAATTACTTGGCTCAAATCGTGAGGCTTCAATTCCTCTGGTAAATTACTCAATCCTAATTGATATATTTCATAAAACAGATCAATACATATTGAGTCTTCTGGTCTAGCATTTTTAGGTACTTCCAATAGAGTATCCACAAGCCTAGAGAATAGATCATAAGGTGATTCCCCCTTATAACTTTTCATCACATATAATCTCTTAGCTGAAGATACCTAATCAACTTTACTTTGATCCAGTAAGCACTTCACTTGGGGCTTACCATGATTCTCGTAACGAGGTGATGGAGAAATTGGAACAATAGAAGCCTTGTCATCTTGGCATAAATTTCTACTAATTGATCCACTAGTTGTATTTGCATGAAATGTGCTAGGATAAACAACATTGTGGTTGTGTATCCCTTCATCATTGAATACTTCAAATTGTTTTCAATATCTATGGTAGTTTGATATGCTTGATGTAATGTTGTGGGTTCTTTATCTCTTAAGAGGTAACTCATCTTTTTATAAAATGCACCTAAGTACACCACCAAACACTCTGCATAATTTGGTCTTATGCTTTCAGGGATCTCTCTTAAAATCTTTGAAAATCTGAGATTGAAAGAAGGAACTATCTCATCTTCTTCTTTCTCCACACTCATGAATTTTTGTCTAATTAGGATTGGATAAATCCTTTCACAAAATTGTTCCATGAACACTACTTTAAACTCATCCCATGAATGTATGGAAGATGTTGGTAAATATGAAAACCATTCTCTAGCATCTCCCTTTAAGGATTGAACAAACAATTTCATGACAACATCTTCAAAGTACAATTCATAATCTCCCATCATATCAATAAACTCCTATAGATGTTTACTTGTTGATTCAGACTTTGCACCATTGAACTTTGGTACCTTATCTCTGATCTTGGGTGGTACAACATTTGGATAGCCACAAATATTATCAAAATTAATGGCTTTGTACCTCTCGGTACTGAAATTTCCTTGACATAACAAAGGTTGTTCATTATGCATGGTTAAATTCACATCTACAACAGAATGTGCAGTTTAGCAATGCATCCTCACACTTTTAAAAGGATTACACAATTTTCTTTACAATTACACAAGGAAATACAAATTCCTTTTGAAATTATGAACTTAATGCTTTACAATACAAACCTCCTATAACTTTTGCTTAAGGTCTTACAATATAACATGCTTCTTCATGAAAATGCATAAATTTCAATTCACATTCAAAAGGAATGCTAAATTACCATTATTATTCCCTCATCTAGTGCTACTTCACTTAATAGGGAATCATTTGCATCTCAAGTGCAGAAGATTTCTCATAATGTGCTTTCAAACAGAATGATGTTTTCTTTAGATTTATGAGAATACTTGGAAATTTGCAGCAACCATTCACATTTTGTCTTGAACTTTGCATATCTGAAGCTTTGATGTATTCTTTATCAGGTTCTTTAGTTAGAGTCACCACCTCCTATTATGGAGGATTAAACTTCAAATGAGATGAAGTTTCTTCAAAAATAAAACATGTTCTGGGTTTGCTTCCATAATGCAGTCACTTTGAGATCCTTCAAAATTTGCTACAATCAAATCCTCTACCAAGTTCAAGAATTCTTCAACATCTAAACAAGATGTTTAGAGTTACCACACCATTTGACTCTGTGATACAAGGATCTATGTCTAGAGAATGGAAATTTTCCACAACAAAGTCGCTATTTTGTTGGTGTTTTTTCCAATACACCCTTAGAATTCTCTAAAGGGTAGCCAACCCCTATAATCAAGAATCTTCACGATGAATGGCCAACGTAATGAGTAAAGGACTATAAGATCCCTACTCCTTCACTTTAGGCTCTATGGGACCTAGGAGGGTGTTTCTTATTGTGCTCATTATGATATATTTGATGGAGAGCACTTCTATGCACATATTACTTCCTACCTTTGCAAATAGATATAACTCACTAAAGATTTGGCCAATTTTTAGGTAAATTACTAACTTATTTACTAGGAACAAGGAGATATTTCAAACTCATGCTTCATAATTGAAATATTTTAAGTGAATTGTGTTCTTGTTCTAAATCCATGGTTGGGTAAATCATCAACTCATTCAATTGCAAAAATCTCAAACAAACAAACCAATGATTCATTAATTGGGAAAACTGGGTCAAATATGCAATAACCAGTAAAACATAAATTAATTAATTCTAATAATGGTGGACTATTTTCGCAATGCCTTGCAATCTGAAAACTCACAATATCTAAAATGTAACTTCTTATCAGATCCTATGCAAATTCTCACAAATTTGTGACCCTCTTCAAGCATTTAATTAACCCTTTGAGTTAAATCAAAAATAAGCACACATTCAATTGAACATTGGAAGATAAATGATAATACCCTTAATATTTTCATTTATGACTTGTAGAAATTTACAAAAGGAGAGTATGTGTTTTAGAGATAAGATTTGTTTCAATATCAATAATTTGCATAAAACTAATTTAAGACTACTACATATAGGACTTAAACCCAAGACAATTCTATTGTTCTATTCATTAGCTTTTACAGTATATCCTTTATGTACTTGAATTCTACCCAGACTGTCTACTTGACTCAAAATTGAGCCCCTTGTAATGAGCCTTGAAATCCCTTTTATAGACCAAGGGAGCAACAAGCATCTGGCTCATTACAGTTACATTTCAAATATATTTCATTTCAGCCCAAATTTCAATTTCATTTTGAAAATTCCCCACAAAGTTTCCTGCAATCATTTGCTAAATTGGGGAAGCAAAATTCACTTCATTTCACCAAAAGGGAACCAGCCAATGCCACCAAAAGTTATCCTTAGCCACCAACAAACTATGCATTCCAAATCCACATCAAGACAAAGCTTTCCAAATTAGCATAAAGACAAAAAATCAACGTACCCAGAGAGTGCAAACAACAACTATTGCGGAAAAAAAAATATCACAACACAAAAACATGAGACCCAAACACCATTTCTCCTAACCAGAACCAGCATTAGAACTAGACCTGCGATACACACGACCACTATGTATCTTTGCAGGAGGTGGGGAAGATACCTCCACTCCTTCCTCATCTTTATCCTTGCCAGCCATTGAGTAATCATGCCCACTCAAAGTCTTTACAGAAACTGGGGAAATTTCTATCACTTCCTCCCTTGGGGCTGCCAATTGATTTAGGATTGTGAGGTATCACTAGTAACCTGAGTCTGTTTTAGACACACTGTATGAAGGACTGTCAGTGATAGCAATGGGGGAATTATTCCTTCCATAAGAAGCTTGGTCATACCTAATCTTTCTTCGTATTCCCCTCGCAAAACCTGCGGAATCTTTTCCTCTAATCTCAGTCGCTTCCATAGTCACAACTCGACTTCTCAACCTATGACTACACCTGGTAAGAGTTGGTGTAGATTTCTCAGCATGAGCCTCTTCCTTTCCCTTTTCCTTTAGAGTTGCAGTAGCTACAGGTATATGTTCTGCTCGTGCTTAAGGACATCATCATGATATTTTTTCACATGCAATCTCGAGGACCTTCGCACTGCTAACACAAAAGTAGTTGGATTGCTCATCTTCTCCTAAAATGTAGCTTCACATACACAACACACTTTTGGAAATAAAAAATTCACACTCTCAATTGCAATGGTGAAAACATAGGCCATCAACCTTCATTTAATAGGAAAATTAGGCATGATAATCATCAATTCTTGATGAGAATCGCACGAGCGAGCAAGCAATCGACCACTGGCATCCACATCTCCATTGTTAATTAGCCAAGTACATGAAAATCTATGTAAAATTCTCAATGATGACAGGAAATTAATTCCTCACACGCACCAGGATCAAATTGATCACTCCTATAGAACACACGCCATTAATGCATACTCCTCGTAGAGTAAAAATGGCTATCACATGCCTATTTCTGATTTTTGAATATTGGTTGTAGATTTCCAAATGAGATGGAAAATCAAGCAACTCAAATTAAGTCAAATCGGGTTTGAAATCCCTAGACTATAGCTTTCCAACTTCTAGCCAATGAAAATTTGCTGACTGGGAGCTATGTTATTTCGTCCATACGCTCCGCCATAACTTGCATGGTGGTCATAGAATCCACGCGTCCATCAATCGCGTACCTCACAAGCTTCTAGGAGGAATTAATTCAAATTTCACGAGGTGTGCGATGGATGGTTAAGATTCAATTCTCACTCTGCCTAATAGTCGTTGATCTCCAAGTCATCGATCATTGGGTGCTTGGAAAAGGATTGGGCCCCACCATAGTAAGGACACATGTCAAACCATTACGTACCTCGCACATCTTCTGACGACCACTCTTTAATTCTTGCATGGTGTGTGATCAATGGCCGGAATCTTGTCTTCAAATCCAACGAGCAAGATTTCTGCACATGTGATAAGTTAGTCATAAAACAGGGCCATGACTAGGCCGACGTGACAATTAGACCCTTGAGAAAAAAGACTTAAAATTAAGTCTTTTGGCGGTGAAATATTTCACCAAACTTTATGGATACTTGGTGCGGGACAATGCGCGGGTGACCATATTTCCTAGACAAAGGGGGTTGGTAAATATATGTATTCAAAGGCTCAAGTGATAACTTAAGTGACCAGAGACCAAATGAAACAAGTCAATGAAAAATTAAAATGCCATAGGGTTTTAAGATAGAACAATATTGAAGAGGGTTCAAAGACCAAAACCCTAACCCCATCCTTGGACACAGAGCTTAGGAATCATGATCCAAGTCATGATTTGCTCGAAATTTTGCAAGAATTTTGAAAGCTCTATCAAATCCCATGTTGTTCATCCTTTGTCAATGTGTCTAGATTTGTCAATTCTTCTAATGTCGACACCTTGGAATCAAATCTCATAGATAAGGATCTTAATATCTTATCAACAATAAATGCATCATCAACATCTTCACCAAGTCCTCTCATAATATTCACAATTTCATCAACACAAAGAAAATATGATGCTTTATCTTCATCATCTTTCATTTTAAGTCTTTCAAACTTCCTCCAATGAGTTTGTAACTTTGCTTTCTTCACTTTGGCATCTCCTTCATAAATATTTTAAAGTTTGATCCATATTTCTTTTGCTGACTTGCAACCCATGACTTTTGTAAATTCAGAATCTATTAAACTGCAAGGAAGAGCATGCTTAGCTTTGGCATTATTTTCACTTCTTTTCTTTTTGGATTGATTAGTTGGAGGGGTTGATGGAGGTGTATAACCATCTACTACAGATTTTCAAACATCAAACCCAAGAGCATTCAAGTAAGCTTCCATCTTAATACTCCAAAAATGCATAATTAGTCCCATTAAAAATGGGTGCCTTGACTGCATTATTTTCTACCATGTGTGCTCTTTAGGATCTCCCTTCAAGTGGTTAGGCTCTCTTTGAAGGAGCCCACTCTGATACCAATTGAAGAGAACAAAGATATACTAAGAGGGGGGGTGAATCAGTATATCAACAAAATTTTACCCTCTTATCAACTTTAACTTTTAGCACAATATCAACTATGAATATGAAACAATATGATCAAGTTGACACCAACAATTGTATTTTATATTTTTATATGAGATTAAAAAGATTGTAGGAACCAACCTACTTGAATCATCAATTTTGTAGTTTAGTAGGCATCAACCTACAAGGAGCACCAACCCCTTAAACTATTTTTGTAGGCACCAACCTACAAGGAGCACCAACCCCTAATTCTGATTTAGTAGGCACCAACCTACAAGAAGCACCAACCCCTAAAGCTCGTACGCACCAACCTACTGGAGGTACCAACCCCCACTTGCCAAGCACCAACTTAGCAAAAGTAATAACTTCAAGAACAATGTTCCACCTTAAATGTTGCTTCTTCGATGGATGATGGAAAATTATGATCTTCACCAAATATGCAAGAAACTTACTCTTGGACTACCTTCAAATTTCCTTCACAACTCTCTTCTCAATCTGCAATGAGCTCTTCATAAATCTGTTCATACACTCTTTACAATTCCTTCACAAATCTGCAATATGTATTATTCACAGATTTGCTATCATGTGCAAGGTCTGCTCTCAAATGGACTACATTTACTTATATGTGTTTCTATTCATGATCTTCCTTTTATTTCACACACCAAGTCTATTGTATATCTTCTCTAAATTCTCATTTGTAGATCTGCAGTGTAAGATCTTATATTATTTGATTTCTTACACTCACTAGTGTTTGTATGATGTTTCATCTACATTTCACAACTTAATTTATTTATCTCTTATTTCCCCACATGATTATATCTTCCTTGGAATGATCTTATATTTCTTCAATGGTCATAGCTCTTCAACATGTCTCTTGACTATTCTTAACCAAATCTTCGATTTGTAATATTCATTTACTTCTTTCTTCTATATTCATCTTATTTTCTTCATGCTATATACTTCTATGGATTTTATTCTCTTCCTCAACTTTACTTACTCATATATACTCCAATATTCCATCCTTCTTAGAATCTACTTGTGTCTAGATGATATAAATTTTATTCCTCACACCACACCACATCACTCTTCTCGCTTTCAAATTACAATCTCCTCTTATATGTTTATGTTCAAATGAAATGAAATATCCATTGGAAAATAGGTATCCATATGAAAAGCCACAAACCTGTTTATTTGAAACTAACTACTTGTTTTATTTTGATTCCTTGGGAGATTATGTTAATCGCTTCCATTAGAAGAATATATTCATAATTATTCATTATTAATGACTATCATATTCAATCGTTGTCTTTACAAGATTCAATTATTGTCTTTTTCAACCAGCATCTCTATTCCGGGCCACGTCACTACTTTAATGATCCCATGTCACGACTCAGAAAATACTTCATTCGTCATTATAAATCGACTCTTACTCTTTATTTCCCAGATTAAATATTATTGAATTGAATATATCGGTTGTTTACCAAAAAAAAGATGTCTTTATTTATCTCCACGACATGATCATTCCTGTATTCTGAAAATCGTGACTCATAAAACATAGTGTTGCTTCAACATGAAATAACATGTTGCATAACAGGTGGCCTAATTTATTTGCTAATTCCTTTAGCTCTGTGTCTTGTAGTGACTTCTTCAGAACAATAAATCGCCTTCCCTTAAGCATCAAAAATCATATGTTATTCTTATATTCCCGAGAATAATCCTGATGATAATTATTTAGAAAAATTCTTTTGAAACTTCACATGAAGCGTGCTAAAGATACTCTTCAATTCTTGACTCTTCACCATTTCATAACGTAAATAGAAGTATTATGAAGGGGCATCTGTCCAACTTTCTCAATTTTAACTAAAGCGTCCAGAGAGATGGCAATAGCTTAAATAATCTAAACAATTCTATGAAGTTTTCGCCCTCTATTAAAGCCAAATCTTTACTATTGTCACTCCTAAATAATTTTGACCTCTTTCAAAGAAAGAGACTACTACAACTTTATATGTATTGTGAACATTATATATCATTCCTTATTCTCTTTAATTAAAGTTGCTCTTTCGTTGTGATTTGTCTTATGGACTTATAGCACCTTGGCCTTGTAACTATCAATCTCTTAATTGTATTTAATTTGAAGATTTTATTCTTGACATAAATCTGTGTCATCAATAATGGACTTTCAACTTGACATCTACAATATGTTATCTTCAGTCATACAATTGCTTGACATCAATGACAATTTATCAACAATTAAGAGGAATAATGTTAGATTTAGGGTGATTACATTTTTCCCCTCTTTGATGCAGTGTCCAGAGTGATGTTGCATCAAAGAAGTTTAAAATTACTCCCTAGTGGATTGAAAATTTAGTTAGGAGGTGATGCCCCCTCAAGAGGTGAAGCAAAAAAATTTGAAAAAAAAAAATTTTGGTCAACATCTTGAAAAAAAGGTAGGTCAAAATGATGTAGAAGATGAAATTATTAGAAGGTAGGAGAAGAAACGGAGAAATAAGATTGAAAAGAGATATCAAACGAGACATTTGATGTGTCCCATATAGAAGAAATTAGGGTTAAACAACCTATAAATAGGTCTTGGGGGGCCCAAAAAGCCATTTTCAACATTTGATTGGTGGAGAGGAGCTTAGGTGGCAACGCTAAGCTATGACGAAGAGTCCTCAACATACACACCGATTGAAGTGAGTTTGCAAGTACCAGCGACTGGAGAACATAGGCAACCCAATATGTGATCTACCCCTTAGGTTTTAGGTTAGCTTAGAGGTCAAGCGTAAGTTGAATTAGGGAGTCGAAGTCGGGAAATGGATGCGTGGTTTTATAAAACCGCGCTTAAGAGCACTATTTCGGTGCTTGTGTTGAAAGAAACGGTGCTTTCATTTTTCAATGCCTACGGTCGATTTTGGCACCTGTGTTGAAAAATACAGTGCTTTTGTTTATCGTGCATGCATTTTTCATGAATGTGTTTGACGCGCATCGATGGGGGGATTAGGGAAAAAGGAACGACCCTTGCGTAAAGTGGTGCCTATGTCAAAAATTGATGCACTTGAGTTAAAATCTGCTACATCTGCATAAAATGACACTTAGGTTAGAAAATATGATGCTTGCATCCAAAGTAATGGCACCTCCATCAGGGGAAAAAGCACAGTTTTATGGAAACTGCGGGGGTAGGCGAATGTGGGTAGAAGTAGGTGAATAAATTTGGATAAAGGAGTTGATATTAATTTGTGAAATGATGAAGGAGGATCTGAAGATCTTTCAGTCACGAGAGCGACGGATGGCGGTGATGGGTACCATACGAGAGAGATTGACCCCTGCAAATGATGACTGGCTACATTTGACTAGTTTGTACTTTGTCTCTCAGATGCCTTGAATTCTTCCACATCAGGCATTGATGAGAGTGCTAGTGGATCGATGAAATAGCAACACTAGCAGTTTTCATTTACCGACTGAGGAGGCCACGATTACATTGGAGGATGTGTGGCAGATTTTGTGGGTACTGATTCACGGGGAGCAGGTGGTATATAGTTTAGGGGGTGAGGCCCGTTCTATGGAGGGTGTTTACATATAGGTATTTTCCATTTAGAGGCGTAGAGTTGGATTTAGATGTAGGGTAGGATGACTGGCTAGATCTATGTTTATTTGTAGTTGTCTTGATTACAGGGACCTTGATGCCTGATAGGAGGTCTTGAGGATTCATAGTGGGATGGGTAGGTGTTCTAGAGGGTATGTTTAGTGAGGGGATGGTGTATGCCTAGGGAACAGTGGTTCTAGAAGACCTTTACAGAGAGATGCACTATGTAGTGTACTGAGATGGGCAAAGCATAGGTGTTGGAGTGACTTTGCTTCACGTATGGTCTTTTAAGCATATTACAGTTTTGTAGTCAGTGTGTGATAGGTGACGGGGGTCGGATATGCCTTATGGTCTTATGTATGCGAGGTTTTGGTGACAACACCATTTGGGGGAGCTTGACCATTGTCGAAGAGTGATTGATGAGATGGATTCCTTTATTTGGCAGCCATATATTGATTGTGAGGATTGGGAGGATGACCATTTGTACATTCCTTACATTCAGCGTGTGCACTATATAGGGCAGACCCCAACTATTATTGAGAGGTATCTACCAGTGCAAGTGTTGCAATAGTTTGGTCAGTAGCAAGGAATACCTTAGGTTGAGGTGGTGTTTGGTAGGGTGGCTTGGGAGAGGTGGCAGTGGGGTGGTTATATTGAGTATGATATGACTCATCAAAGATGGAGGGACACACCAATACTAGATTGGGATCTGAGGCAGGGAGTGGTTGACGTTGGTACCACTATAGAGGACAACACTTGGTGGGGGAGGCACAAGCCCATTCAGCTAACCATACCCCATAATTAGTTAGTCGTAACAGAGGGTAGCGATGAAGATAGCAGTAGCTATGGGGAGGATGATAGTAGCAACTCTGATGATGATGATAGTGATGGAGACAAGAGTGATGGTGGGAGTGATTGTGAGGATGATGGTGATGATGAGGGTGTTGGAGGAGAGGATGGTGGAGGAGGTGAAGATGACAGAGGGGGTGGTGATGAGCAGGTTTGTCATGTGTGACAGAGGGGTGGAGATTTGCAAGCTCAGTTAGATGCAATGGAATTGGAGAGGGATGGGCCCCGTCAGGAGCGAGATCAGGCATGATAGGATCACCTACAGGTAGTGGAAAAGAGATACATGGCATGAGCCGATGTGGTTTTTTTACAGGGACAGCTGGAAAAATAGATTGGTACGTTGATAGCTGAGAGAGATGCAACTAGAGTAGAGGCAGTGACTTTGAGGAGTGAGAGGGATATAGCAAGGGTGAAGGTAGCCAAGTTACAGGGATTGTTGGATGGGGGGCTGGTAGTGGAGGAGGGGATGGTGGTAAGATAGTAGCGATCATGATGCAGAGCATCATATCAAAACACTCAATCATAAGGGTACATCTGAACCAATTGAATCAGGAGAAGATAAAATTGAACAAGCAACTTAGTTCACTAAAATTTTCATCAGTTTCCCTTAGATATATTTAGGAACCCATTTTTCTCTATTTCATCATACCATAAAAAAATTTGCACTTATTTTAGAAAACCTAGAAGAATCATTACGTTGTCCATAGGTAAAAGCCCTCAATTAGGCCAATTTTCCAAATTAAGTGACCTTAGATCTTCACCCAAACACTTAACAACTCCAAATAGTCTTTTAACATGTAGCAAAACTTAAGAATCTTCAATTTTTAAGGACTCAAAGGCTTCATAAAACGTTGTATCAACAAACCCTTATCCTATGCATCAAATAAGCTTGCCTCATGAGGGTTTCTTAAGAAAATATACTCCATACCTTCCCATGCTTTTCCATTACCCTAATCATGTTTGTTTATGTTTTTTCTTGCTCTTGAAACTGATTCCAAGCCCCTGCAACTGTAATTTCCTTACTTGAAAACCCCTTCAAAGTCCCTGTAGAAACAACTTCTCGTTGCATCCTTATTTTCCTACACAAAACAACTCTACCAAAACAATAAACATCCTAATCTAACCCTACTACACCAGTCTACAAGCCTAATTCGATGGAGTAGGCCTCATTCTCTTATTAGACTCTCAAAACCTTGTTAAGGGCTTCAATCAAATCTCAAAAATTTAGCCTTTAAGACTATTGGAATCCTTTCCAAACTACGTTGCTGACACCAAACACTAATGGAACAATCTATATTTATGGCCTCTATACTCCTATGATTCTGTACAAAGATTGAATAAAGAGAGAAAACTCAAAAATTTGGAAAAATAGGGATCTCTATTTCAAAATTTGTTTGAAGAATACAGGTTACTACCTTTTCTCGTCCTTCCCAATGCTTTATGTAGCTTTTGCAACTAATAAGGGAACTTCCTTTTCAAATTCTAACTATTTAACTACCCTTTCTACCGAAGTGTCTCTTCTTCTTCCTTGATTTTTTTTTTTGTCAATTTAGCAAATTTTGACAATATTGCAATATTTGCAAGTTTTGCATTTTTTCATCACTTTGACCACCTTGGACCTATTACATGGCTTGAATACATTCAATTTATTCTTTACATGGCCTTGACACATTATTTTAGACTTGAACACACAAATTTTACAAATTAGCATTTTGAAGGCATTTTGAGAGCAAGGTGCTCCTGCACCATACAACCAACTAGCAAAATTTTCCAAGACCCTTGGAAACACATTAACTTGTTCTTCATCTTCAATTTTTTCTTGGACTTCTTCTTCTTCTTTTCTTTTGAATCTTCATATGTCTTGGTTCCATTCTTTGTCTTCCTCACTGCCTTCTCTTTGTCTTTGCCATCTATCCTCATCTTTGTCTTCTCTTGCCTCTTGCCTTTCTCTTTCTGTCATCAGGTTCACAATCTCTTTTCTCTTTCAAAATGACATAGGACTATCCTTTTACCACTCACAACTTTTCTTTTCTCTCCACCAAGTACATAGGACTGTCCTTGCAAACTCCTTCTCTTTAGCAATCATCCTTTACCTTCTCTGATTTATTGTCTTCATCCTCTCAACTACTCCTATCAGTGGAGTACTCTTCAACATGGCTACAACTCTTCTAGTGCTTCCCCAAACAAATATCCATCTCTCTTCAACCTGCAAACACAAACTCAAACACCAACTCAGCAAAACATCCATCTTACCCAACAGCAGATCCTAGAAGATGCCTCACTCTTTTTCCCTGCACCTTCTACCTAGCTTAATCTCCATTGGAGGATGGTGACCACAAACTTTTCATATCTGCCAACACACAACTCAGAAAATTTCCTCCCTGTAGCATAGATGGATCAAGAACCTGCAACAAACCAACTATCAGCAACAACATCAATTCAACCAACCAACAGAACCTTGCTAACTCTGATACCACTTTGATGCAGAGCATCATATCAAAACACTCAATCATCAAGGTACATTTGACCCAATTGAATCAGGAGAAGATAAAATTGAACAAGCAACTTAGTTCACTAAAAATTTCATCAGTTTCCCTTATCAACTCAACCAAAATCCTCAATTTTCCTTAACCATTCACAAGGTTGTCATTCATCCATTCCACAAAATCAATATTCCAAACCATTTATCAGATTCTTATTCATCTTATCCATCAACAAAGTGACTGTACCAATCAATAACCAAATTAGATTCACTGAAACAATTCATGCTTTCATCATGCATCAAATCTTCCCATCTATGCAACTTACTCCTAAAAATAAAACAACAAACCAATGTAATCTTTCCTTCAAACTATTGAATCAGGCATTCCAAGACATAGCATTCATCATGTTTTAATTGAAACAATTCAATACATATAATACAGAACCATCAGATCTTCCTACTTTGCAATCAAGACACCATTTATGCACATTGAACTCACATGTTGATGTAGAGCTAGGAGGATTCTACAAAACATCTCACAAACCTTCAACAATAATTCAAAGCAATCTTTGTATAACACATGCTATTAGACATTCTATATCATATTGGAAATATGGCCATGGCAGCCCACAATTTAATGCAATGAGCAGTCATTAATAACTTCCACAAAACAAATAATAAAGCCAATCTCTCTAGTGAGATTAAATAAAAACATATTTATAGACTTTTTCTGCAATTTTTATGAAGATCCAACGGTGGAAATGAAAGTTATTGCATTTTTCCCAAAACTGCAAACCCTAGGTAGAGTTCAGACTTGCCCTCACAAAAATGGTCATAACTTATTCAAATCTTAATGAAATTTGATGAGACTTGAAGAAAATGAAAGTACATTCACATGGAAAAAAAATCTAATTAGTTTCAGATCCAAGATATAGACTTTACAATCCATACCATCACATTTTTTCAGACTGTAAATTCTACACAATATTGTTAGAATAGGCAGTCTCACCAAAATAGTCATATCTCCCACAAAACTCAATAAAATTCAATGAAAAAAAAATAATTGGAAACTAGAAATAGATATATTTCCATCCATTTATGATACTCCATTATTTAAGTCCATACCAGGCCATACAAAGCACAACTTCAGCTTGGAAACAATGTGAAAATTAGAAAATGCACACAAAACTTGAGGTTGCCATTCATCAAACTTCAAAAATAATGTCTCCAACCCCCAATTCGAGTTTTTGAGGGTGTATTTATACATTTCCAACCACAAACAACCATTTTCAACTACCTATTTATTAGTTTGTTGATAAAACACCTTAGTGACACTTTTTGACAAGTTGCTTGACAACTTTCTTCAGCAACTTTTACAATTTTTACAATATGGAACAACTTTAAACATTATTTGACAAATGACTTAAAATGTGATTTCCTAAGACTCAAAAACCTCTATAATGGTTTGATAAACCGTATTATAAGACTCAATACACAAAATAGAGAAACTGTTTGCAAATGGCCTCATGGAGGCAAGAAATCAAACAGGTGCTCCTGCACCAAATTCCTGGGGGAAAAAGAATTCAAGCCCCTTTGAATTGTCTTCTTCCTAGTCTTCCAGTTACTTTTCACTTTTTCCTTTGTCTTTTCAAGCATCTTTTGTCCTTTCTTCCTTTTCTTCTTCTTATGACTTCTTCTATCAATCATTCTTGCAACTTGGAGGTCCCAAAACTCTATTAGATCATCATATCCTTCACTTTGTCCTTCATAACTTGTACATACATACTCCAAAGAAAAATTAGAAACAAAATATAGAGACCTTGAGGTCTCCTCCTTGTCTTCTTGCACTTCAATTTCCTCTTCACCCATGACCAACTTATCCAACTCAATAGCATTCCCCTCCAAAATCAATTCACTTGCAACCACAATGTCCTTGCCTTCTTCCACCTTGATGAGTTCTTCTTCTTCTTGTTTTACTTTTCCATCACCAACCTTACTATCCCATTCTTCTTCAATGGTTGCATATTGTTCCCATAAGTCTTCTTCTTCATCTTTGACTGAATTTTTTTCCCTCTTCTGTTTTCTTTGCTTCTTCATAATCTTCTTTAGAGGCCATCTTAACCTCTTTGACATTGGTATATGCCAACTCCTTAGTGATTTCTTAAGAAGTTCATTTTCCTTGGCCAATCTTTCCAACTCTTGGCTTATCTCTTCCATGGCTTTCTCAAACTCTAATTGTCTTGCCTTCTTTCTTTCCTTCTTTCTCATTTCCTTTTCCCCTCTTTTCTTCTTCCTTCGTGAATCCTCAACCTGCAAATATTTTTCCAATATTCTCAATAAATCCATCTTCAAAAACAAGTCTCTTCTTACTTCCACTTCACCTTTCCTCACCTAGGAAATCAAGTTCCTTCCTCAACCTACACAACACAACACACAACCACAACCACAACCACAAAAACAAAATATTCCTCTACCCAGACCTTACTAGGCTCTAATACCAATTTTATGCAGATCTAGGAGGATTCAAAAAAACATCTCACAAACCTTCAACAATAATTCAAAGCAATCTTTGTATAACACGTTGTTAGAAGATTAATCTTTACTTGGTAAAGGTTATTCTTTAATTGTAATTATTTATTAACTTGTAGGAATATTCCAAAGGAATCCCTACAAGTCTTTTGTCTTTTTGTCATCTCACACATGTGTGAGGATGGCTTATTTTTTTAATTCCTTTAATAAGGAATATTTGTAACCACCTCCTTAAGAGGTGACACTTTGCACACACATAGATGAATGGTGGCATTCATTGAGTTGGGAGTTACATTCTAACTCCTTCTTCTCACCTCTACTTATTGAGGTGCCTCTCCTCTCATTCTTCAAGATTCAAGCAAGCTAAGGCTGAAGCTCTCTCTCTCTTTGTATTATTCTTTAGGCATTTTGCCTCCATTCATAATATTGGGGTTTTTTCTTGCTTTTTCCCCTTAACAAATTCTTGTGTCTCTCTTGCTTTGGTGTTGCTTGGTTTGGCTACTTCAACTTATTTGGTAATCTCTTTCCTTCAAACAATTGCTCTTTATTAGTACTTTCCATTGCTCCTTTTTATTTCCTTTCATGGTATCAGAGCTTGGTATTACTAATATCTTGTGAGCTATATTGTTGAAGGTTTACCAGATTTTTTAGCACACCATTGGAGACACTCTCAAAGAAGAGAAGAAGAGCAAGTTAATCTTGGTTGTTTTTTTTGTCTCTAACCCTTGTGCAGGATTTCTTATCTAAATATTTCTAAGTTTTTCAAATTTCAAATTTGTACAATAGATTTTGCATGCATGATTTATTTATTTATTTTGCATAAAAATTTAAAAACCCTCTAATAAACAGTTATTTTTACTGTTTTAGAACAGATCATTAGTTCTGCTGTAAAAAAAATTCACTATATTTCACTATATTTTCTCTTTTTTTTAAAAATCAATTTTTTTAAAAGCTTTTTGGAACTTATTTCTTTTTAAGTAAAAAAATCACTATATTTTACATTAATTTTTTTTACAAAAAAGCTAATCTGTTTTTTTTGCAAATCTGTAAAAATTATTTTCTTTAAATTTGTATAATAAAACATATTTAAAAAAAAGTCATTTTTTTAGTTTTCTAACCCTCTTTAACTCAGTTTTTTCTAAAATATTTCATACTATTTTCGTTAAGAAAATAAATTATTTTGTTTCAAAAAATCATCTGTGTTGATAATGCAATTTTTTTTTTTCTTTAAAAAAATCAAAATAAATCAATAATAAATAGTATAAAAAAAAAACATTAATATTCAAATAAAATAATCTTTTAAAAAATAGAGGGAGGGAAAGATTTTTTTAAAACTAAACTGATTTTTTTTGGAAAAGAACTTTTGCCTCTCCTCTTATTGTGGGCGGACTTTTTAGTTAAGCTAGATATTTGAAAAACTTTTATAGATCAAAACAAATATTAAACAATAATAAATACCAAACAATAATAAATAAATATCAAACAAAAAATATTAAAAACCCTTTTACGGGTCTCGGCTGCCTTGTGCCCCCCTCTTGCCGCTGGTCTAGATTTTTTTTTATTGCTGCAGCCTCATCTGACTCCTTCGCCGCAGTCTTGACACTGCCTCACTGCAGTCGTTGGTCTCCTCTCTCCCTGCGTAGCTCAACCTTCTTTCCTGCACTTACATTTATTTTCATTCTCTTTAAACCTATTATATCTTTATCTATTTGCCCGCCTTTTTTGGTTTTTTAAATTTTTTATTCTACCCGCCCATTAGTTTTTACTGCACCCATTCTCCCGCCCATTCTCTTTTAAAAGAAAATATTTTTCCATCTTTAAAATGAAAGAGGATTTTTAGAATTTTTTTTTTTGAAAAAAAGCTCCGATTAGTTCTTAAAGTAAGAACTTTTACTTTAAGTCATTTTTTAACAAAAATTTAAGAATAGTCTTTATAAGGAAAAATAACAAATAAAAGCTTTTACCATTTTAATTTGAGTTTTTTAAATATTCTTTTAATATAAAAGATTTTTAAAAAGCCAAAAATTTTAAGCTTGTAAGTTTTTTTAAAACATTCTTTTATATGAAAATTTAGTATTATTTTTTGAAAAAAATTTAATAATTTTTTAATCCATCATAATAATTCAATATTAATTTTTTTATTTTTTATTTTTCAATATTATTAATTTTAATTTCATATAAATTTAATTAATATTTAATTTAATTTCTTCAATTAATTTCTTTATCTTTTTTTTTTCAATTCATTATTAGAAAAATTTACAGTTGGATATTTGTATCAAACATTTAGTTTTCATTTCTTAAAGAGGTTATTGTTTCCAATTTTATCTAAAGGGGTTTTATTTTGTTCTAAATTTAAGCAATTTATTTAAAGAGTTTTTTTTTAAGCAAATATTTAAAGTAGTCATTAAGTTGTGATTTTTTTTACAATCATGTCTACTTTAATTCCTGAAATTAAGTTGAATTCTTCTAACTATCATTCTTGGAAAACTCATATATGCTTTATTTTTCGGTTTAAACATCTTTTAGATGTAGCTACAGATCCTAAATCTAAACCAGGTTCATCTGCATCTAAAGATGAAATCGAAAAATGGAATCTCAAAAATGAGGAAGCCCTTGGTCTCATAGGTATCTCCATGTCACCCGAACTTTATGTTCATATTGGGACATGCACAACTGCCTATGAAGCATGGGACAAACTCAAAACAATTTATGATAGTACAAATGAATCAAGAAAAATTCAAATTCAAGATCAACTTGAAGATTTGAGGTATTCTGATTTTAAATCTATGGATGAATTTTTATTGAAATTTGATGCTTTAAATAGTCAATTGGATGGTTTAGGAGTTAAATTAGATAATCTTAGATTAATTCATCTTATTCTTAAAAAGTGTCTTCCTAGACAATTTCAACAATTCATTACTAATATTCATGCTCAATTAGCTATTCCTTCTTTAGCTACTCAATTAACTTATGATATTTTTCGTGATTTATTAAGACAAGAAGAGGCTAAGTTAATTCAGTTTGGTACTCTTAAGTCTAATGAACATGCTTTCTTGTCTAATCATAAGAAAAATTTTAAACCTCATTCTAAACAACAACATTATAATTCCAAACCTCATTATAATAATGGCAATGATCTTAGAAAGTTTAACTCTTCTAAGAAGCCACATTGCACTTATTGTAATAAGGATGGTCATTGGCAAAACACTTGTTTTAAAAAGCAAAATGAGAAAAAGCCTATGAAGCAAAATAATCAACAACAAAATAAACCTAATAATTATAAGTTTCAAAATAATGCAAATCAATCTAGACGTGCTTTTACTTGTAGTACTAATGTTTCTCAACCTCTTGAATGGGTTATTGATTCAGGTGCATCTCAACATGTTACTTCACATAAAGAAGTTTTTGAGTCTATGCAACCTGATATATCTAATGTTCCTCTTCAACTTGCTAATAATCATACTTGTAAAGTAGAAGCAATTGGAGATGTGAATGTTCCTAATGGTAAATTGCATGATGTTTTATATGTTCCTGAATTAAAGACTAACTTGCTTTCAGTTGCTAAGCTTTGTCAAGATTATAAAATAGAATTTTACAAAGATATGTGCTATGTTATTGATCCAAAACAAAACAAGGTCATTGCTAATGCTAAATTAGACAATGATAATTTGTTCAAATTTTATGAGTTTGCTCAATCTAGATGCTCTTTAATATCTACCATTGATTTCAATGTTTGGCATGAAAGACTTGGTCATATAAATGCTAACAATATTGCTTTAATGCAAAAGCTTAATATGGTAGATGGATTGCCTAGTATTGTTCCATCTAAAATTGTATGCACAGGATGCATGAGTGGTAAGATGCATAGGGAGCCCTTTCCACATGGTCAATCATGGAGGGCAACTCATAAGTTGCACCTAGTTCATAGTGACCTTTTGGGACCCATGGAGAATAACTCCATCCAAGGATCAAGGTATGCACTTACTTTTGTTGATGATTTTTCTAGAAGAACTTGGATCTATTTTCTTCATAGTAAGGATCAAGTTCTTGATATATTTTCTGAATTTCATAAATTTGTTGAAAGGCAATCTGGTTTTAAACTTAAAATTCTTAGAACTGATAATGGTAAAGAATATGTGAATAATTTTAATAGTTATTTGAAATCATTTGGTATTAAGCATGAGCTAACTATTCCCTATACACCTCAACAAAATGGTGTAGCGGAAAGGAAGCATAGAACTATTGTTGAAATGGCTAGATGTATGTTACATGCTAAAAATATGTCTTATAAATTTTGGGCAGAAGCTATGTTTTGTGCTACTTACATTATTAATAGGACTCCTACTAAAGCTTTAAAGGATATAACTCCTGAAGAAGCTTGGTCTGGTAGGAAGCCCAATCTTAAGCATTTAAGGATTTTTGGTTCAATTGCTTATGTTCACAAACCTAAACAAAAGAGGCAAAAATTAGATGCTAAATCTTCTTATCATATTTTTGTTGGTTATGATGAACATTCTAAAGCTTATAGAGTTTATAATCCTCTTACTAACAAAGTTAAAGTTGCTAGAGATGTATGCATTGCTGAAAATGGTGTTCATGATTGTTCTAAAGTGCATAATATTGATTCTTCTCAAAATAAGTTATTGTTGTGGAGGATAATCCTCAAGTTGAAACTCCTCTTAACCCTCCTAATGCATCTCTTACTCATAGTGATAGTGATGATGAAAATGTTGAAATCTCTACTCATGATTCTTCTTCTAGTGATGATACTCCTACGTCTAAAAGAATGCCAAAATGGTTTAAAAATTTGTTGCAAGAAAGTGAGGATTATTTAGCTAAAAATCCACCTAAAAGAAGAAAGGCAAATTATTGTAATCATGCTTTGATGTCTAACATTATGAATTCAAATGATCCTCAAACTTATGAACAAGCTAAAGATCAACCTCATTGGCAAAAGGCTATGCAAGAAGAATATGATACTTTAATTGCTAATAATACTTGGGATTTAGTTCCATTACCTCAAGGTAAGAATCTGTTTCATGCAAATGGTTGTATAAAACTAAGGTTAATGCAAATAATGAAGTTAGCAAGTTTAAAGCTAGATTAGTTGCTAGGGGCTTCTCTCAAGTTGAAGGATTAGATTATAATGAAACATTTGCTCCAGTAGCTAAGATGCCAACCATTAAATTAGTTCTTGCTTTAGCTTCTCATATGCATTGGCCTATTCATCAAATGGATGTTAAAAGTACATTTTTAAATGGTGATTTACATGAAGAAATTTATATGTCTCAACCTTTGGGTTTCATTAAGGAAGGAAATGAACATCTTGTTTGCAAATTGAAGAAATCAATTTATGGTTTAAAGCAATCTCCTAGAGAATGGTATTCAAAGATTAATGCTTTCTTTTTATCTCAAGGTTTCATTAGAAGTAAAAATGATCCCAATTTATATATTAAGCATAGTGAAGATGATATTGTGATTATTATTTTATATGTTGATGATTTAATTATCACTTCTAGTTCTAACAATTTGATTAGTGATGTTAAGTCTCAACTCAATCAACAATTTCAAATGACTGATTTAGGCCTATTACATTATTTTTTGGGTATGCAAATTTGGCAAACACCTAAAGGTATTTTTATTTCTCAACATAAATATGCTCAAGATCTCTTAGATAGATTTAAAATGAATGATGCAAAGTGTGTTTCTACTCCTTGTGAATTCGGAACTAAATTAATGGTTGATATGGAAACTCCTTTTGTTGATCCTACTTTATATAGGCAATTAGTAGGAAGTTTAAATTATCTAACTCTTACTAGACCTGATATTTCTTATAGTGTTGGATTGGTTTCTAGATTTATGTCTAAACCACAACAAACTCATTTTAAAGTTGCAAAAAGAATTTTAAGATATGTTAAAGGTACTCTTAATCTTGGTCTTTTTTATGATGCAAATTGTGATTTTTCTTTAAAGGGTTATACTGATTCAGATTTAGGAGGTGATCCCAATGATGGGAGATCCACTTGTGGTTATTGTTTCTTTGTTGGATCAGGTGCAATCTCATGGAATAGTAAGAAACAACAATCTACTTCTCTTTGTTCTACAGAAGCTGAATATAAAGGTTGTACAAATGCATCTAAAGAAGCATTATGGTTAAGAAGATTACTTGAAGACTTGGGTCTACCTCCAAAGGATCCTACTCCTTTATATTGTGATAATCAAAGTGCTATTGCTTTGGCAAAGAATCCAATTTTTCATGCAAGGACCAAAGCACATTGCTCTTCAACATCATTTCATTAGAGAGCAAATTGAAGACAAGCAAATTTCTCTTTTGTATTGTAAAGGTGAAGATCAAGTTGCAGATATTCTCACCAAAGCTCTTTGTAAAGATAAATTTCTCTTCCATTGTAAAAATCTTGGATTACAACCCATTGAAGGGTTTGATGTAACCTCCCCAAGTAAAGCTTAAGGGGGGATGTTAGAAGATTAATCTTTACTTGGTAAAGGTTATTCTTTAATTGTAATTATTTATTAACTTGTAGGAATATTCCAAAGGAATCCCTACAAGTCTTTTGTCTTTTGTCATCTCACACATGTGTGAGGATGGCTTATTTTTTAATTCCTTTAATAAGGAATATTTGTAACCACCTCCTTAAGAGGTGACACTTTGCACACACATAGATGAATGGTGGCATTCATTGAGTTGGGAGTTACATTCTAACTCCTTCTTCTCACCTCTACTTATTGAGGTTCCTCTCCTCTCATTCTTCAAGATTCAAGCAAGCAAGCTAAGGCTGAAGCTCTCTCTCTCTTTGTATTATTCTTTAGGCATTTTGCCTCCATTCATAATATTGGGGTTTTTTCTTGCTTTTTCCCCTTAACAAATTCTTGTGTCTCTCTTGCTTTGGTGTTGCTTGGTTTGGCTACTTCAACTTATTTGGTAATCTCTTTCCTTCAAACAATTGCTCTTTATTAGTACTTTCCAAATTTCTCCTTTTTATTTCCTTTCACACGTGCTATTAGACATTCTATATCATATTGGAAACATAGCCATGGCAGCCCACAATTTAATGCAATGAACAGTCATAAATAACTTCCACAAAAAAAATAATGAATCCAATCACTCTGGTGAGATTAAATAAAACATAGTTATAGACGTTTCCTAAAAAATTTATGAAGATCCAATGGTGGAAATAAAATTTATTGCATTTTTCCCAAAACTGCAAACCCTAGGTAGGGTTCAGACCTGCCCTCACAAAAATGGTCATAACTTATTCAAATCTTAATGAAATTTGATGAGACTTAAAGAAAATGAAATTATATTTTCATGGAAACAAAATAAAATTGGTTTCAGATACAAAATATAGACTTTACAATCTATAACATCATATTTTTCAGACTGTAAATTTTCCACAATATTGTTAGAATAGGCAGTCTCACCAAAATAATCATATCTCCCACAAAACTCAATAAAATTCAATGAGATAGAAATAATTGGAAACTAGAAATAGAGATCTTTCCATCCATATATGATACTCCTATTATTTGAGTCCATACCAGGCCGTAAAAATCACAACTTCAGCCTGGAAACAATGTGAAAATCAGAAAATGCACACAAAACTTGAGGTTGCCATTCATCAAACTTCAAAAATAATGTCTCCAACACCCAATTCAAGTTTTTGAGGGTGTATTTATACATTTCCAACCACAAACAACCATTTTCAACTACCTTTTTATTAGTTTGTTGACAAAACACCTTAATGACACTTTTTGACAAGTTGCTTGACCACTTTCTTGAGCAACTTTTACAATTTTTACAATATGGAAGAATTTTAAACATTATTTGACAAATGACTTAAAATGTGACTTACTAAGACTCAAACACCTCTAGAATGGTTTGATAAACCTTATTATAAGACTCAATACACAAAATAGAGAAACTATTTACAAATGGCCTCATGGAGGCAAGAAATCAAGCAGGTGCTCCTGCACCACATGTCCAAATCACCAATACTATCAAACTCTGCCCTCTCAACTTTATCCAAGATTTGATACAACTTTAATACCATTGTGCAAAAAATTTCATCACAAATATCATTGTTTTGACCAAACCTCTGTTTAGCAGTCATTCCATCAATTTCCTTGTAGGTTATCAAAGTCCTAAATCGGGTGTTTTCTCTTTATTCATTTAGTGTCTCCACAAACCCTAGATGTATTTAGGAACCCATTTTTCTCTATTTCATCATACCATAAAAAAATTTGCACTTGTTTTAGAAAACCTAGAAGAATCATTACGCTGTCCACAAGTAAAAGCCCTCAATTAGGCCAATTTTCCAAATTAAGTGTCCTTAGATCTTCACCCAAACACTTAACAACTCCAAACAGTCTTTTAACATGTAGCAAAACTTAAGAATCTTCAATTTTTAAGGACTCAAAGGCTTCATAAAATGTTGTATCAACAAACCCTTATCCTATGCATCAAATAAGCTTGCCTCATGAGGGTTTCTTAAGAAAATATACTGCATACCTTCCCATGCTCTGCCATTACCCTAATCATGTTTTTTTATGTTTGTTCATGCTCTTGAAACTGATTCCAAGCCCCTACAACTGTAATTTCCTTCATGACCATGACTGTAGCAGCAATTCCTTACTTGAAAACCCCTTCAAAGTCCCTGTAGTCACAAATTATCATTGCATCCTTGTTTCCCTGCACAAAACAACTCTACCAAAACAATAAACATCATAATCTAACCCTACTCCACTGTTCTACAAGCCTAATTCGGTGGAGTAGGCCTCATTCTCTTGTTAGACTCTCAAAACCTTGTTAAGGGTTTCAATCAAATCTCAGAAATTTAGCCTTTAAGACTGTTGGAATCCTTTCCAAACTACTCTAATGGGTTGCTGACACCAAACACTAATGGAACAATGTAGATTTATGGCCTCTAGATTGCTATCAGTTCGTACAAAGATTGAATAAAGAGAGAAAACTCAGAAATTTGGAAAAACAGGGATCTCTATTTCAAAATTTGTTTGAAGAATACAAGTTACTGCCTTTTCTCGGCCTTCCCAATGCTTTATGTAGCTTTTGCAACTAATAAGGGAACTTCCTTTTCAAATTCTAACTGTTTAACTACCCTTTCTACTGAAGTGTCTCTTCTTCTTCCTTGATTTTCTTGTTTTTTTTCGTCAATTTAGAACCTTTTGACAATATTGCAATATTTGCAAGTTTTGCATTTTTTCATCACTTTAACCACCTTTACATGGCCTTGACACATTATTTTAGACTTGAACACACAAATTTTATAAATTATCCTTTTGAAGGCATTCTAAGAGCAAGGCGCTCCTGCACCAGATCATAGTAGAGCGAGATCAGCTGAAGTGAGAGGTGGAGAGACTATGGAGAAAGCAGAATGTAGCTCGTGATATGTTGGGTGATGGCGGCTTGGCTATTGGATTTGCAGAGGTGAGTATGGCTATCCAGGAGGCAGAGAAGTGGAGACAGGTATATGAGGAGGCAATGCCACCAAATCATAGGGTTTCTAGTGTTACTGTTGGAAGCAGATCATATGAGCCAGCTCGCTTAGGGCCAGCACAGAGAGATCTACCATAGATATCACCTGACAGGCAATCAGATGTAGGAATCACAAGGTAGTGCACATTGATTATGACTTTTTGGATTTTTCCCCAGGATGGGCTCAACTTTTTGTACACACGAGAGACTTTATACATGTATCATGACATTATATTTTGATATATGATATGATGGATTCAATCCTATATGATTTATGTGGATGTTATATATGGATTTTTATTATGTGATATAGATTAATTATGCATGTGATGTGATTTATGTTTATGGATAGTGTATGATAATGATGTTACATATGATTATGCCAGATGTTGCTTATGGATTATGATGATGTGTATTTATTATGACATTTGAAGCATTTATTGGGTCTATGTGATGATAATGTGATGGATTATATGTGAATGTTATGATGTTTATTATGATATGAATGTAATATTACAGTTGCATGCAATTAATGACATTTGAAGCATTTACTAGAACTTTGTGATGCAAGTTCAACAATCAAGGACTTGTGTGTTCATTACTTGATAGACGGATGATAGTTGCAATAGGTAGCTACCCATCTAAAGTTCATTGTTTGATATAGGCACAAGTCCATTAATAGATTGTATGATATTAGGTGTACTAAAGATCAACCATATGATGATAGTACCATAAATATCATATGTTTTCTTCACTCTTCACTGTGGTAGATGTAGAGTATGTGGTCAGAATTGTTATAAAATTAATGGTAAATGCTTATGTGGAAATGAATTTTTTTTATGCATATGATCGATGGATGTAAAAATGTTAATGTTAATGTATCTATGTCATGCGAATAATGTGATAATTTTCTTATACATATTGCCTATATGATGTTTTGATGGGATGTGTATGAACATTCATGCCATTGATAACACTTAATTTGTAACTTGGATGTCAACCTGTTTACATTTACTTTGTTATTTATGGTAGTTTCTGCAGCTGATTGGCAATGGCTAATTTTCATCACGATAAAATAATTAGTAGGGATCAAGATGGTAACAGGTGTCCTATGATAGTTTTTCCTCTCTTAGCCATTAGTGCATCCATGAATCCATTAACCTGTCAATAGCCTTTTGTTAGTTTTGTACTCAAAACTCCCTTATCAAAATCATGTGAAATGTAGGTATGAGTGTTTTTTTTGTGCCCTGATACATTATGTACTCTAGTACAGGTGTGTAGGAGGGGATGGGGGGATTAGTGGGTTGGGGAGAGAATGATTAATTTATGTTAGAGAAGAAGAAAGGGGATGAGGGGAATTATGTTGGGAAAATGTGGTGACCAATCCTTAATTTGATATAGCAAGAAACATTATGCCCCAATGATATAAATGACCAAGGCACAATCATGTATCTTGCATGGGCTTTGAGACTCGCAAACATGTGCAAACAAAAGATTATACCTAATTACTAAATGATTCCTAGCACCTTAATGCATCATAGAGGGGATTGTATAGCTTATCGAAATGTTTTGAACCCTTCTAGCTAAGGTATCAGAAATCATTAGTGAGTCAGACTAATCACATACACGCCATACAAAATGACCCATATCTACTCTATACTTTGTTGTTGACACACCAAGATATGAAAAGATCTAGGTGGCCCCAACTTGGTGACTTCATAGGTAAGAACAATAAATCCCAAAAAAGAAAAAGCCAAATCTCTTTCCAAAAGATAAGATTGATAGAGGTTGCCAAACCAAGGAAGGATGCATCCTATTGGGAAAAGATGGGTCAGATTGCAATGGGAGGTAAGTGAAGTGACGGGATGACTTTAGGGACTCATAGGTTATTACTGGGTTTCCAAGCATGCATGTTGTTTGCTTCTGCATTGTTTGTCTCAAGGTGATATGTGTGGTATTCTTGGGGTGGTATATTATTATAGAATGGAATTTTATTATGTTATGGGTGGATAGCAACTAGGTATATCAAATACCACTTCCGACTACATCTAATGGTGATGATCGTGTAAGTTGTCTATTTATTTATGGAGGTGTTTAGCCGAGTGACACAAAGAAGGGTGAGTAGGTGTATGATGGGTTCAGGATGGTGGATTATTCCAAGCTATAGTTGGTAGGGTGGGTGGATAGACTTAGTATGGATGGATTTATTGTGGGTGAATGGATTTATTGTGTATGGAGGAAAAAGTGACCTAATAGAGGTTGGACATTTCCTTACACATGGTGCATGTTTGTCAGGTTTTCATCATCGTACTTGCCCAAGATGCCACAAAGTGGTTTTCACCATTGCACAGATTATTTCTCTTTATTATTTCTTTTGCTTTTTTTGCTCTTTTTTGTTTTTTATTTTATTTTTTTATTTTTTTTGTATTTTTGTTGATTTTTTTTTTTGTATTTTTTGGATTTTTTTTTTTTTTGTATTTTTGCAAAAAAAAAAAAATTTGTTGATTTTTTGACCTTTTTGTATTTTTGTTGATTTTTTGGTTCTTCTTATGCAAATAATTTTTTGAGATGGATGGTATTCATGGGCTCTTCAAGGATCTCTCCTTCCATGGTGGCTAACTGGTATGCCCCCAATCCATATTTTGTTGTGACAATGTAAGGGCCTAGCCAATTGGGCCTAGCCAATTGGGTTCAAACTTTCCCTTCTTTTCTCGTTCCTGCAGGTTACGTTGATTTTCCTTAAGGACCAAATCTCCAATGGTAAATTCTTTGGGCTTGATATTCTTGTTATAAGTTCTGCAAATCCTATTTTGATATGCTCTGAGATGATTGAGAGCATTTAAACATTTCTCATCTAGAAGCTCCAGCTATTGAAGACATGCTACGCGGTATTCTTCATCACCAATGAGACGTTGTAAAGAGATTCTCAATGATGGGAGCTCAACCTCTATTGGTAAGATAGCTTCAACACCATATACTAGGGAATAGGGAGTGACTCCAGTAGGTGTATGAATGCTAGTACAGTATGCCCATAGGGTGGGGTTAAGTTGTAGGTACCAATCATGACTAGCTTTATTGACCATTTTCTTCAGGATTGTTTTGTTTGTGGCCTCATCTTGGCCATTTCCTTGTGGGAAATATGGAGTGGAAAAATGATGTTGAATGTGGAAATCTTGACATAGATTATGGACCTCCTAGTTCTTGAAGGGACGTTTGTTGTTTGTCACTATGGAAGCGAGAATGCCAAAGTGACAAATGATGTAATGGAGTATGAATTTGAAAATTTGTTTCCCTGTAACATAGGTCATAGGTATGGCTTCAACCCACTTAGTAAAATATTCAATGGTAGTGATTATGAATTTATCACCATTTGAGGAAATAGAATGTATCTTTCCAACAAGGTCTAACCCCATTGTGAGAAAGGCCACGTAGTAACAATAGGTTGCAATTTTTGTGATGGTGTGTGGATCAAGTCACCATGTTGTTGACAATGTTTGCATACTTTCACCAGATTAATAGCATCTTGCTCCATTGTGGACCAATAATATCCTATACGCAACAACTTCTTAGCTAACGTTGGTCCACTAAAATGGGCCCCACAAATACCATGATCTATCTCATTTAGGGAAGTTTGAGCTTTTGCTGAGTCTAAACATGTCAGGAGGGTGCCATCAAAGGAGCGACGGTAAAGGATGTCTCCAAGAATAGTGAAACAAGATGTTTTGTGGATAACAGATTAGCATTGTGAGGTTGAGAGGTTAGGTAGGATGGTGTTGTTGCATAGGTACTTGTATATGTCTTGATGCCATGGGGATTCAAGACCAACAATGTCACCAATCATTTTAGATTTATGAATATCATAAGCAGGAACCAAGAGTTGTTCTATCAGGAACTCATATTACTAACTTTTTGTGGTACATCAACAAGGGAACCAATGGTATCCATGGCATCTTCTGCTTTGTTATTTACCCTTGTTATCTCATCAAACAACATTTGTGTGAAGTACTCCTTGAACGTATCCACCATGTATTTTCAGGGAAAGATCTTGTCGTCCTTTGTCTAATATTCATCATTCATTTGTTTGATGACTAATTAAGATTTATTGTATACCTATAATTTTGTGATCTTCCATTGGATAGCAAGCTTAAGTCTTGTTATTAATGTCTCGTATTCTACTATGTTGTTTGTGTTGTTGGATGTTGTGGTTGTGTTGCTGATATATGGTTGTCATTGATGTCAACACTATTGGCATTAATGTCTTAGAAGTTGTATATGTCAAGGATATTGAGAAAATTGTAATAAATAAGTTGTAGGTTGTCAGTGGTGAAGTGAAGTGAAGTCTGTTGGCGAGCTCAGTACGTTGATAATCAAAGGTAGTGGATTAAAGGGTTTCTTTTCGAGTATATCTAGTTTATCCACGTTAAGTTTCAAAGATCTGTGTGAAGATTTGTATTCTAACAGTCATTTTGTTGCTCTAGTTGGTGTTCATGAATGAAGATGATGAGATTTTAGTAAGTTCAGTTGTTGTGGATGCTTCTCTAGTTATTCATGATTTTTTTGGATGTTTCTATATCATGCTCTATTTGTGTTGCACATCCGCATTGATCGTTGTGCTCGCGATTCAATATTTTCTTGTGTGTTCATGTTTTTCTTGTTCTTGGCTGACAGGGTGTTGTAGTGTGTTGTAGATCTTTGAGGAATAATTGTTGAAGTGTTTTCCTATTTGAAGATTTATTTTGGGTCTCCACTATGTTGTGGCTGACCTTGGTTGATTCGCATTAATAATCTCTATTGTTTTGGGCCAACAGTTTGTATTCATTTTATTATTTTGTTGAAGTTGACATGTAGTGATGCAATTTCTTGCTGTGGATATATATGAGCGATTGTTTTATCATTTGAAGGCATGAGTATGCGAAGTGTGCGAGTCCTATGTGTGAATAATGTTCAGATATTTCGAAGGTAGAAGCAGAGTGTGAAGAAGAGTGTAGAAGTGTTCATGTGCTTAACCAGAACTGTAATTAGGCATTAGCAGATGCTATTTACTCAGTTCAAATCTTGTGGCTGTAATCCAAATCTTTTGTAAGATAGTGAATCTTCCTTTTGTAATTTAGTAGTGAGCTCTAGGCAGTGCACCTAAATGCATGTGTGTTCCCCATTTACATTTCTTTATACTTTTAACAGGGTATAATCTTGTGGACTAACCTCCACCGTGGTTTTTCCCCTAACAAGGTTTCCACATAAAAATCTTGGTGTTATGTGTGTTGCTGTTGTGTTGTTGATTTATGCTTTCATGGTTATTAATCAGATCTGAGAATAAGGTTGATAAGTTGAATAAGTTTAAATTTCTGAGACAACTGATTCACCCCCCCTCTCAATTGTTTGTCCTTGTGTTGCCAACAATTTCTATCAGAGCAGGTTCTTTGGAAGAAGTTTAATAGCTTGAGGTGATCTGAGATGGTGACATACAAGAAGGGTAGTCTGAGATTTTATGGAATAAATTATTCTCTGTGGAAGACTCGAATGGAGTGCCATCTGAGATGCATTGGTGAACCCTACTAGAGCATTACAAGCAATAGGTATGTTATTCCTCAGAATGGTCCTATGACTACTGTTGAGATTAGGGATGTTGAGTACAATATCAAGGCTAAGCAAGCATTGTTGAGTGCTTTGACTGATTCTGAGATGACAAATGTCATGGATCTGAAGACTGCTTATGAGATATGGAAAAATTTGGAAACTTTGTATGAAGGTTATGCTAATGTGAAGATTGCTAAGTTACAAAGTCTGAAAGGGAAATATGAAATGTTGAGAATGGGTGATGACGAGAACATTACTACTTTCATGCAAAGAGTGAATGAACTTTTGTGTGGTATCAGATGAGCTAGTGGACAGTTGAAAGAATCAAAGATTGTTGCTAAAGTGCTTAGATCCTTGCCTGTTGCATACAAATTCAAAGATACTGCTATTGAGGAGCTTTGAACTGTAACAAATGTAACCAGAGACATGTTGATTGGTAAGCTTACTACTTTTGATTTAAGTGAATTTGGTGATGCTATCCCTAAGATAGAATATGCATTTAAGGCTACTACTTCTGGAAGAGATAAACAGAGATATGATCCGGGTGAAAGTTCTTCTAGAAAGGTGTTCAAGTATGAGGTGGAAATGAGAGAGATTGAAGAAGAGGAGAGAAAACTAGAGGAGCTTGAGGCATTTATTGTCAAGAGAGAAGCTAGAGGAGAAGGTAAGTATAAAGGGAAATTACCTATTAAATGTTTTTCTTGCAATAAGATAGGTCATTTTGCATCAAGGTGTCTGAAAAGAGTCCCTGAGCCAAAACCTAACAAGCCTAGATTTCAAAGAAAGTGCTATTATGCTACTGATGAAGGTGTGACAGATGATGAATCTGATAAAGGGAATGCAAGTGAAGATGAATGGGTATTTATTGTTATCAAGGAAAATGATCCAGCCCCTACTGAATATGTTAGTTGCTCAAATGTGGAGAAAGCCCTAGCTGCTTGAGTTGAAGAGAAAGATGAATGGGTGATTGATAGTGGATGCTCTCATCATATGACAGGTGATAAAAGAAATTTTGTGAGCCTGGAAAAGTATGATGGTGGTGTTGTAAGATTTGGTGATGGCAAAGCAGGTGTAATTCGTGGCAGAGGATCCATTTCTCTTGATGGTAAGAATAATACTGATGATGTTCTATATGTGAAAGGTTTGAAGCATAATCTCTTGAGTGTCAGATAGATGGTTGAAAAGGGATACAATCTTCAATTCAAGAATGGAAAGTGTAGAATATTGGGAAGTTCTAGAAATGTGATTGCTTAAGGTACAAAAAAAAGAGGTAACATCTTTCACCTGAATGTTGCTAGTAAAAGTTGTCTAATTGCTCAAGTTGATGAAAGTTGTTTGTGGCATAGGAAAATGTGTAATGTAAACTTTGATAATATTATCAAGATAAGTTCTACTTAGGTAGTGAGAGATCTTCCTAAGTTGGTAAATCCTACTAATACTATATGCAAGGAATGTCAGTTAGGGAAGCAAACTAGAATTTCATTTCAGATCAAACAACATTGTTCAAATGAAGTGTTGGAGCTTGTTCATACTGATTTGTGTGGCCCTTCTAGAATTAGAAGTTTACAAGGAGATAGGTATTTCATACTACTTATTGATGATTACTCTAGATTGATGTGGGTTACTTTCTTAAGGGAGAAATCTAAAGCTCTAGAGAAATTCAAGATTTTTAAGGCTATGGTTGAGACAGAGATAGGTCTGAAGATTAAATATTTGAGATCAAATAGATGTGGTGAATTCACTTCCCATGAGTTTAATTCTTTTTGTGAAGTGCATGGGATAATGAGACAATTATCTAACCCGCGGACCCCTCGAAAAAATGGAGTTGTGGAAAGGAAGAACATGACAGTTCAAGATGCTACAAGGACTATGAAGAAAATGTTGTTCCTCATATCTATTGGAGAGAAGTTGTGAGTATTGTTGTTTACATCCTCAACTGGGTACAAGTCAAAGGTGATACTAGTAAGACCCCTTTTGAGCTATGGACTAGTCATAAGCCTACTGTTAGATATTTCAAAATATTTGGAGTAAATGCTATATCAGAAGAGATGAAGATATAGGAAAGTTTGATGTTAGGAGTGATGAAGGAATCTTTCTTGGTTATTCTACTAAGAGTAAGGCCTACCGGTGCTACAACAAGAGATTGAGGAAAGTAGTTGAAAGTGAAAATGTCAAGGTTGATGAAGACATAGCTAGACCATCCAAAACCTGTGGATATGATTCAGATGATCATAATAACAGTTTAGTGACAGGAAAGAAATTTTAGACTCAAAATCAAGTCCAGATCATTTTGGTGAATCAATAAAATCAAGAGGAAGGAACTAGTGAAATTGCAGAAGAGAGATCACAAGAGCCAGAAGTTCAAGAACATCCTAAGACTCCAAGGTATGTAAGACTAAATCACTCAGAAGATCAGATTATATGTGATAAGAACAAAGGTGTTCAAACTAGGAAAAAAATTGCATCTAAGAATATTGTCTAATTTCAAAGACTGAGCCTAATAGTGTGAATGAAGCATGCAAAGATGAACATTGGGTGGAAGCAATGAAAGAAGAACTACAACAAATTGCGAAGAATAATACATGGATTCTTGTTCCTAGACCTAAGGACAAAAATGTAATTGGAACTAAATGGGTCTTTAGAAACAAGCTAAATGAGAAAGGTGAAGTTGTTAGAAACAAAGCAAGATTGGTGTGCAAAGGATATTCTTAGATGGAAGGAATTGACTTTGAAGAAACCTTTGCCCCTGTTGCTAGGATTGAAGCTGTGAGACTATTTCTTGCTTATGCTACTTACAAAAACTACAAATTTTATCAGATGGATGTCAAGTCAGCATTTCTAAATGGCAAACTGGAAGAAGAGGTGTATGTTGAACAACCTAATGGATTTCAATTGACTGATCAGGGAGATATGGTTTGTAGGTTGAAGAAAGCATTGTATGGACTTAAGCAAGCCCCAAGAGCATGGTATGCCAAATTGGAAAAGTATTTGTTGAATCTTGGATTTAATAAAGGTACTACTGATAGTAATCTGTATTTCAAGATTGATCATGATAAAGATTTGATTGTTGAAGTCTTTGTTGATGATATCATTTTTGGAGGAGGTGATAGTTTATGCATGAAGTTTGCTGATGAGATGCAAAATGAGTTTGAGATGTCTATGATTGGTGAGATGAAATTCTTTTTTGGATTGAAAATTACTCAACTAGATAAAGGGATCTTCATATCTCAGTCCAAGTATGTGAAAGAATTTCTAAAGAAGTTTGGTATGGAAGATTCAAAGCTAGTTGGTACACCTATGGCAACCAGATGCAAGTTGACACAAGATGGTGATTCTCCAAAAGCAAATCAAACTAGATACAAATCGATGATTGGTGGATTGCTTTATTTGACTCAAACTAGACCTGATATCATGAATGTTGTATGCATTGTTGCAAGATTTCAAGCTAATCCTAAGGAATATCATGTAACTGGTGTGAAGAGGATTTTCAGATACTTGAAGGGGACAGTTGATTTTGGCCTATGGTATCCTAAAGATGATGATCTTACTTTGAGTGCTTTTACTGATGCTGATTGGGCAGGTGATGTGGATGACAGAAAGAGTACTAGTGGTGGTGCATTTTTCTTGGGTAAGAAGCTAATTTCATGGTTAAGTAAAAAACATAATGTCATTTTTTTATCTACTGAAAAGGCAGAATACTTTGCTAGTAATAATAATTGTACTCAAGTATTGTGGATGAAGCAGATGTTGAAAGATATCATAGTTGTGTATGATGAACCCATTGCTATATTCTGTGATAATTCAAGTGCAATTAACATTTCTAAGAATCTGGTGTTGTATTCAAAGACCAAGCATATATCTATCAAGTTTCACTTTTTGAGAGAGAAGGTGAGTGAAAAGGAAGTCAAATTGGACTATGTGTCTACTAAGGAATAGATTGCAGACATCTTTACAAAGCCTTTTCCTAAGGATACTTTTGAGTATCTCGAAAGGAAACTAGGGATGATTACCCCTCCTAAACAGAACTAAGATGCATTGAATTGCATCAATCTGTGCATTTCATAGTCATATCTTGATCCAGATTGATGTTGTGGTGGCTACTACTTAGGGGGAGTAGTTAGATGTTCAGATATGTGGTTCAGAGCTTGTGTGGAGAAAAGAGATCTTTGTCATTGATGTCAAAGGGGAAGAAGAGTCATGTGAAAAAACTGTGAATTATCTAAGGAGAAGAGTCATGTGGGAAGTAGAGTCGTGTAAAAGAATATAGGAGAAAAGAGTCAGAACCTAAGGGGGAGTAAATGTTGAAGATAGTTGTGTTGATGGTGTTTTTCACATCATGTGTTTCCATCAATGCCAAGGGGGGAGATTATTGGATGTTGTGGTTGTGTTTCTGATATGTGGTTGTCATTGATGTCAACACTATTGGCATTAATGTCTTAGAAGTTGTATATGTCGAGGATATTGAGAAAATTGTAATGAAATAAGTCACAGGTTGTTAGTGGTGAAGTGAAGTTCAATCTGTTGGTGAGCTCAGTACGTTGATGATCAAAGGTTGTGGATTAAAGGGTTTCTTTTTTAGTATATCTAGTTTATCCACGTTAAGTTTCAGAGATTTGCGTGAAGATTTGTTTGTGTTATGAATATTTGTATTCTAATAGTCATTTTGTTGCTCTAGTTGGTGTTCCTAAATGAAGATAATTAAGTTCAGTTACTGTGGATGCTTCTCTAGTTATTCATGATGTTTTTGGATGCTTCTAGATCATGCTCTATCTGTGTTACACATCCACATTGATTGTTTTTCTTGCAATTCGATATTTTCTCTTGTGTGTTCATGTTTTTCTTGTTCTTGGCCGATAGGGTGTTGTAGCGTGTTGTGGATCTTTGAGGAATAATTTTTAAAGTGTTTTCATGTTTGAAGATTTTATTTTGGGTCTCCACTATGTTGTGGCCGACCTTGGTTGATTCACATTAATAATCTTTATTGTTTTGGGCCAACAGTTTGTATTCATTTTATTATTTTGTTGAAGCCAACATTTAGCGATGTAATTTCTTCTTGTGGATATATATGAGCAATTTTTTTATCATTTGAAGGCATGAGTATGCGAAGTGTGCGAATCCTATGTGTGAATAATGTTCAGATCTTTCAAAGGCAGAAGCAGAGTGTGAAGAAGAGTGAAGAAGTGTTCATGTGCTTAACCGGAACTGTAATCAGGAATTAGCAGATGTTATTTTCTCAGTTCAAATCTTGTGGATGTAATCCAAATCTTTTGTAAGACAGTGAGTCTTCCTTTTGTAATTGAGCAGTGAGCTCTAGGCAGTGCGTGTGAATGCAAACATTTCTTTATACTTTTAACAAGGTATAATCTTGTGGACTTACCTCCATCGTGGCTTTTCCCCTAACAGGGTTTCCACATAAAAATCTTGGTGTTATGTGTGTTTTTGATCTGTTGTTGATTTATGCTTTCATGGTTATTAATCAGATCTGAGAATAAGGTTGATAAGTTGAATAAGTTTAAATTTTTGAGACAATTGATTCACCCCCTCCCCTCTCAGTTGTTTTCCCTTGTGTTGCCAACATGTGCAAGGAAATGCAATTCAATAAGACTTAGGGATGTAGTCTCCTTGAGGTATGAAAAAAATTATTCCTACCCCCGAGCCATGTTGTGTAAAAGATCCATCAAAATACCAATTCCACCATGTTCCTTCTTTTGTAGTTAATATGTGTTCATCAAGTAATTTTGTCAATAATGGATGACAATCCTATAAGGGAGCTTCAGAAAGCTGATCAACAACCACTCAAGTCCTTTAATAGCTTTCATGTCTACATACTCGATGTAAAATTCACTAAGAACCTTGATCCATTTAGCTACTGATCCTTGGAGAGTAGCCTTTGAAAGTAGGTACTTTAATAGATCTACTTTTGATATGAGTTGTCTTATGATTGAGCATATAATGTTGTAGTTTCTTAGCACAAAAAACCACAACCAAACATGCTCTTTCTATTGATGTGTAATTCAACTCACTTCTATTTAATATGTGAGATATGTAGTATATGGCTCTTTCCTTCCCCTTTTCATTGTGTTGAGCTAACAATGCCCCCAATGTCACTTGAGTAGCTAATATGTACAAGAGGAGTGGTTATGGAGGTACTATGATTGGTTGTGTTGCAAGATAGTCTTTTGGTTGTTGGAATGCTTGTTGACAATTGTTATCCCATTTGAACATGATTTTTTTGTGAAGTAGGTGGGAAAAAGGGTGGCATTTATCAGCCAATTGTGCAATGAATCTTTGAAGTGCTTGTAGCTTTCCCTACAAAATTCTGAGTTGTTTGATATTCTTTGGTAGAGGCATTTATCTTATTGCTTTTATTTTGGTTGGATTTGCTTCAATTCCTTGGTGGGAAACAATAAAGCCCAATAGTTTTCTGAATGAGACTTTGAACACACATTTCTTGAGATTAAGCCACAATTTATATTTTTCAGCCAATCAAATATTATTTCAAGTAGTTAAATGTGTCCATCCTTTGTTTTTTTATTTTCCTAAGAGATCATCCACATAATCTTCTATAATGTCATGTAGCATGTCATGGAAGATAACAATCATTTCTCTTTGATATGTTGCTCTACATTTTTAAGTCCAAAGAGCATTACTTGGTAATAAAATGTTCCCCATGGAGTTATAAAAGAGGTTTTATGTTGATCTTCTTTGAAAATACGGATTTGATTATAACCTAAAAATCCATCCATGAGGGATAACATTTCATGTCTTGCAGTAAGATCTACAATCATATCAATATTGGGAAATGGAAAGTTGTCTTTTGGATATGATTTATTGAGATCTCTAAAATTTGTACATATATGAATGCCCACAATAGATTTGGCAACTGGTACAATGTTGGACATCCATTCAAATCAATAGGCTTTATAAATCCGTCCTCCAATAGTTTTTGTAATTTTTCTTTTACCAAAAGAGCTATCTGTGGATGCATTTTTCATAAATTTTTCTTGGCATGTGTTGCATCTGGATAGACTGCAAAATTATGTACCATGAGGGATGGATCCAACCCTGACATGTCCTTGTATGTCCAAGCAAAGTTAATGGATCTTTTTTGAGGAACTCTCCCAGTTTTTCATTAAATGTTTCTTCTAGCTCTTTGGCAATGTAGGTAATTTTAGGTTCCTCATTTGTTCCCAAGTTGATGTCTGTGATATCCTCAATCACTACAATAGATGTCTCATGATGTTCGGGGATTAAATCAAGTGCCTCATCCTCCAATGCCTCAAAAAGGTTTTCATCGAAGGATGTGTCTTTTATTTTTACTTTTTCACAATCTAAAATCGCCTCATGAAGGTTTTCACGAAGGGGTATTTCTTTCTTATTTTTATCTTTTTTTTATTTTTATGACTAAGGCACATGATTTATTCCCCAAAGTAGGCATCTTTTTGTAGTGTGATTTGGTTATCATTCTTATGATCTCCTAATAGGAGGTGGTCTCGAACTCCCATGATTTCTGCAATTGCTTCATCATTTTGGAATGTGTCCAAGATGGGAGGTTCTTGTTGGTTCCAATCAATTAATTTGGGATATACAAGTTGAAGGTCAATGGAGGATGAAATGGTGTATATGTAATCAGTGTCAAAAATTTCAGCGATGGTTTGAAAGGATTCTTCGATGGCTTCTTCCTGAGAGTTCTCATCAATAGAAGTCTTAGCGCTTTTATCATGAGAACATTGGTGTTTTATGGTTACCAATTCAGTGGCCAAGAAGCCAAGTCCTTGATGATCTTTATATTCTCGAAGCTCAATAGGCTCCATGATTCCTTGTTCTTGTGCCCCCAATCCTTTTCCTTTGAAGCCCCAATTCTTACATAATTCATTTCCTTTAGGATACCTATGGATCTCAAGGGCAGGAAGCTCGTTTTCTTCTCTATACAACCAAGAGGAAACATCCATTTCTAAGCCCAAGTCTTCTTTATCCAATAGTCCCCATTTATTGAAGTTCTTGAAGGTTTCCTTGGGTTTCAAGTTGAATGTTCATCCATATGATCATGGAGATGTAGGGAGTTTCCCTATGCAAAAGGAATTTTGGATTCTATATTCTCCATGATGAGCCTAGTTTATGGTCTAATTTTGGGTAGAATTTATGATTTGTTTGCTAAAGTTATCATGGACCTTGATGTTAAGTGTTGATATTTTTTATGATATTTCCTCAAACTATAGAGATTGGGCCTAATCTTATTTCTACAAATCTTTAATGACATTGGCATGTTATATGGACTCTCTCTATTAATTTTGCATGTGGTTAATGAATGTTCTTTAAGGTAGTTATAGATATGTGATTATTGTACATGCTAACATTGCCATGCAGATATAATTTGAGGATACTAAATTGAGAAAGACACCGCCAGCTGGGCATGCACCATAATATCCAGCAAGGGAATCATTCAAAGTTCAAAGGAGGTCAACAGCAGGAGATTCCCCATGCAAATTGAATGTAACTACCTTGTAGTGGAATTTAATGTTGTTGAACAAATATTGGCGTTATTTCTATGCTAAATCTGCAAGCACGTCTAACCAAATTCCATGCACGCGTAACCGCCTCCCTGCTTTCTCTGCTTTGCCTAAAATGGCGTCCTCCCAGTTTGTGGAGTTGACCACCTTGCTTAGTGGGTAGTATAAATAAGGATCAAATGCTCCTTCTCTAGGGGTTGTGCAATCTGATATTGTATTTGCATTCTTAGTTTTCAGTGATACAGTTACACTGCTCTATTGTACTCATGTTTCCTGATGAATAAAATGAAGTTCTAAGTTTGTGCATCTGAGTTTTCATTAGTAGTAGAGGATACTCATCCAAGGGGGGCCATTTGGTGAGCAATCTATCCTTTAGCTTAGTTTAGCAGAGCTATTACTTTTTGTTCAGTAATTAGTTAAGAATATGGCGCTGACTGTTCCTACGGCCACTAGAATTCCATTTTGTGACTGTTCCTACAGCCAAAGCAGATATAGTAGTTTCCTGTTTATTTTCTCATATTTTCATTTGTGTCATGCATTTATGTTATTCATTTCCAAGCAATTTACTTTCAACATTGTGTCGTGCATTTATATTATTCATTTCCATCATGCATTTAAATAGTTGTTGGTTGATTTTCAACATTTATGTTATTCATTTCCAAGCAATTTACTTTCAGCATTGTGTCTTTCTTAGCTGTAGAATGAAAATGGCTACTTTGAGTTCCTAGTGCACATACTATGCTGGCCCATTTCAAGTTCACGTCCCTGGGTTGACAAGTTAAATTCACCTTCATGATGATTGAATAGCTATTCAGTTTAGATGTTCAGTCTCTGAATCACAGCTGTAAGAGCTTAGTTGTTAAATCATTGTAGGAGGCCAACATTCCACATCCTTTATCAGTTATCTTGACCTTGTCCTCAGAAATGGAAGGTGGTGTTGATGATAGTTGCAATGCAGATGGGATAATGTAGGTGGATGAGGTGGAGGCTTCATCAGTAATGGGAAAATGATGGTATCTTTTGTACTCCCCTTCCAATGCTTTACAATATTGGTAGGGTTGTAGGTCAGCAGCAATGGTGATTTCTTTTCCGTTATGAGAGAATTTTAAGCTTTGGTGGTATGTGGAAGGGACGGCTTGCATGTCATGTATCCAAGGTCGTCTGAGGAGGATGCTATATGGTAGATCAAGGTCAAGTATATGACATGTGGTTTCCATAATGGCTGGTCCAACTTGAACAGGTAATTTAATGGTACCTTTTGATTCTCTTTCAACGTCATTGTAGGCTTTTATGGTTATCTTCTTGTGGGGATCAAAGGCATCATCTAAATAGCCCAATTATTTTATTAATTTTAATGTACATAAATTTAGGTTGGATCCACCATCTATGAAGACCCTTTTAATGTTATGCTTGTGGATGATGGCTTCAATGTGTAGTGGTTTATTATGAGGTGTTTCTGAATGAAGGTGTTTATTAGTGAATGATAATTGGTGTGTGGATGAAAGGTGTCCAATTATAGCTTGGAATTGATTAAAATTTATCACTTGGTACTCTAGATTCTTGAAGAGCCTTCTCAAGTGCTTCTTTATGGATGGGTGAGGTACAAAGTAGTTGTAAGATGGAATTTTGGGATGGTTTTTTTCCAAGGTGTTCAATGATATTATATTTATTTATGTTGGATGGAGTGGATGATGAGGATGATGCTCCTTGTATTTTCACTCAGCCTTGGTGGGTGGTGACGACACAATCGGGTGCTTTTATGGTTATGGTGTTGCATTGTTCAATTCAACTGATGATTGTGCCATGTGCGGATGGGTTGGAATTATTAGTATATGTATATGAAACATTATTATATGAGGATTTCCCATCATTATGATATGGGAAGGGTTGTGTATAGATTCCTAGTTGCTCATTTGGGGAGGTTTTGAATTTTAATTTCTCCCTTGTCAATAAGATCTTGAATATAATTCTTTAATCTCATACATTTGATGGTGTTATGTCCTTTGATGCGGTGGTATTCACAATATTTTTATTCCCTATACCATTTGGGTTTGGGTTTACTTTCATCAAGAGGTGTAGTGATAGGGAATTTGATCATGTTTTCTTGTGCCAATCTATGAAATATGACATCAAGAAGTTCCCCTAAAGGGGTATATTTACATTTGGATTGGTTATTTTGTTTTCTTTTTCCTTGGGGAATAGCTATAGTCTTGAAGGAACCTTGTTGTGTGTTGTGAGATGATTTGTTTTGTATGTTTTGAACATGTTTACTATCGGTTACACCATCGTTTACAACATTTTTGTTTTTAGACCAATATTTGGGTTTGTCATTAGAGGTTTGGTTATTGTCTTTTTGGTCTTTATAGATTTTGATTACCCCTTCTGCAATTAAATCCTTTTCAATGGTTAACTGTTGTTACACATTGTAATCATAAGTGTAAAGCTATTTTAGGGTATAAATTTTCAATGAAAACATTAACCATTTGTTTTTCTAGTACTTGTAAGGGGAATCTACTTGCAAGGTGTCACCATCTTTGAAGGAATGAAGCAAAACTTTCCCCATTACTTTGTTTTGTTTTGCATAACTTATCCAAAGTTGTTTCTTGGTCAATGTTATATGAAAAGTGTGTTATGAAACGTTTGGCTAGGTCTATAAACGACATAATGGATCCATGGGGTAATTGTGTGAACCACTCCAAGGCTTGGCCACTAAGACTCTTAGGGAATAACCTCATGAGGTATATGTCATTATAGGCTAATTCTTGGCATGCGACTCTAAATTCTTTTAAGTGTTCGATGTGGTTACTCTTCCCTTTGTATTTATCAAATTTTGGGATCTCATAATCCTTAGGGAAGGGAATTGCTAGTATAGATTGGTCAAGCGGATAATGACATATGTCTTCATACCTAAAGGTCTTCTTAGTTTGACCACTTTAGATTCCTTGGATCATGTCTTTCATATTTTGTAACTCTTGGGCAAGGTAATGATTTTGTGGAGGATTTTGGAGTGGTTGGTTATACATGTATTGATAGGAGGGTGTTGATGGTGGATTATTGATGTTGGAATTATATTGGTGATGATTAGGCATTGGGACTTGATTGTTGATATGTGGGGGATTTTGGGGAGGTGGGTGGAGGATTTTTTTTTATAGATAAGTAGGGAAGAACCCTAATCCCATAGTTATAGTAACAGACCAAAAATTAGTAGAGAGAGGTGGGAAACAACACCACCAACCATCCAAAAAATAGCAACATTTTTAGCACATAGGCCAATATTTAAAGTAACCATTGTCCAACCATTATCAATCAAAAACATTAAGTTTTTACTAGCATACTTCGATCTACAAAGACCATTAATTAAATCGACAATATCCCATGTGGTATTCCACCATAACCTATAGAAATTAACAGAACAATCCCAAATATTATAGAAAGACAAAAAACTCATCAAAAATAATAGAGCAGCAACAACAGCCATTAACTGGCTTTCTTTAACAGGTCCCCATACTCTCCCATAAGAGTAATGTATTCATGCCAATCAGAGCCCTATCTCTTGTCCAACATCTTCAGCGTATCAGGTTTCCCCTATTTCTTTAATTTCCTAGTAATCTTTGTTTCACCAAAAGCCACTCCAAGCATTGCTCTTCTCATCAACCTGTTAGTTACTTTCGTGAGAGTAACTAACGGCTTCTCCATGTCTTCAAATTATACTTGCAAAAATGTTAATATGATTTTTAAAAACTCATTACTAAGATCCTCAACTTTATTTTCCATTCTCAAGAACCCAACATCCTGCACATTCCCGACCTCAATCTTGTCCTCAGAAGGCTCCACTTGCTCCTCCTCTTCCTCCTCTTTTTCCTCCTCTAAACCATCCTCCCCCATCTCATAGGCAATGTCCTCAAAATCTAGGTCTTCAGAGTCTTCTTCTTCCTAGGCTTCAAAATCTTCATACCCCAGGTCCTCCTCATTCACAGACATTTTTTGTTTTCCTTTTTTCTCCTTTGAGGCAACCTTAGCCAGACGAGCTGACCTTCTTCCCCCACTACCACCACTCCTTTTCCCTTGTAAATTTTCCTTAGCCTCCTCCATTTGGTTCCCTTCCTCGGTGATATTTATAACATCTCTAGGATTAATATCTCTTCTGGCCGGTTTCTTAGCTTTCAGGGGTTCTAACAATAGGGGGAGTGCTTCCTTTTTTAAAGTGTTTCTCTAATGAGCTCTAATTCAATGCTTCTAATTTCCTCACTCTTTTGTGACAAAGGAGTTGGGGGATTTGACACATTATCCACAGGGGAATTACATTTTGCAGGGATTAACACACACCTAGCAGCAATTGCAAGATGGTGGTGGGGAATTTGTTCATCAACCGGGAGTTCATCAACATTAGGGTTTTCATCCTCCAGTCCTTCCACATTTTCTTCTTCAAACCGGTCAGGGTTCACATTTCTAGCATTTAGAGGATTTCCATGAGGATTTAGGACTAGGGCATATTTGTACAAGGTAAGCATAAGACCCTGGTGGAGGGGAGGGCTATTGCATTTTTCAATGTTAAGTTGTAGAGAGGACAATAGGTAAAATGGAAAATTGATACACTCCCCATGCCTAATATGGTTTAACAAAGGGAAGTGGTACACATGTACCGACATGTACCTACCCTCAAGTGTAAAATAGTGCATTACAAACAAGCTTACTAAAGCAAAAGGAAGAGGGAGTTCAAGTCTGGCATACCTGTTCTAAAATATCTTAATATTTTTACCTTCATGAAGGAATTTATCGACAAACCTCTGGTAGTTCACTTCACTTTTCTTAGCGACTTTTAGCCCATTATTCTATAGACCCGTAGCTTCTGCAATGAATCGAGTGGTGACCTCAAACTTCACTGCACCAATAGTGACACTGCCATTCCTCTAGGAGTTGGTGAATTTAGTTGTTAAGTTCTTATTGTATCCTTTCAAAGATTGGAAGAACAGGACCATTCCCACATTCTCAAACATCCTCCATAGGTCCACATTTTGTTTGAGGGCTTGGTATTTTGGTGGCTCTGTTCTTTTCCTTGGTCCGCCCATTTTTCTCTTCTACAAGTTCTTTTGCTATGTTGGGCTTTTCTTCATAATCACCCACATAATCTACTTCCTTCCCTGAATGTAACCACCACTCAAATGCCAAATAATACTCATAGCCAATATAGAATGAAAATTCAAGAAGTTTCTTAATAAGAAAGCTAGCTTCTCATTTCCCAAAACCCAAAACTCATCATTATTCTTGCAAGCATTTAAATCCCAATTAAAATTAATTCTTTTCCCCACTATTGAAATACGGGGATTACTGACACAAGGCTTTTCAGAAAGCATAGAAATGACAACCTTTATCAATTTCAATAACTTCATGTGATATTTGATCTTCTTTAAAGAGAAATTATTAAGATTATCTCCTTCGAAGATCCTCCTATACCGCCTCGTACTCCAAATACCATCATTACATAGAAAGCTAAACGACACCACTTGGTACTTGTTAATTCCACAACCAACTAACCTATCAAATTTTGCATGTGATATTCATTTTCAAATCTTTCATTAAGGATTATGTCTCTTAAAGACGTCGGCATGTTTCGTTGGTCCAACATGTCCATCCCCTCCAGCTCAGCACCACATTGGCAGCACAATCGACTGCTTTGTTTCCTTCCCTATACACATGTTGTACCCAACAGATGTTAAAAAACTTTTTAATGACTTTGCATCTATCTATTATATTTTTTAATTCCCAAGGAGGTGTAGCTTCTTCATTTGGGATGTCCACAATTAGCTTAGAATCCCCTTTGATGATGAAATTTTTGTACCCTAGCTCCTTTAGAAAATTGAAGCCTCCAAGAGGAGTCATAGCTTTAGCTTTATTGTTAGAGCAGACCCCCAAATTCTCTCCAAAACCCATAATACAGTCACCTTTATGATTTCTTACCAAGCCCCCTGCACCAACTTGTCTTGGGTTTCCTTTTGAGCACCCATAAAAATTACACTTAACCCAATCTTTTAGCAGAGGACTCCAAACAGTACCCATTTTGTTAAGCATCTTTGACCAATTGAGATTGGTTAAATCCCTCCTTAATCCCCAATTTTGTTTTAATAATATGACTTACCTCCCAGCTGCTTCTCTCCACATCTCTGAAAATTTTATTATTCCTCTCCTTCCACAACCCCCAAGTAACAAATGGAGGAACTTGTTTCCAAAGGTCCACAATAACATTATGTGAGAATGGGCAATTTGACCAACCTTCAATAAAAGCTTCATTAAATTGGGAAACACCCAATCAGAGGATAACAATAGCAAAAAGCAAGACCACACTTCCCTCGCATATTGGAATTGAAAGAAAATATGAATTATCGACTCCTCTTCATGTTTACAGAGAGAACGCCTATTTACCAGCTGGAAGCCTCTCTTAACCAGATTGTCAATAGTGAGAATTTTTCCATGAGCAACAGTCCACCAAAAACAATTAATTTTGGAAACAAGATTCTTTAGCCACACACTATCCCAGAAGTGATCAGGAACAACAATCGGGGCCCTCACCAAATCTTCATAGGTCTTTTTAAATGAGAAACAGCTAGAAGAGCTACTTTTCCAAAGCCACTCATCTTCCCTTTCTCTATCGAACCACTTAGCCTCCCCTGTCAAATTATGCAGATTCATGAGGATTGGATCCCAATTCATCTATCTTTGACCTCTCATATTGTTTCTCCTTAATAGAGTATTGAACTCCTTCCATTTAGGTTCCTCCAAGTCCTAGTTTATATAATCAAACACCTTTTTGCCACAAATCCTCTTTAAGCTAAGTGAGAGGATTCATTTCTTCAAAGGCAGACAGAGTGGAATTCTCTATCCAAGGATCCTTCCAAAAAATCAGTATTATTCCCATTCCCTATTCTCTTTCTTTCCCCCATCTTCAACACATTCCTCAATCTCACAAGATGATTCCATAAGGCCGAACCAGTAGGCAGATCCGATTGTGAGAGAAAATAGCCAAAATTCATGTTCCTTAAGTACTTAGCTTGGAAAATTTTAACCCAGTCTTTGGAGCCCTCCAGAAGATTCCAACCAATTTTAGCCGTTAAAGATTTGTTTAGCATGGAAATTCTTCTCAACTACAGACCCCCACTTCTTTTAGGCATACACACTTTTTCCCATATGACCAGGGATATGTTTTTTTCTTTTGTTCTTGACCACAAAAATTTTCACTGAATCTGTTCAATCTTCTCCCCAATATGGGCAGGAATTTTGAACAGAGATAGGTAATAAATCAGAATATTCTGAAGAGAGGCTCTAAGGAGTTGAATTTTACCCGCCAAGCTAAGAAGCTTCCCCTTCGGGTGGAGGATTGTTGTGTTGAGTGTTGATAGTGTTACTTTGAGGGTTAGAAGTGTGTATTATAAGGAGGTGGAGGTTGGTTATGGATGATTTGTTGTTGAGGATTAGGGTTTGATGGATTATTGGAAGGGATGTTGTTGTTAAGGGTTTGGGATATATTGTGTGGAGTGATTTAATTGGCATGAATAGATGAAGTGAGAAGATATTGTGTGGATATAGTTGGGTTGGAGGGAGCATAAGTGACATTGGTATTAGGGGGAATAGTGACACTTAGATGTGATAAAAGTGGGGGTATGTTATTGAGGGGTTGGGTTACATTTGTGGAGAGAGGGATATTTTTGTTTATGATGAGAGGTGTTATGGTACTTGAAGAAGGGGGTAGGTTCATGTTAGATAATATTTTATTTATGGAGGAGGTTGTATTTGTTAATGGGGGTAGATTGATATTAGGTTGACTTGTGTTGATGGAAGAGGGGATATTGGTATTAAGTTGTGGACCAAGGAGATGATTGAAGAAGTTAGTGGATGATGAGGGATTGTTTGAAGGGTTACTACCCCTTACTTTTAGGATATTGATGGTAGAAATTATTTTAGCCCCTTATGCTATGAGGCTAAGGACAAGGTGGTCTTTGTCAAGGAGAATGATTTTCTCCATCATTTCTTGGTTGTGAGGATTATTGGTGAATTCCCTTAGTCTAGGGGACTCTTCTTGGGCATCTACCATGTCTTCATGGGGTGTTGGTGGCTGAGATGAAGTGGTGTTGAAAAATTCTTCTCCTTGAGAAACCATTAATTTCCTTGCTTGTGATCTAGTGATTGGAATGCAAAGGAAGTATTCTTTAAGAGGTTAAGGGTGTGAACTTTTGGACTAGGTTTGGACTTGGATTTACAATAAGATGATTAAGTGGTAAGGTTTAGATGATAAATTTTGTGGATTAGGATTTCCTCATAATTTATTTTAGAAGGATTGGTTTAGGATAATTAATTTGGTGATGGGATTGATTTAGGATGATTTGTTTGGATTGCTATGATGGGATTGGTTTAGGATGATTGGATTAAATTGATGGTAAGCAAACCAAATGTTGGAATCAAAAGTTGTAAACTAGATCCTTGGGATGAGATGATTCAGTATTTTCTTACTTAGGATAAGCGAGTTCCTAAGAAAGGCTAGATGAGGATGATTTTGAAAAAAATAGCAAAAGGGAACCAATTCCTTAGGCTAAATTATCCAAAAAAGATGGTCTAACCAAGGATGCAACTTAAGATAGGAAAGCTCTTAAGCTACCCCTAGATTAGTAAGGATGATGGGGGATCTAGATTAAACCCTAATGAAAAATTTGGTTTAAGAAGGGTGATGGTAGGATTAGATGGTAATCTTTGAAGATTAAAGGATGTATCCTAAGGTTGGATTAGATGATAATGGTTATTGGGGTGGGAAAGATGATGATTTGAAGAAAAAGAGGGTGTTATATGAAGTCGAAGGTGTCAAAATGATGAGGGATTCTAAGGTTTTTTCTAAGTCCAAAGGGGAAGATTTAAATGATGGGGAGGGTGGGGGATTGATAATGGAAAATTTTAGATATAAAGATGGAGTGGATGATGATTAGAAAGTGGTAGAGTTGCAAATTATGTCAAACTAACTAGGAATCCCTAAGAGTTCAAAATCAAAAGACTCAAGTTTTGTGACAGGACGTAGGCACAACAGTTTTTGATAGAGGCGTAGTAGTTTTGGTCACAGGTGCAGTTCTACAGTCTTAGGTGTTTTGGCAAGAGATTTGAAAAACAATAAAACACATTGACCAAATTTGAAATTCTTTTTGTTTTTGAAGGGTATAGCCAATCTTCAGCCCTTTTGCTAATTTATCTTTCACGAATTTCACACAAAAAAGATGCTCCAAGCAATTGATTACAAATCCTAAGCTCAAGTAGGTTTATAGACTAATGTGGTCCCATGAACTTGGATTTCTCCAAACTTGGAATCTCCTCGACGCAAGGGAGGGACACCCTTTCGAGTTATGTATCACCTTTTTTCTACGAGAGTGGACAACCAAGGGCTTTCTGAAATGGAAGGATGACCCAATCACCCTCTCCTCAGAAAGCTATGTATAGCTTATACAACACTGAGGATTTTTGTCTCACTCAAGGGAGCCTTATGATGGGAATCTAGAGGGTGTGATCCACATCCCTTGCACCACACTAGCCTACATTTGATGGCTCTCTAGGTTTCACAATATTTTTTTAGGGTGTCCTCGATATACGCAAAGGTATGTGAGGCTCAAATTGTGAACACTAGTTTGTCACAAGCATGGGCTGAGAACTTCAGTGAGGTACTAAAAGCTCAAACCAACCCTTCACCCCTAGCTTGGAATCACCCTAAGCAATTGGAGCTCTGATAACTACGACGCAAATAGATTGGGGTACAACTTTAGTTCTCCCCCCTTTATATACCCTGCCAGTACACGTGATTGAGATCGCCCCCTATGGTGATGAAATCCCTAGGTAGGTCTCCTAAAGGGAAAGGTATGCTAGGTGTTTTTGATCCCCAAGATCACATGAAGCGCGAGGGAAGAGCATACACACAAAAATAGCAACCTTATGTTTACCTAAAACACAAATCTAAACAAAATGAAGAGATGCAAGGATTTCTGATACCCAAGATCACTCTAAGTGCGAGGGGGGAGCATACATCTGTTGCACCCTTCCAAACATGAAAAACAAGTTTATTAACCATCTATTCTAATTTTATTGCCTAGATTAGTGGAAAAACAAGAATCTTGGGCCAACGTCCTGCAAAACCACAAATTAGTAGTCTCTTGTATTTATCTTGGATGATCAGCTAGCTACACCACTCGTTAGTCCACTTGTTAGTCCAAAAAATTATCACAAATCAAAATTTGACAAAAGCACAGTTTTGCATAATACAGAAACGGAAGCACAAAAAACCAGAAAAATAGAATTTTGAACGGAAAACAAAGGCGTCAAATTATTCCAAAATGGAGCTTGCATTTACCAAGCTAGTGAGAACAATTTTAATTTAAGTACCGATGAGGTTAACCTTTTCTAGCTAAAAGATGTAAATTACTGATATTTTCTTGAAAGTTAAATTATATGAAAAATAGCAAAGATAAAGTTACTAAACTACTTGACAAAAAATAGAGGTGCAGTTTCTTGAAATAGATGCGTAACTAATCCCTACGTATGCGCTATCAGTCATAGCTCAGACATCGAAATGGAGGCACAACAAGTTTCTATGTAGGCGCAAAAAACCAAAGGTCGACAAAAAAATGAAAACTTGTCTCAAGATGTGAATTATTTGATCCCTTGGGGTTAATTTTAAGGCCCAAAACAAAATGTGAGATGTGAATACTAGTGATCTTGGTTAGCCTAGGTAGATTTTTAGATTGATTTTAAATTTGTAGGCTCTTTTTATCTTTCCTCTTAATGTTATAGTTGTGATTGCAAAAATAAAAGAGGAGTAAACTATTATATTGATTGATAAACACTAAACTGAAGTAAAAAATCATGTTAGAGTGGTGAATCTACTTTATAGATGGTGAAATGACCCTGCAAAACCAAAAATGATTAACACACTAACAAGGCAATAAACATTAGACGCGGGTGCCACTGTCATGCACAGAAGGGTCGTGAGTCAACATGGAGGCATCAGAAGTCGGAGCACGAGTGCAACAATATGGCACAGAGGTGCAGTAAGTCATCACGGAGGCATAGAAAGTCGATCCGCAGGCACCATTTAACAGTATCTAAACCCTGTACACTAAGAAGTCACAACAAATTTACAAAAAAGGTTAAAGGGACATGGGTCCCATTAGGTGTGCCAAATGTGGAGGGGTTAGATTTATCACCAAAAGGCATAAAACATAAAGGAAATGAATATGAAATCAAAACACAAGTGTTATACCTTTGATGACCTCCTAGATTGACCTCAAGATGCACCCTAATCTTGCTTGATTTTCTCTAAGTATGGATGTGGATTGCTCACAATTGCACCAGCATAACAATGGCCAATTTCAAGATGAGAAATGAGGAATTGAAGCCCCAATTTATAGAAATTGGGAGGGAAAATGGAGGGCTAGGATTGAATGTTAATGAAGGGTTAGGATTGCTTGAGAAGATGAGGCATGGATCAAGGTTGTGGTTGATTAGCATTGTGTCAAGTGTCATAATTGAGTGTGAGAAAAGAGGTGAGGTGTACTCACACATGTGTGAGCACACCTTGGGATGACAAGTCATTAAATTTTGGAGGCTATCTATAAGATAGTGGAGGTAGGTGGGATTTATCACATTAATGAGACAAGATGAGGGGGGTTGAGGATGAATACTAAATTAGGAAATAATGGTAATGATGGGGGTTAGGATAGTTAATCGGTGGTTAATTAGCTTAATGAGGTAGGTGGAGTTAATAAACCAAGGGTTTACTAACTTTAATGGAGTTAGAAGTTGGAGAATGGTATAATGTAGGTTAGTAGTTTAATTAATCAAGGATTAATTAACACAATGAGGATTAGAAGAAAGAGGGAATTTAGTGTGATCAATTAAATAATAGAAATTATTTAATTGATTGGAGGAACTATAGTTTAGAGGATGATATAATTAATTAAATGAAATATTTAATTAACTATAAGAAGAATAATGGATTAATTAAATAAATAATATTTAATTAATTAATTAAGAGGGGATAAAGGGGCGAATTAATTAAATAATGCTTATTTAATTAATTAAGAGGAATAATGACATATTTAGGGTGACTATAGTTTCCTATAAATATTTATAATAGTTATTGCATTCATATTTTAAAGCTTTGAGTGTGTTACATGATAGTTTCTAATGTTCTTTATCAAAAAAATTATAATGGTATCTTAATTTGCTTGTTAACTCAGTTTCAGATACCCTTTGCCCTCCATCAAGCTCATTCAAGCTTTGGAGGTGGTCATTTTGTGGTATATTTTTAGTTCAAAAAGTATTGAGAATGAGATATTATTGGAAAACAATGGAACAATAATCCTTTTCCTTTGTCAAGAAATTACCTCAATGTCAGCAATATAGTAATCTCATATGAGCTCCCACACAAGAACTTCATGCTCAAGAATCTCCTTGGCCATTTTCCTTATGGGGCTTGAATATCATTGGAAAAAATTCTCCACCTTCATCTCAAGGACACATTCATTATTATAGCTACATATTATTTTACAAAGTGGAAACTATTCCACTTTGATCCACTACTGCTGAAGCAATATGTAAATTCCTCCTACAAAATATAATTTCTCATTTTAGATTACCTTCCACTATTATTTTGAATAATGGTACATCATTCAAGAACAAATAAGTGAAACAATTATTAGAGAAATTTCATATTCAACATCACTTTTCTACAGCTTATTATCTGCAGTCAAATGGTCAAGTTGAAGCTTCTAACAAAACAATAGAAAAAAATATTTGTAAAACTATCAATAAGCACGTTACATAAATTGGCACATCCAAATAACATATGCAGTGTAGGCCTATTGCATGATTATTTGTATGGTTGTAGATACTTACCCCTACAATCTTGTGTATGATGCAAATGCCATCATTCCTTTACAATTGTAAATTTCATCCTTGAGAATTTCCCTTAAAGGATTGATTGATGATGATACTTATCGTGACCAAAGTCTTCATCAACTAGAGTTGCTCAATGAAAATCAATTAAATTCTCTTGAACAACTTTAGGCTTATCAAAAAAAAAAATCTCATCAATACAATCAAAATGTTCTTTCTCATTCTTTTAAAGTAGGTGATTGTGTTCTTTATGAGAATCAATGAAATGTAAATGCTCCACCAAGTACAAAAGGGATATTCAATCCTAACTAGTCGAGTCCTTACATCATCGCCTTTTATAATTTTGGTGCTTAAATGGCCTATCTACAATGGATGGTAAGACCCTTAAATAACCTGTAAATGCAATGCATCTTCATTGTTACCATATATAAAATATTCCATGTGACATTTGTATAAAATTCAACCTGTTAAGGTTGATGTTGTGTATCTTATATCATTTCGTCATCAACACAATTTTTTTGTGTTATGATTCACATGTGCATCATATATTTCTTTTCAATTATATGATCCATGTTACCAAAACAAACATTTTCTCACAATTTCATTTCAAATTAGCTTCACTTTTCTTATGAATTCAATTGTTAGTTGTGTGGCAGCATTAGTTGTTCCCTTGTTAAAATAATATTTCAGCAATAGAATTATTTTTCTAATTAGTTAATGCTTTTATTTCATTTCCATATCTTAATTATAAATTATGTTTCTATTTTTTCAATTAGTATTGTCATTGTATTCCTTTATGCATTGTGATTACACTTCTTTAGTTCATTCCAACACATTGTTTCATTAGATCATCATAGCATTTAATTGAACAAATCTATATAAATTTGTTTGATTAAATCATGATAGAATTTAATCAAATATTTATATCATCTCATATACATGCAAACATCTATGAAACATTAGCACATGTATATGCAAAACTATAAAAAAATATATAATATATACATATGTCTCAAATATATAATGCACATATAAAAGTATCATCACCACTACAAAAAATGTCATGTATATACATAAAAATGATTATTAAATACATATATCTACATCATGGAGTGTGTGTCCTTGAGCCCTCTGGCACTGGTGGATCATGTGGATAGGATGGTGGTTGTCTAATATAAGCTCTAAACTGTGAGTGTGTCCTAGACACACTCCATGCTACAACTCACATGTCTCTAAGCTCACCCATCAATGTAGTTATTTCCTCTCGTAGAGAAAAATCTCACTCTTACATGGCTACAACATCATGTAAGTTGTTATACTCTAGGATGATCTAAGTTTGTCAAGGCCATTGCATGTCCTCTTTATAGATCTCCTCAGAGTTGCTCGACCTAGCTCTGTAGATTGGAATATATTATCTTAGCACTCTTTTCTCTTGTTATGGACACATCCCTCTCTAATGTGAATGCTTGTATTCCTTAAACCCTCTAAATCTTGCATACCCATACCTCATCATAAGAATCCCTAAGCTACATAATGGGCTCAAAGATCTTCATGCGACGACTGGAAATCTAATACAACCAATGAGATGGTCAGACTACACCCTCAAGATGTGTAGCTAAGACCATCTCTACTATGACTTGACCGATGAATTCAAGCCACTCCCATACTAACATTATAAAAATCACACAAAAAGAGGTATATCAGGAACACATCCATAAGACAATCAAATCAAATCATATGAAATACCTCTATATAAAATCCTATTCTAAATAAATAATCTAAAGCATAATCATAGTTTCACCTAGGTCTCCAACCTACTAGTGTGGGTTTGGGGGTGAAAGTGCACTTGTCAATGTAATACTAGGACTGGTGGGTGTTACATGTGTGGGTCCTCTACTAGTAACCATGCTTCTCAACTCATATCACTCCATATTAATAGGAGGTGCAGTCACTAGTGAGTGTAATTTTTGTCATACCCTCAGCCTTTCCTCCTCTTCATCCTACTCTAAACTCTTGCTTCTTCCACTAGTAGGCTCCTCATCTAAACCTTGAGCAATAAAATATCCCCCAAGAGCATTCTCAATAAAAATGGGTGCTAGACCAAAAGCCTCCCTCCAACGTACATATCGCTATGTGAATCTGATGTCAACCACATCCAAAATTCGATGATCATCCTTTCCCTTTCTTCTTTTGTCATTTAATGCGACCACAATGATGTTCAGATGAGATAGATATAATACTCTAAAAATGTTGCAATGTGAACTCACATAGGTAGGTATTGTCGAGGGAACCTATTGTACTAATTCAAACTATCTCTATAAGGAAATTTTGAGGATGCAAAAACAAACTCTCCTAATGTCAAACCTCAAAGAAGGATGCATAGATGCCTTTAATTTTGCAAATACAGTTCATTAAGACACACATGGAATAAATAATAGAATGGAGAAATAAACACACACATAATTTAAACACCAGATTTACGTGGGAGAACCCTTACGGGAGAAAAACCCACCACACCAAAGAAAAAATCACTTGTATTACAATAAACGAGTTACATACAAGTTACAGACTCTCCTTTCGGATATTCAATTACACAGTAGCAACATTTCCCTGATCAACCTCGTACAAAACTAATCTGATCACACTTAGTTATGTCTCACTATTATAATGCATATACAGCATACAATGAAGAACACTCACAGATCATATGATCATTCAACCATCTAACCTCTCATAGTTCCAATCTGTTGCAATGTATTGCAACAACCATGAATCGATTCATTCTCTGTTCCAACGGTTCAATTCAGTTTCCCCTGTTGAGCAACTTTCTAACTTCCCAGTCATCGAACAACCATCTCCATGTTAGCAAACGACCTCCATTGATCGGCGTACACCTCAATAGTCAACCAAGTCCATGCTCTTCACCATACACCACGCTACCATTACGCAATCAACAGGCTCCCGTGAGGTGGTGGTATACCGTGCTACCTCCAGACAAGTTGAAGACACCTGTGGTATGGCAGTATCCACTGCACTACCATTCGATAGCTTAAAGGATCTCGTGGTATGGCGGCAACTACACTACCGCACCTCAATGAGAAGACACCCGTGGTATGGCGGTACAAGCATGAACTTAACACTTATGAAATTCTTTGTTGATTGGAGATAGAACCAAGGTTATACTAGTGAGTTTGAGACACATATTCTCAACAATCTCATCACCTGCCTATAGTAAAATGGCATGATATTATAGTTGTAGCACCCAAAAAAGGTAATCTCATTGCATGCAAGTCATCTTCCTACCAAAACTGGGCTACACTCTTATGCCTCTAGAAGGATTGCATATAATCTTTGTGTTGCATAATCTATCAAAATTTTGTCTCCAAAAATATAATTTTTGAATCTCTAGTCTCTCACTAATGGATATGTTTGTGCCCATGGCACATCCAACATGGATATCCAATAGGTATTGTGCATGTGATATGCTTGAAGGTCTAGATTTGTTGTTGGAAGTTTGCTTGTCATTGATATGATTGTTAGCAACATGAGCATGAGCATATACGGTGTTGTCATTGATGTCAACATTGAGGTATAGTTGTTTGATGAGCATGAGTGTGTATGGTGATGGTAATCTATTATACAGGTGTAGATGAATTCATGCGGTGCAAAATAGATGTGTTGAATATTTGGCTAAGTCATAGAATACAATTTTCAATGTACAAATTATCAGTTTTTAGGTCTATATTGCTCCTCCTTGAAGAATTTTGGTTTACAATTCTAAATAAATTTTGGTATATGTTACAGGAATCTAAATCCAAATTTTCATGTCTTTATGTCCTATGGTATCAAAGATAATGATTGCAGTGTATTGGGTATGCCAATGACAGTGTTACCACTATAGAGTACATGTTTAGACTACTCCGCAATCCACCGCAAAAGAATATTTGGTTATGCAATTTTGTGGGAGTGTTTACAAGTGTCAGAAGGGTGTATGGTCCAAGTGTCAAGTGTTTTGATGGTTTGCATGTCATGTTAGGGATGAATAGATGGTTCATATCACTAGTCTTCACTATCCGGTGTTGACCTAAAATATTTGGGGTTGTGTGAAGTTAAAGTATGAATTGAGAGAAATTAAGGGAGTGATTATAGGTCCCTACCGACCTATTTTGACATGTTACAAGTTTTGAGACATATGTGGTTGGATCTTGAGCCAACAGGTTGAGGTATTACATATTTCATCTAATTAGGCCAACCTAATTGATGATGTAGGTGTTTGTGAATGTAATGCATATATATATGTTCATTCAGTGTTGTAGGTGTGTGGTGTGTATTGTAGAAAATATGTAATGTGAAGTGTGTGAATATAGTGTGAATGTGATGCAAATATAAATAAAACAGAGTGTAGAAGTGGTGTAGTATGAAGTGTGTTGATTCAATATTTTGAGCTCCAATGGAATTGTTTCTCTTGCATATTGTAGATGCATTATTAGCAGTTCAAATCTTGGCAGTGAGCCACCTCTCTTTTTTATTTCTCTTATTCTTTGGACAATGAATCTAAAAGGTAGTGAATCATTATGTAATATTTTATGACCTGTTATAATATATTATGAGCTAATCCTCATTGTGGTTTTTCCCTTTTTGGGTTTTCCACGTAAAAATTTGGTGTTCATGTGTTATGTGCTTTGATGATTACTTTCATGGTTTCTTTCCTTACTACAAATTGAATGTGATGATGTAAATGGATGTTTAAATGTTTAAGTAGTTTCAGAGAATATTGATACACCCCCTCTCTCAATATTCTAGGTGTTCAACAATTGGTATTAGAGCTTGGTTCCTTGGAAGAAGCTTAATCACTTGAGGAAGATCTTGGAGTTTGAAAACATTGCTACAAGGAGATATCCTACTCTTCCAGAAGAAATTCCTATGGTAGGATTCACTAAAGAAAATTGCATGGTTGATATGAATAAAGAACTCAAATTAGCCCTTGAAGATTTAGAAAGAATTAAAAGTGAGAACAAAGATCTAAAAGAAAATGTCAAGGAAGCAAATAAATGCATCAGGAAATTAAGGGAGCGGATCAAGAAGTTCAAAGAAACACATAAGGAGGTTAATGAATAGTTGAAGCAATCAAATGAGACAATCACCAGTCTAAAAGTGCAAGTTGAAGAAGGAGAAAGAGTTAAAGAATGCCTAAATGACAAATTGAAAAACAAATTTACAGAAATTTCAAGACTTGAAGAAGAGGTTGTGACCTTGAGATTAGATCTAGAAAAAGCAAAGAATCAAGAAGAAAAATTCAAGCTCTCTAAAATACTTGATGAAATGAGTGGAAATCAAAATAATTCTAAAGACAAAGGAGGATTAGGATTTGAAAAAGGAGAAAGTTCAAAAGAAGATCAAACACCATGTGCTAAAAAGAAGAACATTGAACAAAAGAAGATTGAGGACAAGAAGGGAAATGGAAAGCATGTCCAAAATCAAACGAAAGACTTCAAAAGACCACCTATCATACAATGAAATGCAAAAAGGTACTCATATTTATGGTTATTGTTATTCTGTCAATAAATTTGGACATAGAGTTAAAGAATGTAGAAGTAGAATGAATCAAAATGTTCAATCATTTTCTGGTTAGTTCTATACATGCAATAGATTTGGTCATAAGGCTAGTGAATGTAGAAATCAAATAGTGAATGGTTACAATAATAGCATAAGGTTTCAATCTTTCAATGGCTATTGTTATACATGCAATGGATTTGGGCATAAGGCTAATCAATGCAGATCCAGAATGAGTGGAAGTAAGCTTGTTCAAATATTGTCATATGTCACAAATGCAATAAACTTGGACATATAGCCAAATTTTGCAGAGGCAAGAATGTGAAGATTGATCTAGTAAAGAAGAATGATCCAGTGAAAAAGGTTGATCTAGTAGAGATGAAGAAAGAGATGAACAAGATATGGAAAAATAAAGAGGAGAATGAGGTTAAGAATGAGTCTGTACCAGCCTCTATGTAGATGTTTCCTCTAGAAACTAAATAAAGAGCTTTCTCTCAGGGGGATTTTTAACTAATAATTAGTAAGCCCCTACTAAAGATATGGTGTTGATGCCTTCAGCACGTTGGAATAAGGTGTAGGTTGACATGCTTGACCTATTGGTGAAAACAATGGTGGAAAATGTTTTGTTGTGAAGATTTGCGAAGAGTTTGAAGGTGCCTATGTCATTATAGTTAGGATTCATCAGCTTTTGACTTAACTTCAAATCAACACATTCAATGTGATTTAGGTCATTTAAAAAGGGTTTATAAGTGATTCACATATTTTTAAGTCGTTTGCAAAAGAGTATTCGAGGAGAGAAGATCAAAGGAGTGAAGTGAAGTGATTCAAAATTCATGCATGAAACCCTATCCAGCAGAGATTTAAAAGGTATGTACAGATTTCTACTTTTCCCTAGTTTCATAAGCATTTCAAATTGTTGCAAGATGTATACTCCACAAGTTGTCAAGGTTGTAGATCATCCTTGACCTAAATTTAAGAGGCATCTTGATAAGTCAATGATGATGGATCCAGATGGTGCATTTTCAAAGTTCTCACGGTGTGTTGCATACAAAATATGTTAGGATTTACATTCATGCAAATTTATAAGGGTATAACATTGAACAAAAGAAGATTGAGGACAAGAAGGGCAATGGCAATCATTTCCAAAATCAAATGAAAGACTTCAAAAGACCACCTATTAGATAATGAAATGCAAATAGGTACTCATCTTTTAATGGTTATTGTTATTCTGTCAATAAATTTGGACATAGAGCTAAAGAGTGTAGAAGTATAATGAATCAAAATGTTCAATCATTTTTTGGTTAGTTCTATACATGCAATAGATTTGGTCATAAGGCTAGTGAATGTAGAAATCAAATAATGAATGGTTACAATAATAGCATGAGGTTTCAATCTTTCAATGGCTACTGATATACATGCAATGGATTTGGGCATAAGGCTAATCAATGCAGATCCAAAATGAGTGGAAGTAAGCTTGTTCAAAATATTGTCATATGTCACAAATGCAATAAACTTGGACATATAGCCAAATTTTACAGAGACAAGAATGTGAAGGTTGATCTAGTAAAGAAGAATGATCCAATGAAAAAGGTTGATCTAGTAGAGATGAAGAAAGAGATGAACAAGATCTGGAAAAATAAAGAGGAGAATGAGGTTAGGAATGAGTTTGTACCAGCCTCTGTGTAGATGTTTCCTCTAGAAACTAAATAAAGAGCTTTCTCTCAGGGGGAGTTTTAACTAATAATCAGTAAGCCCCTACTAAAGATATGGTGTTGATGCCTTCAACACGTTGGAATAAGGTGTAGGTTGACATGCTTGACCTATTGGTGAAAACAATGGTGGAAAATCTTTTGTTGTGAAGATTTTCGAAGAGTTTGAAGGTGACTATGTCATTATAGTTAGGATTCATCAACTTTTGACCTAACTTCAAATCAACACATTCAATGCGATTTAGGTCATTCAAAAAGGGTTTATAAGTGATTTCACATATTTTTAAGTCGTTTGCAAAAGAGTATTCAAGGAGAGAAGACAAAAGGAGTGAAGTGAAGTGATTTAGAATTCATGCACAAAACCCTATCTAGCAAAGATTTAAAAGGTATTTACATATTTCTACTTTTCCCTAGTTTCATAAGCATTTCAAATTGTTGCAAGATGTATACTCCACAAGTTGTCAAGGTTGTAGATCATCCTTGACCAATATGGATTCTAGAAATGGAATATGAGGTTGCAGAAGAGGTAAATGTTGGTCTAACAGATCAAATGCTTAGCATGCCTAAAGACCCAAAGGAAGGAATATATGGAACTTATGAAGAAAAGTCTTATATAGTACACATGGAGTAGAGAGAAAAAAGGGATCAAGAAGACTATAGAGAAGATGACTACACAAGTTGTGGAGGTGATGGGAATACCTAAGGACATTTTGGAGAAAGCCAAAAGCACATTTGGTCCTTTGGGAGGTGCCTAGCACAAGAAGATCAAGTAGAACAACTACCCCCTCTCCAGTTGTTGCTAAGTCCTCTAGGACTAAACCTATTGTTGAAGCTAATCCTACAATTAGTGTGAAAAGGAAAGAGTCAACCAGTGCTTTGGTGAAACAACAAGATGCCCCACAAAGAAGAAAGAAAGAAAAGGAAAAAACAGAGCATTATATGAGTAAATGTAGATGAATAGGAAGAAGAAGAAGGACCACAGTTGGTCCGGAAGAGAAAAACTAGTGTCTCTCAAGTAGAGACAAGTGCAAACAAAGAAAAATTTGACATTGTGGACACTGACAGTGAGGCAGAAGTGAAGGAGCAACAAGCGTTCATGATTCATATGAGGGAGAAGAAGTCTGAAAAAGAAGGAAAATCATCCAAAGGAAAAGAAAAGAAAAAGAAGAATTCCCCTCTAGTAAAGAAACATAGTCCTATGAAATTAGATGCATTATTTATTGGTATAGTTGAGCATGAGATGTTGGAACAATCTATTGTACTATATACCATTGCAAATGACACTGATAAGTCAACAATAGAACAGGAAATAGTTAGGTATATAGTAGCATTTGATGTCATCTTGAAGAATATAAAAAAGTTAATTGCTTGAATATCTAAGAGGTGCATTATATGCAAGAAGACAGGAAGCAATTGATGAAGATGCTAGAATGAGAACATTTGCTTTGGAGAAGATTAGTGCTTCTCTCATAGATGAGGATAGAGATAAATTAGCTCAATTGTATAACAAATAGTTTAGGACTAAGCAAAGAGGTACCACCCTAATGAGCAGGGAAAAAGAGGAAATTGAGAGATTAAGAAATGAAATAGTGGAAAAGGTTTCCAATCTAACAAAGGAGTTAGGAATGTCTCCGGACAGCAAAGAACAATAGCAACATGATGTGTTTATCTTGGAAGTGAATGAACTAGAAGATGCACACCATGAGCATGCTTTGGAACATGAGCATGTAGCTAAAGGAGAAAATGTGCAATAAAATGTTACTAATGATACTCCTCTGGTAGATAAAAATGTTGTTAGAGCGGAATAGGATGATGAAATGCACAAGAGAAAGTGAAAACAAACAGGAACCAGCTCCCTCTGGATATCGAGACTGATGGTGAATAGAGAAAGGAAGATAAGAAAGATGACTTGGAGAATTCAGAGGCATAGAACACTAAAAATTTGCCTCTCCCAAAAGATAAAGATTTTGAAAAATAAGAGAAGAATGATAAGGTAGAATCTAGCATTAGTGACAAGGAAAAAGTTGATATGAAACCAGTTGAAGAGAAGAAAACTAAGAAAGAATCTGGAAATTCAGACAAGGAGCAGAGTGATGATAAAGAGTGCATTGGTGACAAGGAAAAGGACAATGAGAAAAAGGAAGAGGAAAGCATAAAGGTTGTTGGTGAATCCTCTGATGATTCACTCAAGGGTCTATTAGACATGAAGTTGTAATTCGAGCCTATTGTATCTACACAACTGTTGCAACTACCTTTAATGCAAAGTCAAGTGGACATGGGAAAAATCTATCCCCTACAGAAGCTTCAAATTGGTGATGTGTTTCATTCTTTTGTAAGGAAGGAAATTATTTCCACTCACCAAAAGAGCACTGAGTTAATTGAAGAAGCAGTCAAGGTATTGCAAGGAGTTCTCAGTACTACAATTGATGAATCTCTATCCGATGTTGAAAAGTTGAAGCTACTATTAGATTCCTTTAAGGATTACTCCTTCAGTTTAGAAGAAAGGTTGGAGAAAGAGGAGACCAAGAAGGTGAATGAGAAATTGACTAAGATATCAGACAAGTGCAGTGTGGCACAAAACAAATTACAAGAGAACTTGAAATATTTGCAGAAGTGTTTGAGTGAAGCACAAGTTTTCTTTGACATCATCTAATTTTACAAAGAGCATTAAGAACCAAATGGAATAAATAGAGTCACAAGTTTCTCAGGCCTTTGATTTCTATGATCTGGGAAGAGATGCAGACAGTATAACAAGGATGGCTATTGAAAATCTACATGAACATTTCTTTCAACTGAGGGAACAGAAAGAGAAATTCATTGTGCAGTATGGTTAGCTCAGGGACTTGGTAAGTGTAAGACTTACAGCCTTGACCAATGTGTTAGAAAATTCAGAAGAGTTGGCACAAAATATTATGGCACCCAATACCCCAAATGAAGGAGAAGATCTCCTTGTGCAGCTTAAAAGTTAGTGTAGTCTGCTTTCCTTCACTAAGAAGGATTGGGAATCAGGAAAGGAGTGTGAGCCACACCTTGCAAAATTACAAGTGTCTTCCTCTAGTTGATTGAATTTTTATTTTGTTTATGCAATTTCATATTTCATTGTATAGATGTGGAAGATAGTAGTGTTGGAATGTTTGTGAGTTTCTTGGGTTTTGTCATTGATGTCAATTTCTTGTATAAATAGAATGTTTGAATGGTTGGTATTGATGTCAACACATGTTGGTGTTGTCATTGATGTCCTACTTTGGTATAGTTGCAGAAGTTGATAGTTGCAGAAGTTGTTGGCCTAACTTGTGGTTGGGGAGATTGTTCTAGTTGTAAAGTGTTGCATGTTACAGATGTTGTAGATGTGTTGTAGAGATGTTAGTAATGTTTTTGATTAAATTGGTTCACTTAGTTTCCAAGTGCTATGAGAATATTTGAATGAAAGAAAGTTTAGTGTGATAGAGTGGTGTTTAGTTTTTTTCTCTGCATTTCTTCATGGTTAAAGATATGCTCATATGATTTAGACGTGATGATCAAAGGTGTTCAGAGGTGTCATATCCAGAGTTTTAGGTTATGGATCGTACTGCAGTGGAATATGTGTTTGATAGTATGTTTGTCTAGTGAAATAGGGTGTCTGGGAGAAATGAGATTGCTTTGCATATCTTCACAATGAAGGTTCTTGTGTTGTGGATCTGGGAATGTGCTTATATCATTTGTATCTACCTTCCCCTGAAGTTTCAGGTGTTGATTTGTTCCACAAAGTTGTCTGGTGTGTTGGATGTATGTGTCAATGTGTCTAGTTGCACATAATGATGTTCTTGAGTTTCAATTGGTTGCAGTAGTTGTGGTGAATATTTTGATGGTGTGGAATATTCTGAGATGTATGGATATTGTGGAATGTTGTTGTGTGGTCTGCAAGATGTTTCTAGACCTTGAGAGGTGTGTTTGGAGTCGCTTGTTAGTGTTAATGCAGGTTTTCCCAACCTACCGTGCTAGCACTAATTGCGGAGGATAATTATTGTTTAAGGAAGTGTTGAGAAGTGTGTTGGTGTAGATTTGGGTCCCAATTAAGTAGTGGTGTGGTTTCACTTCACTTCTTTATATTGTGGAAGTATTTGGTGCTGACTTATTTGGTGTTGCATGGTTGAGGTACATATGTTTCCTTAAGGTTGACCTAATTGAGATTGTTTTAGGTCACAGAGGCTATAAATGCAAGGAGAAATATGGTGTGGATTAAGAGCAGAGTGTTTAATGCAAAAGATGTGAAAGTGATCAAGTATGATGATCTAAGTGTGAGCCTTAATGCCTATGACTTCCTAATGCAGTGAGCCAAAGGTGTCTACATTTTAGTATGTTTGATGAGTTGCTTTTGTTTCAGTGGAACTATACCTTCGACATATGAGAGATTCATTGTTAGAAATTCAAATTGGTAGTACATAGGAACAAAAACTAGTTACTTGGATCACTCCAATGTGAAACCAAGGAAGCAGTAGTGTTGTTGGGAATATGATGCTATTTAATTGCAATCCTAAACATATTTCATGTATCTCCTAAGTCCTTGGAAAGTGTTCCCCAACACTAGGATTAGAAAGAGATTAAATTTGAATGAAATGAACATGTAAATTGACATTTGTAATTATTCCTAAATGATAGGAACATGTGGGGACGCCAAAGAAGAGCTCCTACAAAATAGGAGCACATGGGGCGCCCACATGGAAGGTGGAACCCACTTTGCTTAAGTTAACTATTTGGAGGATTGATAACACTTCAATAATGCATGTTTAGATCCTACAAGTTAGGGATTGATATTTACATGAGTGGAGTTCAGTTCAATTCAGTTCAGTTATGGTTCAGTTATCTTCAGTTGCATGTAGTTAGTTTGAGTTGAATGCTAGTTGACCTGAGTTGCATGACTAATGACTTCAGTTGCAAGACAGATAATAGGTGGATACATTCAGTTAAGTGGGGATGATCAATCATGCATAATGTTTGCATGAATTGGTGGAGAGATATGTTTTAGTTAACTAAGATTGACTTGGACCCACCTTCGGCGCCCAAGTTGGCATCTTTGAGTTAACACCTTTTGCATCAAAAGATATTTACAAGGCCCAGTTAAGTGGGCCCATTCTTGGGCGCCAACTTTGAGGTGATGCTTGCAAGATATTTTCTTCACCAATGATCAGTTAAGTGTTCAGTTTGGGGTGCCTAAATTGAGGAGACTTTGGTTTGACTTCCTTTACATGGTAGAACTCTACTTGCACAATCTAGGCGTAGATATTTGTGAGCAGTTTTGTGCTCTTATATTGTACAACTCTTATGAGTTAATATGCACAATTATTGTCTATTAATTGCAACAAGTGCATCAAAGTTGAGAGAAGCAGGTTAGCAAGTTGAACTTGTGCATGTGTGAGGGTTTGAAGCATGGAATGGGATGTGTGGATTCATGCTTGGTTACATGGAATGCATGGATAACTTGTGTTGCAGAAAGTGTATGAGTTTTGTGCAGGTTGTGACGAAGGATTGTTGAAGGCAAGGAAGCATATCAATCAAGGATTGATGCAGTGTTATTGTAATCTTATTCTAAGGTTAAATAATACAAGCACTATTGATTCTAGTGGAGTTTATTCCCGAAAGGGTTTCTCCACATATATGTTGTGTCACTTCTATCTTATTGTCTCATTCTTCTACAATCTTTTGTCTCTTTCTACAATTGGCAAAATTGATCTAAACAGATAACCATACACAAAGAATTGTGACAAGGAACACTCAATTAAATCTATAGTCACATAGGTTTACAAGTTTTAAGCTACAATTTCACCTTCGTTTTCAACAAGTGCCAATAGTACAAACCCTGATCAAAAACAAGTTGGAGAATTCAATTATATAATATATTATCAATTTTATCCTCAAATTAAAGTGTAATGACTTTTTCAGTTTTGAGTTATCCATTCGACTTCTAATGAGGACGTGGATGATGACCTTTTAGCTTCTATGAAAAATGTATAAAATAGGCTCAATTCAAAGCCAATAGACAGGGTGGTTAGAATACATATCTTCAAATGAGTTTGTCAAGTTGCAACATGCATGTCATCTAAGGAGTTTGTCAAATTATATCAGCTCTCTTAAACGGAGTCCATTGGGCATACAACTCCTATGGGATTTTCCAAATTGTACAGATCTAGGACATACATCTCATTCACGAGCTAGCCCAAGATGGGGCACATAGCTCTCCTATGGGATTGTCCAAATTATACGGATCCAGGACATACATCTCATTCACGAGCTAGCCCAAGATGGGGCACATAGCTCTCCTATGGGATTGTCCAAATTATACGGATCCAGGACATACATCTCATTCACGAGTTACCCAAGTTTTGTAATATCTTTCATATTTTGAATAAAATGATCCTTTTCAGGTTTTTCACTTTGTCTATTCTAATCTACAATACTTCCAGCACCTTGTTGAGTATTGTCCCCTAAATTCAAAAAAAAACTAGATCAAACCCTGTATAATGTGAACAAGGGAGAACCATGAAATTTCCACTGAAACTATGTGTCACTAAGAAGTGCATGAAGGAGAACAAAGATCTAAACATGCACATGAAGCTACCTGCAATTAATAAAGAGTGTACAAACCAAGGCACACATGCATGAGGCAAGAATCAATAGGATTTGATGTTGTCATGGAAGAGACACTCACTTGACAAAGATGTGATGGAAAAACAAAGACACTATACAACCCCCCAAGGCACTTTATAATATAGTGCAAGTAAAAAATGGCATAACATGATGTGTGAAAATTCCCAAAAGCAAGTACAACAGTGGCACTTCATCTAAATGCATCTATAGAAAAAGGTTCTTCCAAAAGATGTCTATAATATCAAAATAAAACAAAATGCTAGAAATATATATAGAATAGCCAACAACAAGTCATCCTATGCAAACAAAAGTTTTCAAGAGCTAAAACTTCCTAGTAATTCATGGCAATGTGAAATCTAGAGAAAAAACTAGAAAAAGTGCATGGATAGTTTGAAGATCCCTGAAATACCTTTCCAACATTGCAAGAATCATGAAAAATAGAGAAATTGGTCAAAAGTTGTGATCTCGGGAGTGAAAACAACATATTTGACTTTAACATATTGTAGAATGAACCATCAACAAAATATGGTGACAAGACCCATACCACTGGAAAGTACACAGAACTAGCTTTTCGATGATATATTGTTTTCCCAATTTTGACACTATATCTCTAAGTTATGGCCAAAAGAAAAAATTGCTTCTTTATAGCACAAAGAGGGCTAGGAGGGGGCCTTGAAGCATTTATACAGCATGATGTCATGTTGAAGTCAACGAGATATTTTGGGAATATTCCCTTCGTTGGAATTAAAAATATGACCGTCAAAAAATAAATTCATCGAAATATTTCGGACTCCACGAAATATATTGAAAGGTTCCCCATCAAAAAACCATCGTTGATTTGTTGGGAAAATGTTTATCAGTTACCGAAAAGCAATAGACTTTGTTGAAATCAGAATACAATTTGGTCAGTCTTCTAGATTTTTTCGTCGCTAGGGATGAAACCATTGTCAGGTATGAAGCAAAGGCCACCAAAGGGATAATAGTGGTTATTAGCAAGGGTTTGAGGCCTCGTTGATGAGCCTATGTGTGCCCATTGGTGGGCGCGGGCCCGTAGGGAAACACTGATGCAAGTGCCCTCTTGAGATTTTTTTTCTGAAATAAAAAATAGATTTTTTTTAAAAAGCCACCCACCTGAATTTTTTATTTATTTTTTTAAGTCGCCATACACTATGGCCCATGTATAAAAAAATTCCTTAGAAGCTCCCAATGGAAAATATGGGAAAATTTATAGTCAAAATTTATCTATTCAACCTCCTAAATGCAATGGTGACCTTCATTTCGCACCAGCACACATCAAAAAAATGTCAAAGCCCAAAACGTACAAAAAATATAAAGATTCCAGATTTCATTTTTGTAACCCTAGTTGAGAAAAACCCTCAAAAATGGAGAAGGGGTTTGTTGAATCCATGTTCTAATACCATGTTGGAATTGTGAAAATGCACAAAGAAGTGCGATCAAACAACAAACAAGAATAACTTCCATGTACGAGAGTTGCAAACAAAGATTTGTTATTTCCTAAAAAAGAAAAATTTACAGAATTGTTGAATTGCTAGAGATGTTGAATAATACATTGAAGGAGAATGATTATAAGAGAGAACCCTAAATGAGAAAGGGATTAGATCATGACAAGTGTCATTATCCTATGTGATGAGACATAATGATCTAAAAATAGTTAAAAAAAAACACTCCTAAGTTTAGCTTGAGTGCATGAAGTGAAATTAACCTAATAATCAATTAAAGATTAATTAATTATTACCTAATAAATGATTATTCTAACATAAATAGTTTTTCCATTGAACACCATGCTGAAAAAAGATACCAAAATAGAATAGACACCAAGCTAAAGCTACTTTCGAAGACATTAAGAAAGCAATAGTGGATGCCCCTATGTTAACCAACCCAAATTATACCAAATCTTTTCATATTTATTCTTTTGCTTCAAAGCATACATGTGTGGCTATCCTTACTCAAAAAAATGAAAAGAAAAAAGAAAATCTTATAGATTTTATCAGTGCACCCTTCAAAGATGCAAAATTGAGATATATGAATGTAGAGAAATAGGCGTTAGCTTTAGTAAAAGTTGTGAAGAAATTCAGACTCTACATCTTGAGGAGTCAAGTGATCGCAATTGTACCCGATTCAACAGTTAAAATGATATTGATGCACAGTGAACTAGAAGAAATAAGAGCTAAATGGATCGCAATCTTACAAGAATTTGATTTAGAGATTACTCCTATGAAACTTGCGAGAGGTTAAGCACTAACACAGACCATAGTTGAAATCGATCCCTAGCTCACAAACCATTATATGTTGCAAATGTAGTTTCCAAGGATGACTGGTACACAAATATCTTATATTATTTGCTAAACAATAAATGTCCTCCAAGTCTAAAGGCTTCATAAAGAAGAGATTTAAGATTAAAGGCTCAAAATTATATGATTAAAGGAGGAGTCATCTTCAAGAAGAATCATGAAGGGTTCTATCTAAGATGTTTAAATCATACTAAAGCAGACAAAGTCATGAAAGAGTTTCATGAAAAATTTGGTACAGCTCATGGCTCTCATTTAGCTACTACAGATCAAATTCTCAGAGTTGGATACTATTGGCCCACAATTTTCAAAGATACATTGCATCACATGAAATATTGTCATACTTTCCAGATTGCTTCTACCAAAGGAAAGAACATTGCTCAACCATTGCAATTAGTTATGGAGATGCATCCCTTTTCTCAATGGGGACTATATTTAATTGGAAAGATCAATCCGCCCTCATCTTCTAGACATGGGCATGTTTTAATTATGATAGGTTATTTTACCAGATGGATGGAAGCAACATGCAGCAAGTTGTGCACAACTGAAATTGTGATTAGATTCTTATAAGACGATATCATCCCTAGGTTTGGAGTACCTTATTCATTGGTATATGATAACAGCCCTACATTCTCATCTTTGAAATTTTCCAACTGGGAATCTGAATATGAAATTATTTTAATATTCTCTTCCAATTACTATCCACAAAGGAATGGATTAGCATAATCAACTAACAAGAACTTGTTGGATATAACCAAACAATTAATTGAAAAGAATCCCAGAGAGGCACACTCTCTTGAAATTTTCTATATGGTTAGATAAGACCAGGATAAAATTGACATTAGGGAATTCCCCTTACTAGTTTGTTTATGGTGTAGACCCCTTCCTCCCTATCAACCTAAAAATTCCAACCTGTCAATTCGTTCAAGAATATTCGGGCGTAGATGATAAATTAGAATCCAAGTTACTCCAACTTTTGCACCTTGAACAGAAAAGGAGTAAAAGCATTTGAGATCTTAGATTTAGTCTTGGGTTCAAAGCCTATGAGAGAAAGAGGTAGGCACAATAATTTGATTAAGGAAATCTAGGTAGGCCATTTCAAATTCGCAATCTTATGAGATAGTAGCTACAAAATTTGAAAACAACATGTGAAGATGTTCCTTTACCTATGAACAACAGTTCACAAAACATTATTTCCAAGCTTGAACCTTGATAATGTCATAACCCAACTTTATTGCATATTAATTATAATGTGGTAAATTGAATTATTGAAGAAATTCAATATATTAAATGGAAATTTTGAAAATTTTGAAATAGATTGAAAGAGTTGACTGATGTTGACTATGCAATCTTTTGAAATTATCTTATATGTTATCAAGAATTAAACATTACTGATAAATTTTGCAAGAGCAAGTGTGTGCAGTTGCAAGGTGATAGGTTGAAGGACGAGAGCATAGTTGAAGTAGGATTGTTTAGTTGGATCGAACGGTAAGCCAAATGGAATCTGGGTGCACACACCACAAATGGCATGATATTTGCATTTGAAAATTCATATAGGAATTATATTAAGCTGACTGAAATGACTCGATGATTGAAAAGATGCATTTATGAAACGAAATTGCATGGAACTTATATTTTAAAAAAAGTCAATCTTGAGCTTGTGTTTTGAATTTAGAGGAAAACGAAAGTGAGATTTGGTATGTGAACGAATGTGTGAATTTCAATTATGCATTTTATATCATTATTGAAATGAAAATGAAAGACCATTTTTATATAAATGATGAATATGCACATAAAACAATTGTAATGTGAGATACAAATATATGTATGTATATATATATATATATAAATACATATATAAATATATATGTATACATATATATATATACATATAAATATATATATATATTGAACTTGAAACCGATAATTATCATTATCAAATAGATGAAATTTAAATTGATATCATGAGAAAATTCCATGATGGATGTGGTATGTCATAGACAATATGGCCAAATTCAAATTTAGAATGGGGTGGCAATACCATTAACGCCCGCTATCATTTTGAAACAACCCCTTAATGGAAGGGCAGTAAAAATGTAGAAAGATGCTAATTTGAAAGGGATATCAACAGGGAACCAACAAAAGACTAGGGTGGAATTAACCTTTTGGGAAAAATCCGAAGGACAATTCTTGGGTACAAAGGTATTCGGTGATTTTTCCTTTAATAATGTTGCTTTTCATTGATTTTACAGTTTCATCTTTATTTCCATGCATCAACCGAATCATTGCAATATTGATTTTATTGATTGAATGAAGTTATACTATTGAACTCTTATGCAACTATACGAGTAAGCTTGTATTATCTATGGCTATGTTGCTACTTTCTCTACACTTGGATTCGCCTGGGCTTGTAAAGCCCACGGCTTGGAAGAGTCGTCAATATGTATTATCTTGTAAGGCTCAATACTGCCAACCCTGTGTTCGGCTGCATGTATGTTTTTAATTGTTAAGTCCATCATAGGCTAACGGGAAAACCCGATAGCATTGTAAATGGTGTGATGTAAACTATGTAATGTCGCCACCCTTTATGGGGTAGACCGTAGCCATCATTGAAAGATTTTTTTTATGTAAACATGTTTTACCTGCTTATTATTGTCTCTCCAGTGGATGCCCATTCGGGCCAATGCCACAACCCTCTTGATCTAGCATTGAAGGGTAACCTTTTATGCCTTTGTTTTGCCTTGTCGCAAAACGCAATGGTGGGCTCATATTACCCAGTTTTGTATATGAGATTTTGTTATTTTGCAAATATAAGATACCCTGTTATGTCACCAAGGTCATTCAGAATAAAGGTTGAATGATGGAATTCATTCCTTAATTTATTTGCATGTGTAGTATAGTGAACCATCGTTCCATAGGAACGACAACCATGTCGTCCATGGAAGTGATTACACCCAAGCTGAGGGTGGGTGTTATGGTTTCGCCCTCGACCACCCTGTTCTTTTAAGAACTAGCCAACGATTGTGGTTCGTTTTAGAACGACAAATGTACATTATATGTAAACTTTGAACCAGGGTTCCAAACCGAATCTGGGTAAGACTGATATCATGTATTCAATCATTTTATCACTGTTGATTAATGGTTAGTATGTTGTCCATTACTTTTAAATTCATTCCAAAAGTTGATATTAGCTTCATTTTAGTGTTCTTACATGAAATTGTATATATAAATGTTAGAATAATTAACCCTGGAAAATGAGGCAATGGAACTTGAAGCTACAACCATAAACAATTGTAAATGACATTGTTTTGTCATAAACTGTAACTGTTTAGCCTGGAACAGCATTGTATCGATGTAAACAGTGAATGTTTTGTTATAAATGACATTGTTTTGTCATAAACTATAATTGTTTAGCTAGAAACAGCATTGTATTGATGTAAGCGATTAGATAATTCTATTGGAAACGACATTGTTTTGTCATAAATTGTAACTGTTTAGCCTAAAACAGCATTGTATCAATGTAAATAGTGAATGTTCTGTTGAAAACGACATTGTTTTGTCATAAACTGCAACTGTTTAGCCTAAAACAACATTGTATTATTGTTAATAGTGAATGTTCTATTGGAAATGACATTGATTTGTTGTAAAAGTATATGTGTAGCTAAAAACAATCTTGTTCATTAAACTGCTTAGCTGAAACAACATTGATTAGTTGTCAACTGTGAATGTTCTACATGAAACAGTTTGTTCTATAACTATTTAGTTGGAAACAGTATTATTCTATTAAAATAGCAAATGTTCATATGTAAAAAAACAATGTTAGGATATCACAACTTGTGTGAATATAAAGGAAGCAACAATATGTGAGAAACTGTAATACAAACTTATTCTGGATTCTTCATTTTCATGAAAGAAATGTCAAATGGAATATTATTAAATGATTGTGATCTAATTTAATGGTTTATATCAGAATGTATGCACAATCCAATAACTTAAGTAGGCACATATATGTGTATGCACATAGACTTCGTCTATGTACATACACATACTTGTGGCATACCTTCTTTTGTTATTTTTACTTAATTCATTTTTAAATGGATAATGCTTATGTTGAAAGTAAACATGGGTCATGTGAATGATATGACTGAATATTGTATTGTTTTATTTGAATCATGTATCTGATTTCTATTTAGAGAGGAAATTAGTAATCTGATTCTTCCTTTTCGTAGACATATGTGAGAAGAATATTCTTTTACTTGAATAGAACAATGATATCTAAGTAGACTAGAGCACCTCATGGTAGATTTTGCTAGAGGGTAGATAGTTGTTATGAAATGTTGTATTGTAGAAAGTTACCTTCCGGGACAGGTGCTGAAATGGAGTTCAGAGAGTATAGGTTTGCTTTACCAAAACCTATTGTTTGTTGTTTTTGCAACACAATTTTTATGCTTGGCCAAGCAATATAGTTCATTTTATATGTATGAACTCTCTATGATATCACTCTCTACCATTCCTAGCATAGATCTTGCATTTTATTTTCTAATTTATAGATAGAAATTGCACGTTAATGTATAGGCACGTACCAGATTCCAACTTGCATATTGTTCTCTTGCTAAACTTTTCATGCAAGGTCGAGTATTCTTCAAGTTGGAAGAATTATGGGGAAGCATAAGCTTTGTGGTTGGGCGGTAAAGTGCTTCAACCATGTCCTTGTCCACCAGTGGAGGCAAGCGTTGAGAGGAACCTTAGATGTACACAAGACAATTTAGTCTATGATGTAACCTTGATGTAATACTTGATGTACCTTGATGTAAAGTTGTACGGTGTAATGACTTTGTGGCCTTGTGAGCCAAGTCAAACCTAATTTTAAATGGATATGTGTTGCTATGATTGACTATAGCTACTTAGTTATGTCTTTTTAATTTGAATATATTCATGTGTCATTTACAATAATATTAATTAAATAATAATTTAGAATGGGTTATTACAAGTAATCCTTTGTAAATGCCTGTAAATTTTGTACATAAGTTTTGTCTTTCTTGCTTGTATTGTTTTTTGTTTTTGTTTTGTTTTGTTTGCTTTTTGTGTTTGTTAGAGGTCTTTAGTTTTTTGAATTGTTAGAATAAGGCTTTCTAAAACTACATATTATCTTAAATTCTAGAAATAAAAGTAATTTTATGTATAGGTTTGTGATTTTCTATAAATTTGGTTTGTTTGATATGTCCCATAAAAGTATAGCTTGACAAGGATTAACATGAAAATTTTTAAAGAATCATATATACTTGAATATCTTAAAATTATTTGAACTTGTTGGGGAAAGTGGATATTTGTATTAAGTGAAAAATCTAAAGGTTTTTCTTTGCTACCACTATAACTCTCAATATAATAGCCCGATTCATTGCTTGTAAGTTGAAAGAAAAAGATGAAAATTCAAAAGAAAACAAATGTTGAAAATAAAAATAAAAATCAACTCATTAGTTGATTCAAATATATGTAATGGAGCTATGGACGCCTAGCTAGAAATAGAGCTATGTTGGAGGGAATTATAGAGATAATCTTGTCAGAGTTATGGTCATTTGACTAGCAACAAAGCTTTATCCAAGGAGGCTTAAAAGGATAAATTAACCTATGTAGCTTAATACAAAAAAAGTGTTATTATTTGAGTTTTCCAAGGAAAGGAAATGAATCATTTACACACACTTAAATTCGTTGGAGAATATCATGTTGATTTTGTTGGATTTACTATTATGTCGTTGGCTTGATAATAAGCTTAGATTTTGAAAAGTTGGAATTTCTTTGTAATAATTTTCTTTGGTTTCCAATTTTTTGAAATTTTGTTGGTTTTCTTTGATTGCTAGTTGTTGTATGTCTTCACAACATGCCCCATTTT
>VDFB02256132.1:199300783-199320389 GCA_007258455.2 Sequoia sempervirens
TCGATATGCAACAAATAAGGCAGATGAGATGCTGCACTACATTAAAGAAAATTGATGTAAACAAATACACGGAACAATCATTGACAACATTATGTGCTCCCTCTTTATTGACATCCATGGAGGAATGTTATTGTTGATAACAAAAACAGGCCACACCGAGTAAATAGATCTCAACTCTCCAAATGGATTGACACCGTCCGCTCCCAATTAAATCTTGAGATTATGAGGCACTTTAAAGTGTGGTCATTTTTCCTCCATGTCCCTAAATGCAGAACCATCCGTAGGCATTTGAAGAATGTCATCTCCACTTCTATTCTGTGCATGGTAATCTATATTAATGGTACATATTTCATCCTTTATTTACTAGTGATGAGCTAACAACAATTAAAATAGATGAAAAAAGATGACATATATGACATACCTTAACATCTGTGAGATTGCTATGCTTGATAAACAATTCATAACCCTCAAGTTCAACAGCAACAATACAACAGAGAGAAGAGTTGTTTGGGAGCCTTCATAAAGGGGCTCATATGTCTTCTCAAGTATAGGTAAATCATGAACATCATCAAAGTCATCTCAATCATCATGATCAGTTCTACCACTAAATGTGTCATGGATCAATATATTTTTACCATCATCTTCAACTATTTTTTCTAGAGCATGATCATCTTCTTCCATGGGATCATTAACTTCAACTTCGATATTCATAGCTCCATGTTCATCTGCTTGCAAAACCACATTCTCTAGGCTGTGATAATCCATATCATCTTCCCTAGGGTGCCCCACCTTTACAATAATGATAGACACAAATAAACCATGATCATGATCAAGTGATTATATATATATATATATAAAATTTTAAAATGATATAAACATTTACAAATCCAATCAATATAAATACATATAATGAACAACTTAGCAATGGATGATAATCATGCCCCCTTCAACGTGACCATGCTACCTACAATGTTCCTCAGTTGTTGTGATTAAAAGTCATCTCATCTTTAAACCCTTGCAATTATTGCAAGGACAATAACATTTCCCATCACTCTTTCTTTTCAATCTAGCCCACAATCTATCAAGTGTCTCTTCATTTTGTTTTGGACTAATATTATCTGACATGATTTTTCCTTACCAAGCTTGACTATTTAGATCTTCAAAAAATATCAAACTCACACTCCAATAATTTTTATTCATAGATAGGTATCAAAATATAATAATTCTAATATTTTACACCAAAAAAAATTGGCATGCAACCACCCCTGCAAAAGAGAAGATAGTCTGAAGTTAAGGACCCCAAAAAACACTTTAAAATGTTAATTCCAAAACTTATTAAATTCTAATTTTACTATGATTTCCAACCATTTAAGACTCCTAAAATCATAATATAGGACTTGATCGCAAAATTCCTACAACGATGGAGGTAGCGAGCTAGTAAGAGCAAGTGACCCATTCCTAAGGAGCAACAAGTCAAAATCATCATTGCTAATGTCAATACGGATTTATCCTTTTAGTTAAAGATGCAATGTGTCACTTCTTATGAAAAGCTTATCCCTAGGGCCCTCAACATTGAGAGAGCCCTAACAACACAAGGAAGCACACACTAGTAGAATTTGGAAAATAAATGACTAGGTGACTAAAAATTTTAGTCACAACAACTAAAAATGACTAAATTCTGCTCATTTTTTGCAACTCAGCTATAAATTAGTAAATAAATTACTAGTTTGGTCATTGATTAAAAATTATTTAGTCACACAAATAAAAATGAATAAATAGTTAGTCATTTATTTAGTCACAATCAGTTTGAATAAATCATTTAAAGAATCAAGAATATAGCCCGCCAAAATACTCTAAAACTTTAATAAACATACCCTAATTTTTTTTTCAAAATCTTATTTTTTAGGTGTAGCCCACTAGAATGGAGTTTTCATTTTAATAAACATACTCTAAAACCTTCGTCAAAATATTATTTTCAAGCATAGACCGCCAAAATGGAGAAGTGTTTCCATAAAGAATGATAGAGAACGGTGAGGAGATGTCCGTGAAAGGAGGCATAGGATCCATTGCTGCTTATCTCATTCCTGCTCTTCTCAATAAATCTTACATTGTTCCCGCTACTATTTGTAATCTAGGTTTTTACTTGACATATATTTGCATAATCTCAAATTCTTTCAGAGGCTTTTGAAGTATCAATGTATCCTATATAGGGTTTAGAATGATTCCTTTTAATTAAATAAATAAATAAATGATGTATTTCTCTGTAATTAGATAATGTGGAGATCTCTTAAATCTACCCCAGCACACTATCCTCTTTGGCACTGTATTCATTACTCCTGCTACTAAAGTTTTGCATGTGACATCTTTAATATCTTCATGACCGTGGCTTTTAAATAGATCTCAGTTTTTTCTTTAATCCTTTTCATGGTAACCCTTGAGTTCCATAATCCACCTTCAATCTCTTCTAAGAATGGTGTCTTAAGCTAGACTGCATAGTATGCATATAAAGCAAGTGCTTCATACCTGCCATTGTTCTAAACCACCACTCACTACCTTGCTTAAAATTTTTCCTCCATAAGCACAATAACATGTTTTAAAATCATTGTTGCCAGTGATTGACCATTAAGGTCACCACTTTCATTAAGATACAATGAAATTTTTGTCTTCAAACTCAAGGCATTATGCAAGATAACATTGTGAATTGTTTGTTGTGTATGATTTTATTTTCTTGCACATTTACTGCTTTGCTAACTTCTTTTAAGACTGGGTATTGCACCCTCAGTTGCAATCTCAAACAACTCACTGACTATCACTTGAAGATTCTTTTCATGAGCATCCTTCTATAAAATCAAACTATGCCCTATAAACTGCCTACTTACTACAGGGGACTCATTGTTTCATGATATTGTAGATCTTAAGATCCTTCAACCTTATTATTACTACTTCACGGAGTCCACAGGTATTATTCACTATTCTCCCATCTTTGATGAGTCAAAGCTCTTGCTCAAACATGCAATCCTCTACCTCCATTATACAATATTAATGGCTAAGAAGAAACATTGAACCTTTGATTACCACTGTTACTTCATTTGGACAGTCATTCCCTGATTGCATTTGAAAAACCTTTAAGGTCAGCAAGGGGGTGAAGCTCCTTTGTTAAAATCTCCTTTACTATGCAAGGTTGAGCTTTATTATCTTGTCATGACCTCTTTTTGACTGTCACATCTCAAGTGACTGCCATTTTTCTTACCGTAGATTGCATTTACAAAATGTCACTAAGCTACATAGTGTGCTTGTTATTGGCTACAATCTTTAGATTGCAAGATTTTGTTATTACCTACAATGTCTCAATCTTTCTAATATTGCAACCTCACTAATCCGCTATAGTTATTGTTTATGTGTTTCTCTGGGAGGCCTTAGTGTTGGTATGTGGTGACTAATCATGCTATATTGTACTAGCCATGGTATACCTGCACTTGACATGTATCGCTAGTCATTTGGGCCCACGGTATCATCGAAAAAGGAAAATCAACAAAAATAAATATGATTTTGTAGAACCCAAAAATCTGGAAGCTTCTAAGCTTGTTAAAAAGGGGTTTGGATGGGTATTATAGTATGATGAAAAACATGATTATTCGCAAGATTGTAATAGGTTTTACATTGGATAATAAAAGTATTGGATGGCTGCGGTTTGGTGGATGTAGCCCAGATTGGGTGAACCACGTTAAATTCTCTGTGTTATGATTTATTATGTGTGTGTTTTAGTTTTATCTGACATTACTTAAATCTGCATTTAATTGTTAGATATTTGCATTTTCTAACCCCAACAAGTGGTATCAAAGAGTGGGTTGTGTTTGATTATTGTGCATTAGGAAGGTCTCACGGTTGAGTGGGGTAATAGTAGATGAGGAGTAAGAAAGGGTTGATAAGTTAATGGTGAGAACTGTCGGTTATGGAAGATGCAGATGGAGGACTATCTCTATCAGGAGGATTTATGGCGGCCATTGGAAGGGAAAACCAAGAAACCCACAACAATGTTTGATGAGGATTGGGAGATCTTGGATAGGAAGGCTCTTGGCAGTATTCATTTATACGCTGTCCCGATGGAGTTCAAAATATTTTAAAAGCAAAGACAATGGAGGATTCGATGAAGGCATTGAATAGACTATATGAAAAACCCTCAACCTCTAACAAGGTATTTCTTATGAATCGTTTATTTAAGATGAAGACATCAGTAGTTGGGTTTGTTGTTGATCATTTAAATGAGTTTAACATGATCACTAGTCAATTAAGTCGCAAAATGCGCTTTGATGAAGAAGTTAGGGCTCTTTTGATTATGTGTTCTTTGTTGAAAGCTGGAATACCGCCAAGTAATGGTTGTTAACAGTGCATTTCTGGTTAGAGACCATTGGGGTGATGATATTGTTGGTGTTATTTTGGTGAAAATCCATAGGAAAGCTTCGGGGTGGAACATCCACATCAGGCGTGTTTTGAATTCCAGTAGGGTAGAACAAAGGAGAGAGGAAACAATTATGGAAATCGTGGGAAGTCACGAGGAAAATCAAAGGACAAAAGGTCTCAATCTAGAGACAAGAGGGATTGCTGGTACTGTGGTAAGCCGGGTCATCTGAAGAAAGATTGCTGGTCTCGGAAAAATAAAGAAGGAGACAGAAAGGAAGGAAGTAAAGAGGCAAATGTGGTAAGTAATAAATCTGATGAGGATGCTTTGATTCTTTCCCTTGATAATGCTGATGATTCTTGGGTGTTAGATTCAGGGGCTTCATTTCATGCTACCCCCATAGAAGTTATTTTCTTGATTATGTCAAGGGGATTTTGGGTTGGTTTATTTAGGAGATAACGAACCTTGTCAGATTGTTGGAAAGGGAAGAATCAAGATTAAGTTGCAGAATGAGAATTATTGGCTACTACGTGAGGTAAGGCATGTTCCAAAGTTAAGCAAAAATTTAATTTCAGTAGGGCAACTAGATGATGAAGGTTGTGTTGTTACATTTAGTGATAAAAATTAGAAGGTCACAAAGGGTGCCTTAGTGGTAGCAAAAGGTGTGAAAGTAGGAACCTTATATCTTTGTACAGGTCATACTGTTCCTTCTACTTTAATTGTTACGGAAAAGGTCAATGTTCAGGAACAGTCGCTATAGTTCAGCAGGTAGAAGATCATATAGTTGTTGTGGACTTGAATCAACACTGTGGCATAATAGACTTGGGCATATGAGTGCAAAAGGTATGAAAGTACTTCATTCAAATAATTTTTTACTAGGTCTAAAATGTGTTAATATGGATTTCTGTGAAAGTTGTGTGTATGGAAAACAAAAAAGAGTAAGTTTTCTCAAGGATGGGAAGCAAAAGAAAGATGAGAAATTGGAGCTTGTGCATACAGATGTATGGGGACAAACTTAGGTATCTTCTCTCAGTGGCTCTCTATATTATGTTACATTCATTGATGATGGAACTAGGAAGGTATGGATTTATTTCCTTAGGCAGAAATATGATGTATTTGAAAATTTTATAAAATGGAGAAGCTTGGTCGAGAATGAGATGGGTAAAAAGCTAAAATGTTTCAAATCTGATAATGGTGGTGACTATTGCAGCAAAGAGTTTAAAGATTATTGTTCCTCTAATGGTATTCGTAGGCAGAAAACAATTCCAAGGACTCCATAGGAAAATGGAGTGGCTAAGTGCATGAATAGAACAATAATGGAGCATGCACGAGCTATGAGATTGCATGCTAGGTTGCCTTTAAAAATGTGGGAAGAGACTATAAACACTGTTGTTTATTTAATTAATAGAGGTCCCTCTAATCCTTTGGGTTGTGGTATTCCAAAGGAAGCATGGAAAGGTAAGAAGGTGAGTTATTCCTTTCTCAAAACCTTCGGTTGTGAAGCATTTGCACATGTAGATTCTAAAAATAGAACCAAGCTTGATGCAAAATCAAAGAAATGTGTATTTGTTGGATATGGCATTGATGAATTTGGTTATAGGCTTTGGGATATTGAAAATCAGAAAATTGTGAGAAGCAAGGATGTCATATTCAATGAGAAAGTATTGAACAAAGATTTGTTGCTACAACATGAGAAGAAAGAAAATGATTATGCAGTGTTGGATGATATTCCAAACAATGATGTTTCAGTGGTTACTCGTGCTAGGCAACAACAGCAACAACAAATACTACAAACTCCTGTTAGACGATCTTCAAGGATAAGTAGACCTCCAAAAAGATTCTCTCCCTCTTTGTATACTATTTTGTTAACTGATGCTAGTGAACCAGAATATTATGATGAAGCTATGCAGGTGGATACCAAGGTTCAGTGGGAGCATGGAATGGAAGAAGAAATGGACTCCTTGCTGAAAAACCAGAATTGGGAATTATGCAAGTTGCGTGCAGGTAAAAAAGCTTTACCAAAAAAATGGGTTTATAGGCTAAAAGAGGAGGATGGAGGTAAGAAAAGATTTAAAGCCAAATTAGTTGTAAAGGGATTTGCATAGAAAAAGGGTATTGATTTTGATGATATTTTTTCTCCTATTGTTAAAATGACTTCTACTCGTATTGTTTTAAGTATTGTGGCTGTTGAAGATTTGCATTTAGAATAGCTTGATGTTAAAACAACCTTTCTCCATGGTGATTTGGAAGAGGAAATATATATGGAACAGCCACAACGATTTGAGGTCAAAGATAAGGAGAAACTAGTGTGTAGATTGAATAAAAATTTATATGGCTCGAAGCAAGCACTTCAGCAATGGTACTTGAAATTTGATAGTTTTATGGCTGAGCAAGGCTATAACGGGTGTAATTCTGATCATTGTGTTTATTTTAAGAGATTGGATAATGACAACTACATTATTTTGTGTTTATATGTTGATGACATGCTTGTAGCTGGGTCTAACATGGATCACATAAGTGAGATAAAACAATAGTTAGCAAAATCTTTTGCTATCAAGGATTTGTGGGCAATAAAACAAATCCTTGGTATGAAAATTTGTAGAGATAGGAAAACAAAAAATTGTTTTTATCTCAAGCTAATTATGTTGAAAAGGTGTTGCAGAGATTTCATATGGAGAATGCAAAAGCTGTCAACACACCTTTGCCCAGTCATGTTAAATTGACTAAGGATATGTGTCCAAAGACATAAGAGGGGGAAGAAAAAATGTCCAAGGTACCATATGTTTCAGCTACAGGCAGTTTAATGTATGCCATGGTATGCACAAGACCAGATATTGCACATGTTGTAGGAGTTGTTAGCAGGTATTTGAGTCATCCTGGAGTTGAGCATTGGAATGTGGTAAAATGGATTCTCAGGTACTTGAGAGGTACATCCAATAAGTGTTTATGTTTTGGGGGCTCTAATACTGATTTAAAAGGCTACGTTGACTCAGATTTGGCAGGGGATATAGATACCAGGTGGAGTACCACAGGTTATGTATTTACAATTGGTGGGATAGCAGTGAGTTGGATTTCTCGATTGCAGAAGGTGGTTGCTTTATCCACCACAGAGGCAGAGTATGTTGCCGCAACAAAGGCAGCAAAGGAGATGATATGGTTGCAACTTTTCATGGATGAGTTGGGAAAACAACAGGCTGGAAATTACTTATTTACAGATAGCTAGAGTGCTATACATCTTGCAAAGAATTCTACTTTGCACTCTAAAACAAAACACATACAGTTGAGATATCATTTCATTCGGTCAGTGTTGGAGGATGGACAGGTCAAGTTGTACAAGATACATATAGATGTCAATCTAGTGGATATGTTTACAAAGGCGGTGACAAGGGAGAAGTTGACCTCCTCTTCAGCTTTGGTTGGCCTTCAAGGTTGAATTCAAGTATAACAGAGTAGCAGGGTCCAAGGTACTTATTTCCAGTGGGAGCTGTAATTGTAGAAATGTTGTCCAAGATCAGTCTCCAAGTGGGAGATTATGTTGGTGTGGAGCCTGATCAGTCTCCAAGTGGGAGATTATTGGTATGTGGTGATTGATCATGCTATACTGTACACCTTGGCATGTATCCTTGCCAGGGTTTGGGGGCGACAGCCCCCAAAAAGTGGGTTGAGCGGTAAAATTCCTCCTACTTTTGCGTCATCAGAAAAGGGAAAAATCAACAAAAAAGAAAAATCCGATTTTGTAGAACCCAAAATTTGGAAGCTTCTAAGCTTGTTAAAAAGGGGTTCTGATGGGTATTACAGTATGATGAAAAATGCGATTATTCACAAGATTGTAATAGGTTTTACACTGGATAATAAAAGTATTGGATGGCTGGGGTTTGGTGGATGTAGCCCAGATTGGGTGAACCATTAAATTTTCTTTGTTATGATTTATTCTATGTGTGTTTTAGTTTCTTTGTTTATTACTATTATCTGCATTTCTAACCCTAACACTAGGTTTTGTACCCTAATCGTGCTCTTACCAATGCTTTTGTTAGTATTAAAAACAACCTTAAATCTTGGGTCAGAAAATTAGTTGTCTTGACAAAGTTGTGGTATGATCTTGGATTGTATCCTAGAGTGTGTGGGAAGCTTGTGTTTGATCATTAAGGTATGTAAACCTGATCAGGGAAATGTATCTTATATAGCATGGGTCTTGCTTTAATACTTTCCATAATGGTTATTAGCAAATCACATTATTATAGTTTGTGGTAACCCAAGATTGCATTCAAGTATGTAACAAACTTGGTTTGTAGTTTAAGCTATACACTTTTAAGTAACATTCATAAGGTTTAGAAAATCTTGATCACTCTCTAGAATAGCCCATTAAACATGAGTTGTGCTTGAATGCACTACATAATTGATATAACACAACCACTCTGCATATCAACCAGAGTTATAGGCTCTTTATTGCAGCAAGAGGTAATCACTCTTCGATCATGCTATAATTACATCCTAACCTGTTAAACTCGAGACAACTTGAATGCACCCAATGATGATTGACACCTACATTATACAATCTAAATTAACTACATTATATGAGTGCCTCTATTTCTATCACAACATAGCCACATTAAACTTGGGTCACACATGAATGCATCCTTTATTTGTTATAGCACAATTGTGCCACATGACCAATAGAGTTATGGATCACATAATTACAGTAACAAGAATTTGTTCCTTGGTTGTGATCTTATGGTGATTCCACACAACAAAATTTGGACATGAAATTCTCAAAACCCTAAACCTCTAAAAATGAAATCTAATGAGATGTTGCTTTAAAATATGATTTTCAAACTTAGAACTACAAATCTGACTTCACAACTAAATTCTGCAAAAAGACAATGACTACCCTCAACCTGGCAATATCTTCTTGAATTTTTTCTATTTTTTCCCAAGAAAATTGTCCTTGGTTCTCCACAAATTGTCTCAAATAGAGCAAAATACTATAGCAATAAATCAGTGAACTCACTTTTCTTTATGTCGGCCACAATTTGATTTTTTTCTATTTTTCATGTTTGTCAAAATTTTGACGAAACTGATAGTCAAAATTTTGATGAAACCCAGGTTCATCAAAATTTCGTTGAACATCGGGGATAAGCTTTCAAAAACTTGAAAATTACACATCAAATTTTACAAGCACCCAACAATACATTAAATTATACATATTTCAGTAGACATTTTCATCGGATTTTGTAGTGAAATGAGTTAGTGTCACAAGGGCTAGTGAAGCTAGTTGTTCACTAGGTGAGCCCAAGGGAACCATATCAAAGCCATACCTCCATGAATTTAACAAGGTACAAAAAAAGGAAAAAAAGAGAGAAAAGCATGCTCACAAGGGCTAGTGAAGCTAGTTGTTCACTAGGTGAGCCCCAAGGGACCATATCAAAGCCATACCTCCATGACTTTAATAAGGCACAAAATAAAAATGCAACAAGAAAGAGGGATGTTCAAAGGGATTTTTCTTAATTCATGTGAGGTCTTATTCTTAGGGGACATCATTCTTAATGTCTCTAAGAGAGGATAAATACAAGGTCTCATCCTAGGGAACATTGTATCTAATGTTTCCAAGAGAGGACAAGGAAATATCACGCTCTTGGAGGGAATCAAACCCAATGATACCACCAAGAGGAAAAATGCATCACATAAAGAAAGCAAATCACATCAAGGAACATGAAACAGATACAAATAAAATCATGCCAAAAATAATGCCTATGTATTCCCCCACTTTAAAGAAGCTGCTAACACCATGTTGTGAGCAATTACAAAGTAGCCAAAAATGAAAAAGAAAAAGGAAAAGAAAGGGTTGCCCCGCAGAAACACATAAGGGATCTATGGATTCAGGGTTAGTATCTATCTTTGTTGCAATGATATCAAAGAGCTCAGAACTGTCATCATTCCCCAAATACACATAGAATTGGAAGAATGGCACAAAGAGAGTGAAAGAAAATGAAAAATCCTTTTGGGTCAACATGGAAGAAACATGAATGTCTCAATGCCTTGCATCATCCCCAAAAGGAAAACACAAGAAAAAAATGAAAATGAAAATGAAAAGAAAAGATAAGGAAAAATATTTTAGGTCAACATGGAAGAGACATGGATGTCTCGACGCCTTACATCATCCCCAAAAGGAAAACACAAGACAAAAATGAAAATGAAAAGAAAAGATAAAAGGAAAAAGTATACAACATATAGAAGAATGAAGGTAAAAATGAGGAATGCACAGAGAGGGAGGAGACTTCAAAAATAAAATCACGGGGGATCACATTACACACATGCAATCAAAAGAAAAAGGAAGGAAAACAAAAGAAAAAGACTAGTAAAGCACATGCGATTCAACCATCCAGTAGGTCATCTGCATCCCAGTCTTGTTCAGTATATGCGGAATACAGATCACTAGCAAGAGGGACAACATTAAGTGTTGTACTTAGAGAATCACCAAGTTCAACACGGGTTGCATCACTTGGTTTAGGAGGATCATCAGGTTGTTATCGTTTAAGCTCATGGAAGAGAAAAATAGCAAATTCAACTCATTATGCACTTGTTCATCAATTTTAGCAGTTTCCTCATCATCATCCAAGTTAACCACAATAGGAGGATGAATGATAATATCCATAGAAGGTTTTGGTCCTTGTTGTGTTGGAGACAAAACCTCTATTTGTTCTGGTAAGAGAGGAGGGTCATTGTTTACTGCTTCTATCAAGTTCAACTTTTTATTTTCAATTTTGTTCTCGTCATTCATCTTTCGAGCTATAGCACGATGTCTACACCTACACTCTCTAGAATTTATGTTCCTTTTATTATAGTTTTCAAGTTGTGTTTGTGTAGGAGTGGATTTTTCAACCATAGGTTCCTTTTCTTCTTGTGAAGGAAGAATAGAAGAAACCATGGAAGTTTGTTCAACCACTTTCTCTTTGGATTTATAAATTTTCTTAGGAGGTAGACTAGGGGTTGTTTGGTTTTCTCTAGGTATTTTATAGGAAATAAGCAATGGATTTTGCATGGATGGGTCTTGGTTTGTTGGAAGGGATTTAGGCTCGCTATTTTTTTCTTCAAAGGGTGGAGGTTCAATCATGGGTGGAGGCAAGTTATCAAGGGATAATCTAGCTATGTATTTTGCTTTGAAATTTTGGTAGGAAAGAAAAAGGAATTCTTGAAGGGATCTTATAGGTTCCATAGGCTTAGGAAAAAAATAATCTAAGGAAAAGTTTCCACATGAAGACAGGGGTTTAAACCCATTATGGTTCATAGTAAATATTTCATTGCTGACTAGAAACTTTAAGCACTTATGGACAATGGATGGGACCGCATTCATGGATTTAAGCCATTTGTAGCCCAACTTCACACAAAATTGGTCCGAATTGGATATGATAGAGAATGATAAATTTAATCTCTTTGGTCCTACTTGTAAAGGGAGTGTGATCAATCCCATCATAGCACGAGCAAAACCATCATGTGTTTTAATCCATTCTCTCAATTTATCATATCTATCTTGAGTAAGTTCATGCACATATAAGAGTTCTTCTATGATCACATTCTCTCCATAGATGGGATCAATTAAAATCCCAGGAGTGGGTCTATTATTGATTCTACCGGCTATGTAAAGAGGAACATCAGGTGCATGTTTGATTGTTTCTTCTGAAGAGAAAGTAATTTTAGTGGTCATTATGGTTTGCTCTATACGAGGCTCAATGTCAATCACTCCTATCATTGTACTAATAGGACTTTGGTCATTAGTATCCATAGGATTTTGTTCATCATTATCCATAGGATGTTGTTCATTATTGCTTATATTCTCATCATCTGTGTCAACATTTATCACATCACGCTTAGTTTCACTAGCCTTACCAAATGAAATATTATGGTTAGGTATGGGATTGGTAAAGATTTGCAATTTTTGGTTGGGAGGAGCTACAGACTTATTACCTTTGTCATTTACACCTCTAATTTGGATATGATTAGAATCAATGAGGTCTTGCAAAATATGTTTAAGATGCTTGCAATGTTCCATATCGTGTCCTTTTTGTTGGTGATAATCACAATAGGAATTGTGTCTAAATCTCAGGGGTAATGGCTTGCTAGGGTCAAGGGGTCAAACAGGAGGTAGGGTAAGCATATTTTTGTTTAATAGCTGGGTCATAATATTGTTAAGTGTGTCAGGTAAGGGTGTAAATTGTTTTTGCAGATCCCCAAAGATATAAGGATTACTCTTCTTTATAGTAGCTACTTGGGTATCAACTAGTTGGGTAGTTTGAGACGTAGAATTTAGTCGAAGGAAACTTTTATTTTTTCTTCTATAAGGTTGGTAGGTATTTTGGTTTGGAGCTTCAGAATTTTTAGGATGAGTAGAGGTGTTTTTTGATTCACTACTACCTACAGAATTATGATAATCTCAAAGGGCAATGCATAAGTGCAGGGAATTTTATCATGGTAATTTATCTCTTATCTTACTTTGGATATTTTCTATGAACATATTTTGAAGGTGGGAATCAGGAATCTTCACATTGATTTGGGAATAAAGTGACTAGTAGCGTGAAATAAAGTCAATAACTTTTTCACCCTCATTTTTCTTACATCTCATCAAATTAGCTAATGTCATTTTAGGAACCATATGCACTTCGAAATGGTTAATAAATGCCTCAAAAAGTTCATTCAATGAACGAATTGAGTTATTTAGTAACGCAGTTCAAACCAATCCAAGGAAATGTCTTTCAAAGATCAAGGAAAAAGTTTAGCCAAAAGCTTTTCTTCAAGGATAAAGTCACTACACAAAGCAGTAAATGCATTAACATGATTAGCAAGATCCCACTTTCCTCCATATTTCTCAAATATAGGGATCTTTATACCTTATGGCACCAGACTTCTCAATGTCTCCAAGGATAGTGGGTTACTTTTGACATAGTATGAAGCTGGACCATTTTGATTTTGATTTATGGTGGAAACTTGACGTTGAATGGATGAAAGGATTTGTAAAAGGTGGTTAATGATAGGATCATTGCTTGTGGTTTGTGATGGAGATGAATATGGTGGTGGTGTGTATGTGTTGGAAGGACTAGTGAATGGATTGCTTATGGGAGGAGATAAAAGATTAGATTCCACATAAGTGTAAGGAGCACTAGTGGAAATATTCAAGGTAGGAAGGATATTGCTAGTTGGTTGCATTGTTGTGGTCACTTGAGGATTGGTATAGGTTGGAATGGATGTTATGGTTGAGGAGGGAGGTGTTTGATTTCCTCCTTGGATTTGCACATTGTTTGAAGCTTGAGCACCATTAGTGGTGGAAGGAAGATGTTTTCCAAAGATGTGAGCTATGTTATATGCACAACTTATAGTCCTTCATCACTTTACATCATGTGGTGAATACTATCTATGGTAGGTATAACAGTGTTGGAAATGTTTTCAATACTCACACTATTTGGTAAGTGGGCTAGATCTTCATGCATTTTCATTATATTTTCTTGAGGGATATGGTCAACCATTGTTTGAACACTTGGCATAGCACTTGTAGGTAAGGTAGGCATAGAAAAAGAGGTATCAAAGGTATGGTCCATACCAAGTGAACTAATACTAACACCACAAGTAAGAGAGCTTGATAACCCAAGATCCACAATGAGTGTTTTATCATGGGATGCTATGAGTCTCACACTTCATCTAACCATAGTATTAGTAGTAGGACACCAAGTAGTACAACTCATACAAGGGATAAACCACTGAAAGTGAAATGAACACAATATCCTATGCTTGCAATTACACTTGAAATGAAAGAAATTGGAATAACAACAATTCTGCAAACTAAAACAGAGAACTGAAGGCAGCCAATAGAAGCACAAGAAAGCAATTTTAGATCCTGAAAACTAGAAAGTCAAACTCAATAGGGACTAAGATGCAAGTAAGGGCATCAAGGTCCTACCAGTGAAATTTTTAAGTTCCAGGGAGAGAAAGGATTCTAAGATAGAAACCTTGAGAGGGACTAAGACGCCAGGAAGGAATTTTAGTCCTAGTAGAGATTTTTCTCAGAAAAATAGAAAATTCTAGGTTGTCTATAGTGTTTATAGATTTCCTATTCAGGATGCTGATGTTTAGAAATGGGAAAATGTGCAAATGAATGCAAGAAAAAGTAACTAGTAACACACAATTGAATGCAAAGTTAATGCAATTTTTTTCAATTTTGAATGCAATGAAATGATTTAAGAAAGAAAAAATGAAACCTATATGCACTTTCACTAATGAAAATGTGAGAATCCCTAAATGCAATTTTCACTAAATATGAAAAACCCTAGATGCAATTTCACTAATTATGCAATATGTAATGCAAAAATGAATGCAATATAGATCTAGAACTTGAATGAAATCCAAATCAGAAAATGAATGCTCAAAAGAGGTTGGTTCACCAAAATGAAATGTGGAAGGAAAAGGGGGTGCACTAATAGCACTCTCCTCCCCTACATTCATTCAATAATGTCCTAGGAGTCCTAATTGGATTGACTATCAACCTCACAAGGTGAGTCAATTCACAACAAGGATGACCTAAGAGAGGGATTTTTTCAACTTTTAGGGGTTCACCACCAAGAAAATGCTTGGAAAAGATAAACAAGCATTCAACTCACAAAATATAACAATGCAAGCTAAATGAAAGATGCAAATAATGAAAATATGCAACAAGGAGTTAGGAGGTATGTACCTGAGAAGTCTGGAGATGTAGTGAGGATTTTAGAAATGCAAAGAAGATGCTAAAATATTCTAGGGAGGACAAAGATGCCCTTACTATTGTCTTAGTCCCACTGCTATTTTTCAGATCAGATGTGGAATCTTTGGATGTCGGAACCGGATGTGGAAGAATTTCTATAAAATGGCCTCAGGAGGAGTAAGACACCCTTATTGTTGCTTAGTCTTGTTTGGAATTTCTGAAATCTCTAAATGGGATCCTGAGGCTAGATATCTGCTCTTCTTTCTTTTCTAATCTAAGGTTTTGAAACCTTCAGATTTAGCTTGTAGGTGAGTTTCTGTGAGGATGACAACTTTGTAATGAAACTTTGCAACTTTGCACTCCAAATGACCTTCAAGTATTCAACCTAAACCTACAATCATAGACATACAAGAGGAGAAAAACTTTGTTGATTGTTAGTGAATGGGGTTTTTCCTTAGTCAAACCTCTTGTTGGTAATTAAACCTAGAAATGAAATGAAATAAAGGAGGGAAATTATGAATGAACAACATGCAATGCTACAACTCACCAAACCCTTGTTATAAAGTCTGCAAACTTGTGCGAAATGGTTGCAATGGATATGGATCTTGAATTAGAAGAATTATTGATGGGTATGGACTTGAATTGCTTGCTTGAATCAAAACCCTACATCACAAATGTTAGCACAATAACACACATGATGCAAGAATATTTTTGAAATGATGCTTGAATCTTGATGATGGCTCCAAATGCTTGATGAATTTCTCTTGAATGCTAGAATGCTTGAATTCTTGGATGCTTGTTAGCTTGCTTGATTACTTGATATGAAAAATGAGAGGAGGAACCTTGTATTTATACCTATCTATGCTTAATATCCTAAAATTACATAACACCAAGCTGACATATGAATTCATTAAATAAAGGAGGCTAAATCCTGCCAAAATTTAAAATTAAATCCCAAAAGTAAGACAAGGAGGACTAAGATTCCCTAGGTGGCATCTTAGTCTTGAGGCTCAAAGCTTGGGGCACAAACTCCAAAAAGGGACCTATTAAGGTGCTCTCAAAATTAGGGTCCCAAGACCTTTGGGGGACAAAGACGCCCTAGGTGGTGTTTTAGTCCTAACCTAGAAATCAGGGACACTTTGATGACATCATTAAATTATCATTTATCCATTGGAGAATGTCAGGATTAGCTAGAAAAATATATAATTCATAGGGCTTGTGGATGCAAAATAGGACCAATTAAGACATAAATAGGAATAAATAAAGAAAGGCGGACCCAAACATGTGTGAAAATGCAAGGGTATGCATTTTACTACACTACACATATATCAATTGATCTTCTTCCAGAATGAAATAATGATGTAGTTGAATCCAATAAAATAAAATGGGAAATGGGTGAGCATGTTGTTGTGAATTTTGAGTGTGGTGAGACAAGTACATGAAAAGAGAGTAGGTGGCACCATTTTTAGAGGAATATCAAAAATACAATGATGTAGATCTTGCACATTTAACCAAGCTACATTTTACATCCATTTACATATATTTTTAGGAGTGAAGTGTCATTGATTGATACTAGTATGAAACATTTAAAGGGTGTCAACATAGTTGATTAAAAGAGCATCAAGGTAGAAATTATACCCTCAATTTTGGAGATAGAGAAACAAGCTCAATTAACATTGCCTATAGGTAAATTTGAATAAATCTTAACATGATGGGTTTGAGCGTAGGGAAATATTAATTTTTTTTCTCCAACAGAGTATCTAAATACTTTTTTATTAGAGTTTTTGATAGGATTCCACAAGTAAATTGATTAAAAACCTCCTCTATTTCATCCACATAAACATAGAGAAACATGTTTACTTAGACATTTGGCTTTCCTTTCCTAATGCAAATAATATGAGGTGTACTTTAGTGATCTTTGTTCTTTTATGATTAGACTTAAATTGTATGGTTAGAGTGATTAGTAATAGGTACTTAGATGGTGCTCCAACATCTTTAAATCTCAAATGCTAGATCTAGAAAGATGACAATTTGAAAGACTCTTAGACAACAACGATTAGTAGTAACAAGTTAATACTAATTATAATACTACTCATACTTCAAATTGTATTTTTTATTGCTCATGATTTCAAATTGTTTTGGTGACAAGAGAATCATGATTTTTTATGACCAAGAAAATAATATTTTGATGGTTTATTAGGAGATTCAAAACAAAAGAATGAATCTTTCTTTATATCATTGACTAGGCTTTCATATTGCTTCTTCGAACCAACCATCAAATTGAAATCTTATTTTTTCTAGTTGTTAAACTCTATGCTTCTATTTCCATTGAGACAATTTGAGAGCTTGAACCCCATGAACCTTAATTCAAAGGGAAAGTGATTTATTATTATTATTATTAGTAATAGTTTTTGGACATAATCTCAAAGTCTTTGAGCGTATCTTTATGTTTTGCAATTACATACTTGAAATGTAAATATCTTGAAACATCCTATAGAGACCCAACACTGATATTATTGAAGTATATCACATAAAAGAAAACATATCATAGAAGTACATTAGATATTATTTACATCAGAAAATGAAAGCCAAGTTTTAAAATCATTAGTATTTGTTCATGTATTGCTAATGCAAGCAAATAATAATGACCGTTTCTCTTTAGAATGTCTCTTTCATGTACCTCTTTATTATGACAATAATAATAAAATATTTTGGGTTTGGTTGCAAACAGTTTGAACAGTGGATACTTTTCCAAAATTTGTCTAATTTATGCGAATGCAAAAGTGTAACAACATGAAATTTTTTAATCCAATTTTCTAATCTAAAATGCACAAATTGACTGATTTTAAGATGCCTAAATCTGAAAATGATGGTTTTGATGCTATTCTAGAAGGAAACAATGCAATTTTTTTTCACTTTTTACCACTTTTTGAGATAAATTAAAGATGACTAAATGAATGCAAGCAACAATGTCAAAATAGAGTTTTGCAAGCATAAACAAACTAAAGATAGAGAGACCCAGAAGTATGAAAAAGCTTGTTAATGCAAGTGTACAAGGACAAAGATTCCCATGGCCATCTAAGTCCTTGATAAGGGTTCTAAAATTTTAAAATTTAAATATTTATTTTATTGTCTAAAGGTTCTACTTTTGTGTGCAAATAGGCCTGTAATTGAGTATTTTTCCAAATTTTTCTCAAATGAAGACAATATGATGCAAATGCAAATGTGCAAGAATGTAAATGGTAACTTGAATGCAATTTTCAATGTAGATATATGATCTAATGACTAAAATGAATCCTAATGCAAAATATGATGCAAAAGGATATGATTTTTTTTGAATTTTTGTCTTTTTATGATGCAAAAGTGAAACCCTAAATGAAAGATGTAAAAGAATGCAATACAAAACTTAGATATAGGATGAATTTTCAGAAGGTATGTAATGTTAAAAGGTCAGGTTCACCAAAATGAAACAAAGAATATTAGGAACCCTAGGTCTACCATGTTAATCTAGGATTCAAATGGTTAGGGGTGTGGGGTATTTTCCTATGTTTCATTAAGATGGAGATTAATAAGGTGAGAAGATTGAATTTCAACAATGAAGGTGAGCCAACCAAAATTGAATCTCCACCCTATTAAGGATTAGAATGATTTGGAATTTATTTTCAATGGTAATCCTAATTAGACTATATTACTTAATATGAAAGTTGCAAGATCCTAACAATATACAGATTACAACAGCTTACAAGTAGATCTAGGAAGTGTAGAGGACTATGTACTTGTCCAGAAAACTGGTTTCAATGTGCACAGGAGGATTGATTTTCCCAAGGGTGTATGGATCCTTCTAGGACACTTCTCTACTTTTGGGACCCTCTTATGAAAGATCTGAGCTTTTGATTTTTGGTTGCGAAATTATCGAAACACTGTCAGATAATTCAGTAGGTGTATTTCCATGAGTTGACAAGATGTAGGGTTTCAAATGCAACAATGAACAATTTGTCTTCAATATTCCTTCAATCCTCTTCAAACCTAAGATCCGCACATTCACAAAGAGAAGATATGTTGTTCTATTTAGGGGCTTTCCTTAGTCAAACCTCGTGTAAGTGTTTCCACTTCCATAATAGCAATGTAAATGATAAAATGATAATGGATAGGGGGCATGTGCAGGATCATGATGGGCCAAAAAGTGGCGATCTGAAAAAAGTAACATTTTGCATTCACCAAAAAATGTGAAAATCCTAAGTTGACATTTTTTGGGTTTGGTGTCAGTACATTGCTCCAAAGCAATGCCCAAGCCAAAGTAACACAAATCGGATATTTGATTTTTGTTGGGTATATCTACCCAGCCACAGCCATTTTAAACCATTTTAACCATTTTAAAGCATTTTAAAGCACAGTGAGAGCAACGTGAGGCATATTTGATATCGAATTTGAGCTAATATCCAATTTGCAAGGTAATTTTTTGGTTTTTGTTTTAATCAATTTTG
>VDFB02256132.1:199322500-199417899 GCA_007258455.2 Sequoia sempervirens
TTTAGGGTTTAAGGGTTAAGGGTTAAGGGTAGAGGGAGAGATATAGAGGGAGTGAGTGAGAGAGAGTAGAGGGTAGAGGGTTTAAGGGTTAAGGGTTTAGGGTTTAGGGTTAAGGGTAGAGGGGAGGGAGATAGAGGGTAGAGGGTCAAGGATAGAGGGGAGAGAGATAGAGGGCGTGAGTGTGTGTGAGAGAGAGAGAGAAAGAGATGATATTTAAATATTTTATATATTAGTAATATTAATTAGTTATATAATATTTTATATATTAGTAATATATATATATATATATAAATATTTATACATTAACTAAAATATAAAAATAATATTTAAATATTATACATAATAATATAATATATTATATATTATACATAATTCCGTGAGAGATTATCCTAAATTGTATATTATATGTTAAATTATAAATTATATTGTATATTCTAAACTAGATATATTAAAATAAACTATAAACTATTTATTGCATTTTTTAACTCATATATTATAAACTATATTACATTTTTTAAAATCATATATAAAATATATCAGATATCCAATTCAAATCGGATATCCAATTTGAATCAGATATCCAATATTTTTGACACAAACCTTACTTCCTAGGGGTTAGCCTCGGGCTTGTTTTGGAATTTGGCTAGGACATGCCAATCCTAACAAGTCAACACAAAAAATGTGTTTAACAAATTACCTTACTTTTCTAGATTTCGCCCATGTCACTGACAACTTTTTTTTTACCCAAAATTGATGAAACGAAGAGGGTTTATAAAGAAAATTCTCATCTTTCCACCAATATAAATTTTGCTTTACTTTGAATTTAATAAATTATTGTTATTCATTTTCTATTAGAGTTACAACTAAATTCCTAATTGATAGGCTGATTGAAAAACATCTATAGCTTTCAAACGGTATCACATTTTTTGAATCCAAAACATGTGTCACATTCTATGTTTCGCATACTATAGTATTAAAAAAAAATTGAATTTCATGAAAGTTTGACCAAGGTTAAGGTGGTCAAACATGAAAGTTTTATATTTTTAAAAATTTGTAATAAAAAATTCATAATTAATTATTTACTTGAAAAAAAAAAATTACAAAAAAATATGCATCACTTCGGGACATGAGTCCTTTACTTATATCTAAAATCTTATAAAAAAATATTATCATTTTATTGTGGTTAGGGTGGTTAGACAGACACCTACATTTCATTTTTTCCCTGAAATTCAAAGTACTACTGCATTGAAATTTCAAATTTTTACCAAATAAAGTTTAAAAAAAAAAAAAACAAGTAGTTTAGAAACTACATTCAATTTGTCATATATTATATTCTTACATATTTTTGAAATAATATAGATAACAAGTATTCAATTTTTTACATCAAGCTGCCTAACTTTGATTTTTCTAAATTCTCATTGCCACTTAAGGGCCTGTTTTTTCCATGATGATCCTGCACATACCCTAGGAAAGGAATGATGAAATCAAATATTTTTGCAACTCACCACCCTTCAATGGCTTCCTTGAAGGAGTAAATTCATGCACATCATCTGGAGATCTTGGATCTTGCTTTCTTGATTTGCTTGAATACTTTAGAGACCTACAAATGTGTTAGCCTTTACAAAATGGTGATAACATGAACATACATAAAATCACATAGAATTTGACATGATGTTGGGATCTTGAATTGTTGCAATAAAGCTCTAAAATGTTGCTCTTGACTTGTTTGATAGTGATTTTGATCATAAGTTCACCAATAATTTTCTCTCTTAATGCTAAATGTGTTTCAAATGATGTAATAACTAGGTATTTATAGACATTTCTCTAACTTACTGAGAATTAAATCTCGATGGCCGACATTTGCAATTTTAATTTTGAATATTAAAATATCAAATTTGACATATCAAAAATTTGGTCCCTGATAAAATAGGGTGACCCATATGTCCTAGGTCGAATGGGTCTTAGCCCTATTCTCTAGGACATTAAGTGTTAGGGGAAGAATTATAATTGGATGCATTTGTTCAATGCTTGAAATTTCTTGGATAGTGGTACAAATGGGCAATAGAATGTAGAATTTAGGAAATTAGGGACCCAATTAGGCTCAATAATTTAGGGGGAGAAAAACATAATGTGAAATTATCAAGGGTGGTAATTTACAACACTACAATTAGTCCATTCAATTATTTGTGTGGGTTTTCATGGTGTTTGTTTGAGTTGTTAGAGTGTCTTGGTGTGTATTTGAGATTGATGATTCCCTCATCCTCACCTATTTTTGTGCTACAAGAGAACATGATTGTGGGGTTAGTATTCAATCATTATTTGGAAATGTTGTTACCCTCTTGTAGATTCATTAATGTGGTGGTTTCATCCTGCAATTTATAAGTCTTTCACTGGTGCCACCTTTCTTGTAGCAATGGTTTATTAATTCATGTGGTTATTTCCCTTGTGTTGTTATGCTTCATACAAAACTTGTGTACATAATTTTGAGAAAGTGTGGCATGTTATTGTCACATCTTAGTTGTTGTTTGAAAAAAAGTGTTCAACCGACTACTGTCCTAGGTGTGTTGGCTTAGGATATTCAACATGCATACTTATTCCTTATTCTTCCTAAAGAATGCATTATGAAATGATACAAAGCAATTGATCATCTATCGATTGGTCTTCTTTCAAAATGCAATAATAATATTCTCAAGAATCCAATAAAATGATATGGGAAATGAGTGCAGATGAAGTTGTGAGTTTTGAGTGTGTTGAGACAAGTGCATGAAAAGAGAGTTGGTGATACCATTTTTATAGGAATATCAAACATACAATGATGTGGATCTTGCACATTTGGCCAACCTACATTTTACATCCATTTACATACATTTTGTAGGTTCGTGTGCGGTTGAAGCTTCGATCATAATTAGACAACCACATTTCAGTGAGACTTCAAGTGAAGATGACATAAACAATATGACAGTTTGTAGGAGTTTGTTGTTAAACTTAGCTAATTTATCAATACGAGAATGACGTCTTTTGAGATATGTTGATTGATATGCATCACTAATTTAGTGGGTTAAGGTTTGTATATATGATTTAAAAAAAAATTGATGGGGGAGTTACGAAATCTCAGGTGATATGGAGTTCATTGAAGAGTTGTAAAAATGGTTTCATTATTAATGTTAATTGAAATAAAATTAGTTAAAAAAAAAATTGTTGGGGAGTATCAATTTTTAGGTGATGTGGAGTTCATTGAAGAGTTGTAGAATGGGTTTTAATTATTTGTTATTAATGTTCTTATTAGTTGAAATACAATTTAAAAATATATATATATATTTATATGTTTATAGGTGAGTTGGTAAGCTGGTTGAAAAGTAAATAGAGGTTGTCAAATTTAAGTTGTAATATAGAAGTTTCTTTTGGAGTTGATATATTGTTATATAATAAATAGTCAATGTATTATAGTAGATGCATCGTTAACTCTCATATATAGACAATCTATGTGTTGCAATTGCACATAAACAATTGGTATTTTGACTACAATGTATTGCTTATATAATCTCTTTCTTATAACATATTAATTACCTATATTGAATACATAATCTCATGTAAACAACTAATACTTAATTACAACACACTAATTGTCTAAACATTTCCCTTCTTTATTCTTAATCTAAAAAGTAACAATTTTTAACCATGAGCTGCACCAAATAACTAGTTTGAAAAGAAATTTTGATATGATTACATAACAATACATATGCACAACATATTAACAGGGCATTAAAGAATACCATTGAGTCTAATATATAAATTCCAAGTTACACATTATAATGATAAGAGTTTGTGTAGGAAAATTAAGTCAAAGTCATAATAGACCATTATAATGAGAACTCAATGAAACCCACAAGTAATAGATAATTTAAGCCAAGACTTGATGTGGATGATGATCATGAACCTCCAAATAAATCAATTAAAGTTGTCACTACTAATGTGTTAATTAGATCTTGACTTATCAAGTTTGGGAAATCATCTAGCTTTTTCTATCTACGATAAAATTAGTGTATAAACAAGTGTAAGCTTGAATAGATGTACAAAATCAATGAATTTCTTTAGAAGAATGATTAAATTGAAGTTCATCAAAATTGAAGTCCACTCTCATAGACTCAAAATAAACAAAGTAATATGAGTGTAATGAAGAAATTAAACATAAGTCAAGCAAGTGCTCCAATCTATTCCTTCAAACTTTTTTTCATGTAATCTGCATCTTGCATAATCCCTTCAAAATCAAAATAATATTTTTTTTCCTCCAAGGCTTTCTTCTCCATCTTATTATATCTTTTCCCATTATGGGCTAAATCCTCTTTCATTGGTGTTTCTTCTTGATCAAGCATGAGATGTCATGGCTTCTCCAAAACTAACATTCAATTGAAATGATATCACCATTTCTTTCTCTCTTTTATACATTTCAAGTTTTATGTCATAACCAAAACCTTTGTTAAGGTTTCATTCTACTGTATAGCTACTTATGTGATCCTTCACAGCTCTTCTTATTCCCAATCTATTGTTGTTAAAATAGACATAAGGATTGTTTAGAGTTGTGTATGTGAACACACTATTTACATATCTACATTTCATTTGTATTTCTTCAATGTGGCCTTCTTCATTGTATGACATCTCTATTTTATTTTTCTTGGGTGCATTCTAGGATAGTAGTTTTTGCATGGAAGTGAAGGAAACTAAAGAGAATATTGAGAGTATATGCTCCCCCATATATATCCTTTTCACCTATCATTTGTAGGAATTTTCAATATTATGCAATTCACTTTACTATACTTTACTTTAGCATGTTTTTTCACTTAGTTTCGTCAATCCACTAAAGTGGGGGAAAATTTTGAGGTAAAAATTTGCCTACTTTACAACTTCCACTTCATATTTTTTGTACTTTTTTAGTATTCATCAAGAGTAAGTTGTATTTTATAAGGTCATTTCATCTATTTATGGTTTTTCCCTATTTACAAAAAGATAATGCATGGACACCTAAACTTAAGAACCCAATACCTATAGAACCTAAAAAATTCAATTTCTTGAATCCTCAAGGAAAAACTATTGTAAAGTTGGGCACTACTATCTAGACACTTTTGCATAGATGGGTGCTAGTGTCCATGTTCAAAATTAAAATAGCATCTTTCTTTTCCCATTCATACCCTAATTTCTATTATATTTTCAATTTAAATTAGCCCAAAACTTGGTATAAACCTAGTAGTAGCATCCACCAGGTTAGATTAAAATAGAATGTTTGAATCTCTCAACACTTATATGTAAGTAAAAGGAGCTCCACTCAAGTTTAAGGTAGCAAGACATAATTCAAAGGAATATAATTTTGTAACTCTACAAGACCATTAAAACCATTATTATCGCCTAATCCTTCTCTCCACGGTTACATCCCATTCAATAGTTACCAAGTTACTTTTGCCATTATGAGTGAAAATGTTGATAAATATAAATTGTGACTTCAATATGTTTATGAAATATGTGACTATGCAATAAGATGTTATTGATTTCAAAAGAATGAATATTTTTTGAATTAGTGGAATGTTGTGTATTGCAAAATATGAACATTCTAATACTTTTTTATGATGTAAATGGATTTACTATGAACGTCTAACTACCTTAGTGTTGTACTAAGCTGGTTGCAAGGATAGGTTAAATCCTCTGGAAGAGAGGGGTAGTATCACTCAGGAGAAGTGATTGGTCGGGTAACCCTTAATGAAACCTAACTGAGCTTACACACACTCACAACCTAGATTTGGTTTAGAAGAGTCAAGTCAGGATGGATTCGATAAGTGAAATGTTGGTCATAGTCTTGGCTTATTAGAATTAATTGGTCGACTTGATTGATTATAGTTTTGGTTATAATCTTGTCTTTGATTTCTTTGATTATGTGATCAAGTTATCATGATTGAATCTTTGAGTCTTTAGGCTTTGTGAATAGTGTTCTTTACGTCGATTTGTATGTACATTAAAATTATACATATAGATATGTATATATATAATGACTTGTTCAATGAGAGCATAATTACATTTACACATATATATATGAGTAGAAATACTTACGAGCATACTTGCACAAGGAATCGATTATATATATGCATATATATATATATACTTAATGTATATACCTGTTGATGAGGATATGAATGTATTTATGTTCATATGAAATATTAACAAGATATGTATGAATAAACGTATATGCATATGCACATATCTACACACATGTTGATATACACGTATGTGTGACGTGATACAATATCCATACTAGCACAACAATATATGTATATATGCTTATATGTGTACATAGATATATACAAGTATGGTATTGTTTATGGATAAATGATAACATGGATATATGCATTCATATACCAAATGGTTTGTTTGATAAACTTGTTTTTTAATGAGTATATGCTCTTCTTTGTACATCAATTGAACGAGAATGATATATTAATATATATGCTATGAACAATAGTGGAAGTATGAGTTTAGTAAACTTATGAATTGGTGAGGATATATACATATATATACACACATGTATATACATATATATACAAACATGTATATACATATATATACAAACATGTATATACATATATATTTACATAATACATTGTATATATATGTATATATATTATATATTATATAATATAAAGAAAGGATAGTGCATGGGAATATGCATTTCTTTCAATTACATAGCAAGTAAATACAAAATGAAACATGAGTTAGTGTCAACTGACGCGCGGGAAAGGATTGGCATTGCTTAGTAAATGCTAAGGGCTGATTAAATGGATATGTGATAATCTCGATATAATGTGATTATAGCACTACATATAATGGCACAATGCTAAGTATTTAAGCCACATATATCATCATTGATAAAAGGCGATGGAAACACATGAGTTTAAATGTGTTGTGTAAAGTTTATTTAACATAATGATAAAGTGTTACACATTATATAAAGCATGTTGAGTCAAAGATAAAGTAGTGCTTTAATGAAGAAGGTCGACTCATTGAAATGTGTCAAATGCTTTGGCTTGGACCATGTCGACTATGTGAAACACAGCCAAATAAAGTCTGACTTATTCCTCTATTTAAATAGCAAACTTGTGAATAAGGAATGTGATGAATAGTTGGCACCATATTATGAACTCTGTGTTTCTTTTAGAAGTCTTTTTGGCTATAAGTCAATTTCCATAAAGAAACATGTGCTTTATGAACTAGTCAAAATGATGTTGGCAAGCACTAAGTTGATCTACTATCTTGTTTGGGTGAGTATTGAGATAGATATTCACCACCTTTTTGTTATCAAGTTGATTCAATGGAATTTGGCTGAGAAGTGTCATTCCATAAGCCTTAATTTTAGTCTGTAGATGTTGGTTTTTGGGTATAAATAAGAGGAATTCTCCCCTCATTTGGATACACTTATCCTACACATAATTACGCTACTTTGTTCTACTACATTTTTATTGAGCTATTCTTATTTTTCTAAGAGTTATTTGTGATGGAATTTTAGTGAGAGGAAATGAGAGGGTTTTATTGTTAAGCTGATTTTAAGAAGGGGCCAAGCTAAAGAACGAGGGAGTCAATTGGGTTTAAGCAATTAGTAGGCATGAGATTATATTATCTTTATCTTTATTTTTCTTTAGTGAGCAATTGAATGTCTTGAATGTTTTATTTAAAAATGCATTAGATTGCTTGAAATAGAGTAATGATCTATTTGCTTATTTGTAAAGAAAAAGAATCATGAATGTTATGATTTCCTTATGAGTGTTTTACATACTCCATAGTAAGGAGTGATTGTTTATCAATAGTATTATATAGTAGATTTGGTGGAAGTGTGAATAGATTAAGGGAGTGAATTAATACTCTTATATAACCTATATGGGAACTCAAATAATGTTTCTATATGTAGATATTTTACACTACATGTATAATGTGAAATGTATCAATGTCATGAAGTGACTTCACACTATTAGCTTACAATGCAAGGAAACCTTAGGAATGATAAGGTTGAACAATACGTCAACAGTGATAGTATAAAAGATATGATAGGATGAGACGTACTCATATTGCTAATCTATAATTGTATGATCACTAGATCATTACTTACTTATAAATGAAACCCTAGGTTGAGAGTAACCTATTTGGGTCGAGAAGTATATTTGGTTAAAGATTGAAACCCTAGATTAAGAATTACCTACTAGGTTGAAATATTTACTTGATTACCCATTGAAACCAATAGGTTGTGAATAATCTACTTGGTTGGGTTGTTAATTTGATCTCAATTTGGAACACATAGGTTTATATAAACATACACAATCAGATTGATTGTTGATTATTGATTATATCTGAAATTAGGGTATACCAAGGTTGAGACTCGCCTATGTGATTAGGTTGATCACTTAAGCTTATGAATTACTACTTGATTGGAGCCATAGGTGGGATTACCTATTAAGTTAGAGTTATTACCTATTTGATTGCTTTATACTCTTGATGTGAAGTCATATCATTGACAAGATTTACTCTTTTGAGTTAACCCTTTTTATTAAGGAGATTACACTCTCGAATAGAATCATTTACTGATATGATTGCTCTTCGATTGAGGTCATTTATTAATGAGATTATACTCTTGATGAGAATCACTTATTGTCGGGAGATATTCTTGAATGGAATCAAATATTTATGAATATTTATTCTATGATTGATGAAGCTTATATAGCTATACTATAGATTATAAAGTTAATATTGGGACTAGGTTGTCCATTGAAGGGAATAACTTGTCAAGTTTTTTATGCAAAGGTAATTTATAGAATAGAAAATATCAAATGTTATACATGGGATTATATTATCCATTAAAATGGGTAACTTATGATTATGCTTTATTGGTAGAGATACCATTGTGTTTTGGAAAAGGGGAATAGGTTATTTCTGAGGTTAATGATTACCTATTGGAGGAAATTACTTATGAATAGATTATAATGGCCTTAAGTAAAATCGAGCTAGAGTAGTGTATGTGGATAGGATGACTATCACTCAAGATACTAAGTGAGAATACTTTGGCCAAAGTAGTGTGATCGCCTTTGGCCCCACTACCAATTCACCATGTTTCTTTTATGCATTTTAGTTCAGGATTTTCTTACTCATAGCTACCGTATGATTAGGTTCTAGTTATGTAGGGAACAACACTAAGCTTGGAGTGGTTTTTTTTACGAGGTCACTCCACCAATCTCCTTTTCGAAGGGTAGGGCCATCTTACCATATGGGGTAGATGTGCGAGGGACCACATTTGAGTCCATGGTTGGTAGAATTTAAGTGCTTGAGTGATGTTTCTCCTCCTCATCTAGTGACCAAGATTTGAAAGGAGATTCTTAGACCATTTATGCATCTATTTCTTGGAAGCTCAGGAGAGCTACATATTTATGTATCATGTACCCATTTATATGGAAGGTTGTAATCATGAATGATAAACTTGAGTTTATTCAATATAAAATCTATGTTATTATGAAGATTTGTGAAATAACATTGAAATGCATTAGAAGTTTGGAATATTGTTTATTTCAAATGTTCATGTAATCTAAATTATGGAAAATAATTTTTTTTATTGCTATTTTATGGCATCATGTATCATTCACTTGAGGTGAAAACCTTGAAATTTTACTAAGTAGAACACTACGGATGTTACACATGGTATCAAAGCTACCAGGTTCATCTCTAGAACCTATGAGCTCATTACGTAAGTTAAACGTAAACCTTATTAGTAGTTAAAAGTTTAAAATTTCTTATGCCAAGGCGGCAAGAGGAAAGAACTAAAGAGAAGTTAAGATTCCTAAAACTTGTTTATATTTGGAACTAGATAAGAGTCATCCAAGTTGGAATTGGAAACTCCTAAGTCAAAAACTCAATAAGAGGAAACCTTGGATTCTAGAAGATTATGCAACTAGGTTTAGTATAAAGGTTATTAAGGTTTATTGATAGGTACCTTCATACTACGAAATTGTTAAAAGACTCTAAGGGGATAGGAAGAATTGAAATAACCCCCTTATTGGTAGCGACCTATAGTTGTAAAGAGTCAAGGATTTTTGGACTTAATAAGAATATTATGAATCTATGAGTATGCATTATTGGCATAAATTGGATACTTCAATAAAATTAAAAATTCAACAAAGGAGGTATCCAAAAGGTTGGATAACCCTTGACAAAATATGATTTTGAACAAGATCAGGATCTTGTGTATAATTAAGAGTTAGTACCTTAGAATAAGGATAGAGACTAGAATGGTCAGAAAGGAGGCAATCAATGAAGTAGACATGGTTCCACCAACCAAAATTGGCAAGATAAATTTGGAGTTCTAATTGAAAATAAGAAAAAGAAACTTGGAAATTAAATTGGGTTCGTCCAACAAAGGTTCGGTTAGTACATAGTTTGGTTGAAGTGTAAATTGAACTCACCAACTTGTCAATGAAAATAAACTTATGTTTGGAGTTTCCAAAAGGAATTGGAATATTAGAATACCTCTTAGCTTGTAAAGTTGTTGATTATTCAATAAGTCTCAGATTTATTGACGATATAATTTTCAAATCTATGAGATTAGAGATCAATGATGAATCCAATTTTTTGAATAAGTATATTCAAGGAATTCCATGGAGGGTAAGAAAGGAAAGAAAAATATATTTGAAAGCCAACAACAAGGAATGATGAATCAATTCGAGAAAGAAAATTATTGCTATGACTTAAACTTTGAGTTGAACTAATATCATCAAAACACTAAGGGGGGAAGAAAGAGAGTGGATTGACTCAAATAAAGTACCCCACACAATGAAGATTGCAAATATATTTTTGATTTGGAAGAATTTTTTACTTCTTCATAAGTCATGATTTCAATTGAAGTCATATATTCCATTACCACAAGGATGGAGAGATTATAATTGTTAGAAAAAGATAGTGAAAGGTCAAGGATTATGACCAATAAGAAAGGAATATTTATCACACAATACTTTATATATATGATTGATTGTAAGGTCAATTTCTATTATCATTGATGCCTTAGAAAAACATGGGCATAATACTTGATCATGAAAGGCAAGATCATTGTCTATGGAATAGGAAACGAAAGATCTAATTACTCATGATTTGGAATCATTGAGAAATGTTCATTCTTGGTAGTTAGGTATGCAATTAAATTTTGATATAGTTTGAGAACCAACATGTTTGAATGAGAACTGTTACTTGAAATAGTACAAAATGCTCATCAAAAAAGTTATATTGAGTTGAAAATCAGGTTACAACTTTGGAAATGATCAAAGGATAAAATAAATCCAAGGTATGGATTTCCTAAGGTGAAGGAGATATATCTCCAAAAAATATCTAACCATTATACTTGAGAATCAAATGTGGCATGAGTCCAGGAAATGGGTTTTCATTTAGTAAAAATAGGCTAATATGGAGTGGAAAAGAACCTATGTACCTAAAATTTTGGAGATTAAGGAATGAAATGAGGAAATTGATGTCATATTCAGGACATTGGAATGACAAAACTATTTTTCAAATGAGGAACCACTATAATCTGGAAAAAGATAGAGTAAGATATTGCAAGGTATGTAGCAAGTTATTGTCTAGTATGCCAGGAAATGATGACATGATGTCATCATCAGTAGGACGTGTATACTCTCTTGAGATTCTAGTAAGGAAGTGGTAGACCATTGGAATGGTTTAATCTTTCTATGTTGATGGAACTGACATAATATTATGGTGGATAGACTCACCAAGGTAACCAACGCTGGTTGGAAATTTTGATTTATATAAGATTTTGGTCCTAAATAATATATTATGTGAAGTAGTTGCTTAGTGTCCCTGAGAAGGTTATCTCATATGAGAACAAGAAAATAATGATAATGTTGTGTGTAAACCATGATCATACCATGAGAAATTCAATTGAACCAATGCTCAATATATTATTATAGCTAGGCAGGAAAATTTGATAAACCAATTCTTGGAGGATTGAAGAATATTTATATAAAGTTTCCATCATTGAAATTTGGTCCATTATATGGAAAAAGGGTTGAATCTCTATTAGGATTGAATAGGCTAAGAAATAGGGTCAACCTTATACTAGAAAGGTTGTTAAAAAGGAATAAGAGATTGAAATGATCGAAGAAACTTTGTTTATACAAAGCTTGAAATATGTAGTATCATTATGTTTGGAACTGACGGGTGTCTAAGAGCAATGTTATGCTCAAGATGCATAGTATTCAGGAGCATTACTTTTATGATTAATAAAAATGGATGTGTAAGTGATGGATGGACTCAGCTTCTGAGTTTTCTGAAGGAGTAAATACCAAAGGGAAGGATGGGACCCACGGTGTAGTGTGTAATGCACTAGAATTCCTTTCTACTTGGATTACACTAAGGATAAATTCATTAGCCAATGAGAACCTATCTTCCAATCACTATGGTATAAGTGTCATGTGTTATATAGTTAACATTGTACTTGAGATGTACATATGAGTTATTATGATTACAATGCATAAGATCTTTGAGAGAGAAAGTATGTGTGAAGCACACAAGTTCTCCCTATGTGCTAGCAAGAGTCACTCAATGCAAGGTCCAAGAAGGACAAGATTGCAAGGAGTGGTGTTACGAGGGAAGATTATTTTATAATTCTTACATGATTTGGAAATGGTAAGTAAAAACTTTATTTGACTTTATCTATATGTTTAAAGTGCTTTAAATCATTGGAGACGATGATTCACAAGGGGAGAAGTATGTTACATCCCATTTCATAGTTACAAGGTTACTTTTACCATTATAAGTGAAAATATTGATAAATGTAAGTTAAGACTTCGATATGTTTATGAAATATGTGAATATGCAATAAGATGTTATTGATTTCAAAAGAATGAATATGTTTTGAATTAGTGGAAAGCTATGTATTGAAATATGAACATTCTAATACTTTGTTATGATGCAAATGGATTTACTATGAACATCTAACTACCTTGGTGTTGTACGAAGTTGGTTGCAGGGACAGGTTCAATCCTTTGGAAGGGAGGGGAAGTATCACTCAGGAGAAGTGATTGGTCGGATAACCCTTAATGAAACCTAATTGAGCTTACATATACTCATGACCTAAATTTGGTTTAGAAGAGTCAAGTCAGGTTGGATTTGGTAAGTGAACCCTTGGTCATAGTCTTGGCTTATTGGAAATGGTTGGTGAACTTGATTGATTATAGTTTTGGTTATGATCTTGTCTTTGATTTCTTTGATTATGTGATCAAGTTATTGTGATTGAATCTTTGAGTCTTTGGGCTTTGTGAATAGTTTTCTTTACGTTGAATTTTATGTACATTAAAAGTATACATGTAGATATGTATATATGTATATAACAACTTGTGCATGAGAGCATAATTGTGTTTACACATATATATGACTAGAAATACTTATGAGCACACTTGCATGAGGAATCAATTATCTATGTATGTATATATATACTTAATGTATATACCTATCAATGAGGATATGAATGTATTTATGTTGATATGAAATAGTAACAAGATATGTATGAATAAATGTATATGCATATGCGCATATATACACACATGTTGATATACACGTATGTGTGACATGATGCAGTATCCATACAAGCACAACAATATATGTATATATGCGTATATGTGTATATAGATATATACTTATGGTATTGTTTAAGGATAAATGATAATATCGATATATGCATTCATATATCAAATGGTTTGTTTGATGAACTTGTTTGTTAATGAGTATATGCTCTTCATACAGTATATTAATTAAATGAGAACGATGTATACACTATGAATGGTAGTAGAAGTATGAGCTTAGAAAAATTATGAATTGGTGAGGCTATATATATATATGCATACACACACACACACATATATATACATGATATGTTGTATATATATGTATATGTATTATATATTATATAATATAAAGAATGGATAGCGCATAGGAAAATGCATTGCTTGATTACATAGCAAGTAAATGTAAAATCAAAACATGAGTTAGTGTCAATCAACACATAGGAAAGGATTGGTATTGCTTAGTAAATACTAAGGGCCAATTAAATAGATGTGTTATAAGGTCGATATAATGTGATTATAGCACTACATATAATGGCATAATGCTAAGTATTTAAGCTGCATATATCATCATTGATAAAAGGTGATGGAAACACATGAGTTTAAATCTTTCATCTAAAGTTTATTCAACATAATGATAAAGTGTTGTGCATTATATAATGTAATGTATCAAGTCAAAGATAAACAATGGTTTAATGAAGGAGTTCGACTCATTGAAATGTTTCAAATGCTTTGTCTTGGGCCAAGTCGACTATGTGAAACACAACAAAATAAAGTCTGACTTATTCCTCTATTTAAACAAAAATCTTGTGAATAGAGAATGTGATGAATAGTTGGAACCATATTATGAATTTTGTGTTGCTTTTAAAAGTCTTTTTGGCCTGTAAGTCAATTTCTAGAATGGAACATGTGCTTTATGAACTAGTCAAACTATTGTTGGAAATCATTGAGTCGATTTGTTGTCTTATTTTGGTGAGTATTGAGATAGATATTCACTACCTTTTTGTTATCAAGCTAAATCAATGGAATTTGGCTTAGAAGTGTCATTCCATAAGCCTTGATTGTAGCATGTAGATGCTAGTTTTTGGTATAAATAAGAGGCATTCTCACCTCATTTTGATACACTTCTCCTACACATAATTACACTACTCTCTTCTGGTGCATTTTTATTGAGAGACTCTTATTGTTGAGAGTTATTCGTGAGGAAATTTTAGTGAGAGGAAATGAGAGGGTTTTGTTGCTAAGCTAATTTTAAGAAGGGGTCAAGCTAAAGAACCAAGGAGTCAATTGGGTTTAAGCAATTAATAGGCATGGGATTCTATTCTCTTTATGTTTATCTATTTAGTGAAAGATTGAATGTCTTGTATGTTTTATTTGGAAATGCATTAGATTGCTTGAAATAGAGTAATGATCTATTTGCTTGTTTGGAAAGAAAAATAATCATGAATTTCATGATTTCCATATGAGTGTTTTACATACTCCATAGTAAGGAGTTAATTTTTATCAATAGTATTATACAGTAGATTTGGTGAAAGCGTGAATAGCTTAGGGAGTGATTTAATACTCTTATATACCCTATATGGGCACTCAGACGATGTTTCTATACATAGATATTTTACACTACATGTATAATGTGAAATGTATCAATGTCATGAAGTGACTTGACACTGTTAGCTTATAATGCTAGGAAACCTTAGGAATGATAAGGTTTAGCGATATGTCAACAATGATAGTATGAAAGATATGATAGGATGAGATGTCATATTGCTAATCTATACTTGTATTATCACTAGATCATTACTTACTTCATAATGAAACCCTAGGTTGAGAGTAACCTATTTGGGTCAAGAAATATATTCAGTTAATGATTAAAACCCTAGGTTAAGAATTGCCTACTAGGTTGGAATATTTACTTGATTACCCATTGGAACCAACAGGTTGAAAATAATCTACTTGGTTGGGTTGTTAATTTGATCTTAGTTTGGAACACATAATTTTAGATAAACCTACACAATCAAATTGATTGTTGATTATTGATTATATTCAAAATTAGGGTATACCAAGGTTGCGACTCACCTATGTGATTAGGTTGATCACTTGAGTTTATGAATTACTACTTGATTGGTGCCATAGGTGGGATTACCTATTAAGTTAGAGATATTACCTATTTGGTTGCTTTATACTCTTGATATGAAGTCATATTGTTTACAAGATTTACTCTTTTGACTTAACCCTTTTTACTAAGGAGATTACACTCTCGAATAGAATCATTTATTGATATGATTGCTCTTTGATTGAGGTCATTTATTAATGAGATTATACTCTTGATGAGAATAACTTATTTTCGGGATATATTCCTGAATGGAGTTAGATGTTTATGAATATTTATTCTATGATTAATGAAGCTTATATAGCTATACTATTGATTATAAAATTAATGGGACTAGGTTGTCCATTGAAGGGAGTAGCTTGTTAATTTGTTTATGCAAAGTTAATTTGTAGACTAGAAAATCTCATATGCTATACCTGGGATAGAATATTCATTGAAGAGGGTAACTTATGCCTGATAGCTCATATGTTATACCTAAGATTAGATTATCCATTGAAGGGGGTAACTTATGCTTATGTTTTATTGGTAGAGATACCATTATGTTTTGGAAAAGGGGAATAGATTATTTTTGAGGTTAATGATTACCTATTGAAGGAAATTAACTATGCATAGATTAGTGTATGTGGATAGTGTTGATCATCAAAGATTGCGCCTCTCTGACAGTCTTATGGGAAATTCAGCGAGTGGGGGAAAAATTGTGTCTCACTGAATACCTCTAAGGTTTTTATAGAAAGTTGACTCTCCTTTGGGGTTTTGAGATAAGGGGAGAAGGAAATATAAACATAAAACATAAAAGGCGATGCGTCAAAGATTTTACAACATTTCAAACCTAAATCATTCGTATGATTGATATAAATAGACACAGAATGCCACAACCCTTCATTGTTGGAAAGAGAACGAACAACAAAGGCTAACTTCAAACATAGTGCAGACTTTCAAATATTTCTAAAAGCAGTGTTCATTAAGGTCCGATCAAACATAAATATTTCTTATGGGTAAGAGAACAATATTTTAGAAATCACATGAACTCTTCCTCCTAATACAACATAACACAACAAAATAACAACTTTCAAAAAATAGAGAAGTCCAATTACATAGTCCAGTTTTCTTAAATCACTACTCTACCATACGAGCATAAAGCATAGAAATACACTACTTAAACTACCCAAATATAGCTTGCAAGACATAGTGTTTCATTCAGAATGATAATATAAAGAACGAAAACTTGAAAAAGGTGATACATGCACAGTATCAACAATTTCTCCTCAATAGTTCATGCTTTTAAATATCAAATGAACTTTGAAACAGAGGTTGGATGCCAATCCTACAATAGTTTAAACCTTAATAGATATAACATGCCAAAGTAAAGTAGTTTTGCAACTTGCTTCTAAAAATAATTCTAAAATAAGAAAACTAAAGAAAATTTTCTTAACAAAGAAAATATATCTTGGAAAATCCTCTTTTCTTTTGTGTTGTTTCCCTCCTTATATAGCTAGAACAAAAGATACACGTAGACTTAGCTTAGAAGTAATTTCCACCAAGTGTTGACACTTAATAGCACACTATCCGATCATAGAAATTTGGTTAGGTTGCAATGATCTTTTCACATCAATTCTCAGCTACTACATTAATATCCTTTAGATATTTTAGAAAAGATAGAGGATCATAAATGATCAAATCCTAAAAATAACAACCTAGGAAAAGGCCCAGTTGACCGATCGCATCACTCCCAGGCACCACCTCAAAACTTCCTTCCCAAAATATGAGAAAAAGAGAAGAAAATGCCAGCCAGCTCTAACAAACTCCTCAATCAGATTACTTCGTAGGAGGTGCAAATAGCCTGCTGCAAAGAGATGACATGTTAGCAAGGCGGAAACTCTCGAGCTTATGAATATAGCTCCCAAGAAAATGTCTGACAAGTCAACACATGTCCTGAACTCTCTCCCAAAAGGAAGATAAAAGATGAAAGTTGTGCAGCCACCACGTGGCACATTACGCATCTTTCCGATGATTCTATTTGAGCATAGGTGTACCCGAAGTTGAAGAAATTTATGCAAGAAAAAAAATGGAAATGACTGAGGCAGAAAAAGTACTTCATAGTTCTAGTGACTCACAGGGGTCTTCGCTTTGCGAAGATATGAGCGGAGGCCTTTGGTTGTTCTTGTAGTTTGACAAAAGTGGCACGTTGAGCCTCCCAATCCACATTAGTTGGTGGAACAAGGGTCCAAATCTGCCTATATGCTTGCTCGAGATCGAAAATATCCTTACAAGAGATGACCCCCCATCTGGAAGAAATCGCACCCAGGGGATAATAGAGCCGAGAAAGAGGATAGATCATGTGCTCAACATCATCCGCCATGGGTGTGACACTCGAGCTTGAAAGTTCTGTGGTGGTTTGGATCTTGTGTCAGATCGCATCATTGATTTTCTCCATTTTCAGTGCATCTTCATCTGGGGAAAGAAGAGGAGGCAACCCAAAATCAACCAAGATGACAAATTCCTTCTTGATCTCAATGACCTATTTATTCAACACCATCTAGTAATCTTTACATTTTGTCGCAACCTTGTGATAGTTGATGATCTCATTGGCTTTGACGGAGGTGACTCACCGATCAGGAATTCCCGCTCTTTCAAGATCTTGATCAATAGCGATGCACAATTTGGAGATGAAACTTTGGGAATTTTCCACTTAGGGTGAAATTTTTTGCATGAAGTGATCAGCCATTGGACCGACGTTGTCATTCAGTTCCTGAACATCCCTTAGAAATTGCAAGGCGGGTCCTAGAACACACACCAATCACTATTCGCTCCCAGTGCATAGCAATTAGCCTTCTCATTATAGGGAGGGGTCTCGATCCTCTTGTAGCAATTAACTCTTGGTTAAATTGAGCCTCTCTTACCTTGGTGTTTTCTTCCATTTGACCCTTCTCCTTAAGAGCATTTTCCAACTCAGAGTTTAGTCTTCTAACTTCTTCTCTTGACTCTTTTACCTCTATATGGATTCTTCGAAGATCATTGGTATTTCAAGATCTGACATCACTTGACTCTCTTTAAGTTTTTAACTTTAGCACAAAGCCAAACTTGTTCATTCTGAGCATCTGCAAGCAACCTAGACACATCTCCTTGTTGGCCTTGAATTTTCCTTACATGGGTTACTTCAACTTCCTTGGCTCAGACTTCATTCTACAGTCTACTCACAGTTCCTTTTACATTTTCCAACTCAATCTTTGCCTTCCTTAATTGCTTGTCCAACCTTTCGTAGTCAGCATATACCACCCTCTACATGGCTTTGGCTAGGACCATTTTATCACGTGGGTGAGTTTCGCTCAAGTCCAGGCCCACAACATGAATGTCATAATCTTCCATTTGCATTTGTCCTTTGGGCTTGGAAATGAGTGGCTTCATGGTGTCAATAAGCAGAGAGTTCCGCTCTTCATTAAAACAAGCTTCAATCCTCTTGGTGGTGGGCCTCTCGACACTTTTTGACAACATTTTTTTCTTCCTGGCCTTTCGGGCCTATTTGGTAGTGTCAAAATGACCCTGAAGAGTCTAAGGGACATTAACACTTTGAGCTACAATGGGAGCGCCAGGGGGCAACCTAGAAAAGGTGACGTTAGGGGAAACTTCAGATGTGTGAGTGTGGGGGGATGCAAAGGGCAGTGTGATCATGGGAAAAGGTGGGATGCCAAATGGAGCAAGGGAAGAGATAGTAGGGGTAAACATGTAAACAGACTAATGGAGAGGTGCCTTCCCAGACATAGATGGGTTGAGAGTAATGGGAAAGGTGGTGGTTTCAGCAGTTCTCATGGGGGCCTTTGACAAGGCAACTAATGATGCTCCTTCGGCATGCAGGATGGTTTCAACAGGTTCATTGACAATGGTAGGGGGTGCATTCAACATTACTAGTTTTGGAACCGAAAATGGAGGATTCCCTTTGATAGAAGGAAGCAGGGGATTGACCAAAGATGTAGAAATAGGAAGAAGAGGGGGAGAAAAACTTACCTAAGCCATAGTAGATGAAACATTTTGCAAGGCGGACTCCACTTTTTCTTCCTATTGGACTAGTATGTCAGGGGCACCCAAGTCCTGGATCCTTCTTTGCTTCACACGATCAGGACTAGCATGTTCTGACCCCCTAGTTGTAGAGTCCTCTGATATTTGACCTTTAGTGGCTGCTGAGGATACCTTTGGGGACCGTCGGGCCCCTTTTCCTTTACTTTGGGCGTAGTAGGTAGATGGAACTTGTGGACCCCCTTGCCCTGAATCTCTTCGAATGTCGAATTCCCAAGGTCTAGGAACTAGGAGTGGAACTTGTTCCTCATCGATTTCATGGATCGTCTTGGGATTGTTGTTGTTGGAATCAACCTCTTTGTCATATATGTCCTCGAATTCCTCATCGAGCTGAAAGCTACTGAACAAGGCACGTGGATTTCTCATCTCTTGTTGGATCCTCTAGAAGTCTGTCTTATTTCTTTTCGACCATCCCTTACACCTCAGTTGCACATTGAGAGATTTTCCCATTGGGAGATTTCTCTAATACTGTGCCTAGGGATCATAAAAACTTAGCCATTTTGGCCACTCTTCTAGAATGTGGGCCAGGTCAATGTATATTTCCACACTCTCCCAACTAGGATTTCTCCTTCTTTGGAAATAGTCCCTAACCTCGTTCCTTAAACTGAAACGCCCGTCTAGGTTATAATTCCATTTGTCACAAATGAGGACTAAACCCAGAGCCATCAGTAAATTTGTGATATCATCCTTAGCCTTCTCATTAGCCATTATCACCTTACTCTTTGCAATCACAAGGGGAAGATTGAAAAGCTTTACTTTATTCCTCCTCGCACCATAAATCTTGTCGATGGCGGATACTTGTCAGAATGCTTCCAATGCAAAGGTTCGGTCTATTACAAATATGGGGAGTCAGAAAACCTCCCCAGGAAAGCCATGAAACCTAACAAACATGAAATTCTCGCCCAAGAAATAATCCAATGGGATAGGTGGATGCTCCATCCATTCTATAACCTCCTAAGAGAAATGGCCAATGGGGTGAGGCAATAAATCCTGGAGCACTAGCCTCAGAAAATAATCTACAAATCGATAATAATCTCCTATTCTTAAAGGCATAGGGGTCCATACAAAAATTGGCTAGATATGGCCCCTCTCATCTATCCTAGACACCAGCACATTCCTCCCTAGCCACTCAAAATTTTGATGTAATAACAAATGAACCAAGATGGAAGAATACTTGAATTTGGACTCAACATTGAAGTTCTTCAACTACAACCTAATATTCCCAACTATTACCTCTGGACCCTTTCTCATTTGAGTGCAAGGCCTAGGGAAAATTGGAAAGGGTTAGCTTATTCATCATCATTGAGCCCAAAAACCTAGGATGACATTGAGAATACAGACTACGTATCCTTCTTAAATTTCTTACGCAAAAGAGGCCAGCAAATTTGTCCTCTCTCCGACCTTTCCTTTGTCTCATCTTCATAGAAACTTTTTTTCCTAAACATATCTTCTCCCAGGGCATCCATTTGCTCTTCGTTGAAAATCTCGACATCCTAGCTTGTAGGGATACACAACATATCCCGTATAGCTTTGGCAGAAATGGTAATCTTAACCCCACAGCCCTTAATGGCCTCTATATTTTTGTTAAACCTCTTTGCACACATGTGAACCAGCTTCGAGAATGGATGCATAGTAGGTAGCACAAACTATGGTAGACCACTGTTCCAGAGCCAAAATGAAAAACCCTCTGATGACTCATGCTCCAACATCCTCTGAAACACACCTTCCCTAAGATTTTTAGGGTTGGTGGATAAATGAGGGTTGAAAACATTAACAATGATGTCTTGAACTGCCTCTCTTTGGATGTGTTTATCAGGTTGAACTTTTCTGCAGCATTCAAATAGTTGTTCTTCTGGTGTTGAGGCATTGGTGAATAAGTCATACCCAAAAATATCGGCATAGCTAGGTCTTCTGCTTGGAACTTCGGCCTGCCTACCAGAGGTAGATGCTTCTACCATGATTGTATGAGAAAGTTGCAGAGAGCTTCTCTAGTAATAACAACCAGTTTCCTTTTGCTTCTTTCAGAAAAAAAACTACTTTTGAGTGTAATTAATTCTCTGACTTGTACATGTAGTTAAGACTGTGCCACCATCATTGGCCCATTAAATGTTTCCACAGGGGTGATACGTGTGAATATGAGATTTGTATCCCTTGGGAATGTCGAGAAAACCACAAGAATGGAATTAGTACATTCTCCTTGACATCTCTTTGATAACTAAATTTATTGCATTGAAAAGCATGTTTTTTCGTCATATAGAACATGCTGAGGTGACACAAGGTACTCTTGAAAAGATGTTCCCATTAAATTGTCATAGTTTTAGCATGTTAATCCATGTCTTTTCCCATTAGTGAACTGGTTGGCACTAATTATGGCGAAGGACACATGTCAACCATCGACGTATGAGAGCATGTACTCCCAATGCCCAAATTTATTTCTCAAGTCATTCCATTAGATCCTCCGTATGATTTATCCACCTTGCTCTATTTTGTCTTAAAACTCTCTGTTGTCGTTCAACCAAGAATAAACATCTTGTTGGCTGAGTTTTTCATTTGGCCTTTTCTATATATAGCTATGCCACCTTTTGCAAAATTCATTCGAACATATAGTCCCCTAAGTTATTTGGTCTTTTGCTTATTCTCTTTCTTCCCTAATTCACTACTTCATCAGAATGTCTACTAGCCTAGGCACCCCTATTTGGCTCCTTCCATGGAGACCGCAAAACTGCTTCATGGGAGAGGTCACTACTGACTGAATCAAGCATTTTTTGAAGAATTGTGATTCCCTCATCATGGTAGCATTCAAGTGGGTGGTTGGCGTAGACTATATTACCAATGAGAACTAGTTTCAGAGTAACTACAACGTGCTTTCCCGGTTCGTGGCCTCACTGCTAGACCTAAATGTGGCCAAGCCCATGATAATTGAGTTGTGCCAGAAGATGTTTGACACTTCTATGATGGAAGGTTTTGGTAAGATAGTGCAAGTGGCCATCCCAGGCGTTGGTATCCCAAGTGCTATGGACCTCCGTAGGCACGTGTACTTTGGAGTAGACATACCATGGTTTCTCTTCCTTACTGATTTCCACACCATGGATGTTGAGATGCACCACTACTCTTCTCAATCGGCGGCCACTTTTCTCCTGTGGGAATATGACATGGAGTGGGTTTCAGGGATCGCCTGGAGAAAGCACTTCGGCTTCTTGATGCAAATTTGTGGTGAGTAGACCCTAGGTCTACACTACGTGGCCCACGTGTATTGTGTGTTTTGCCCCTGCTTGCAACCCATCAAATGGAAAGAAGAAGAAGAAAAAGGAGAACCTAATAACAAGCCCTTCTTGTTTCATTGTCAATGGATGGAGGTTAAAGTTTACTATTTTTCTACTCATTACTTCCCTTTTACTTCTTTTGCTCACTACTTCTTTTGGGTTTTGCTTGAGAGAGCCTCATGTTCAATTCTAAGCCTCTGGTCGTACATTATATTGTAAATTTTGTCAATAAACATAACATAATATAGCCTTTACCTCCTCTATGTTACTCTTGGATTGTTATTCTCAAAATTTCAAAATAATTACAATTTTTTTACATATGGTACATAATTGCTAAAAAATTTAAAAGAACTATGCATTTTAATGGAAAATCCTTAGATAAATACCATTCACTGGTATATCTAAAGCGTTGTTCTCCATTTCTTCAAGTTCATCTGCATTCTTTCCTTGACACACATTGTGTTTGAAAGGTCCTCTCCATAGCACTTTAAATTTTGTATGTTGCCCTAGTTTTGTAGCACGTTTGTCGTACCTTAGCACTAAGCTCCCTTCTTTGAATTCTGGGTTAGAAGTATTTTTGTCAAAACGTTGCTTTATTGTTTATTGGCGATTGATTGTGGTTCCATCAACCTTTTCTCTATCTTTTTCCAGTCTTGGGGTTTTTTCCAATTTTCCCTACATCAAATCATACGGGGAAGCCTTCAGAACCTGCTTGGGGGTAATTCGGTCCACCAAAGGGCAGCCTATTTGTGATTGTTCCAATCTCTTTTTCGTTCTGACCCAATACATTTGATTAACCTAGTTAGGTTCTTGTTGGTTGATTTTGTTAACCTGCTCCCTTGTAAGTAATAATTTGATGAAGCTTTTAGGAAAATCATGTATCTGGTAGCAAGATTTGACCCTCGTGATTCCACTAGACCTCGAGCATTGTCGGGTATAATGGTTTTGAGCAGACCAAGCCTAGCTTCTAGCTCCTCAAGAAACTTGACAATTTTTTCTCCTATGATGTATTCCCGCACACTAGCTCCCTTTTTCTTCATAGTCCTTGAAGGGAATGTAATAGGATGCTCTTCATTCTCTTCCTTGTACTTCTAAGTGAGCACAAAAACTATACCATGTTGGCCATCATACATATAGAGTATAAAACCTTTGGAAAAATCTAGGCTAACCAATGTCGGGGCTTCAGAGAGGGCCATCTTTAGCTACTTGAAAATTGTCATGCCCTTGGAAGTTTGTTGGAAATATAGGTTCTCTTTAAATATCAGGGTGATCGGGAGGGAAATGCTTGTGAAATCTGATATGAATCTACAGGAAAAATTAATCTTCCCTAGAAAAGATCGTAGCCCCTTTGTCATTCAGATCTTTTTGGGATTTATTACTATTCCTTTCTGTGGTACTGTAAAGTGGAGAAGCTTTCTTTGGGGCACTTTGAGGAAATATTTTTTTGGATTAAGAAGAATCCCAAATTGTTGGTGTTTCAGAAAAAAACCCTTTTTTGATAATCGAAATGATTATCTTTAACTGCTAGATCGCCAGATATATGAAAATAATTTGGTTGAACCATCTTTCTAAAGTAATGCCCATTTCCCTTTGAAGAGTTGCACTAGCATTGGAGAGTCTGAATGTTGTTTTTGAATATGAAATTTTTTCCCACTTAGTGGTAAACATCGTCTCGTGTTGGTCGGATTCTTTTATGTAGACTTGATTGTAACTTGGGGAACCATCTATCAAGGAGAAATTCCTTGATTTGGTTAGAGTCTGTGAGAATTGCTTCATCAGTGGTGAGGGGTAATGATCTTTTAACAAAGTCCTTCTTGAGTCTCGAAAATCAACACAAAGTTGGGTATCGCAACTCCTTTTCCAAATTGGGACCAGATTCAATACCCAAGCAAAAAAATTGATAGGGCATATGACCTTTGATTTGTCCCACTTGATGAGCTCTTTTACTACCAAAACTCCAACCTTCTGGTTGACTAACCTTTGTCTCTAACAGACAGACTTGGGTCCTTTAGCTAGGCCAATTGTATGTTGAACTATACCTGAGTTGTAACCTCTGAGATCATACCTAAAGCATAGATCCTTCAACTTTCTTTTTCCCTCGCAAGAGACTTCCTTGCCGACTGTCAGTCTTCTATTACTTCTAATGTCAAGCTCTTCATAATCCTTTGAAACTACGAAAAATATTTGCTTTCCATTCCTTGCATCCTTAAGAAGATCCATCCCTAGTGGTGGATAGTCGGAAGCTATTCCTGACTTTTGTATGAAGGAACCAATTTGAATATCATTGCCTAAAATTTTCCAATTCTGACCTTTGTCTGGAATTGAAGGTGAAACAATGATATTTGCACCACGTCCTACTTTGTCAGGTCAAAAACTAATTCCAACTATGGTTTGGTAGGAAATGTCCGATCAAAAATGCTATTTTGTGGTTGGGGAGTCACTTGTATATCAAAAGCTTCAAATCTCTCAACGAGATCCCATACCTTATGTATGTAAGATCTTAGCCTTGTATTTATTGTAGTCGCTCGCCCATGAATCTGGCTTACTACTAATTCTAAATTTCTAAAATCTTGTATCTTACTTGCGCCCATCTTCTCTGCTACAATCAACCCATGAACCAAAGTTTCATATTCGCCATCATCATTGGAGCATGTAAATTGAAAATGGTATGTTTTGGGGGTTTCTGATCCCATTGGAGACACTAATCAGACACCCATTTCAACACCAACATTGCATTTGGCACCATCAAAATATAAGGTCCATAAATGATTATCAGATGGGTTGTCAGACTTACCCTGATCCTTCATTAGTTTCAAAAAGACTTGATCCCCATAGAAAATTACATAGGTGCTTATCCCTATAGCGTGGAAGTTTCCAAATGGATCGGAATCAATGAATTGATTGAGTAGCACTTCTTCAAAAATCCACTTGCTTGTATCTTCCTCTTCTCTGGGAATTTCTACACAATATCTCTCCTGCTGAAAGATAGAGGTATGGGCAGCCCCAAAGCATAAATTTGTGTCATCTGCAATGTGTTTGGGATGCAAGGACTTGGATAGTATCTTCATCTTCACCCCATGTTTGGTTCTCAATATTAGGTGGGACCAGTCAAGTGCTAGGTATCCACCAAGTTTGGTGGTGAAATATCTTGATAGACACATTTTGAAGACCAGTGGAATATCTATCACTACCACTTCCTGTGTGACTGTTTGGTTTGGGTAGGAGAAAATGGTTAGAGACAAATCCTTTATCCAACGAATAGTCAAGACCTTCTTCTCATCCAGTTGCATAATTCCTTTTTCAAGGGGCTCATACCTAAGCTTTAAAGCATCCACCACATGTTTTGGCATAATGGTTGTGCTATCCCTCGAATCAATCATATTATTATGCAACAATTTGTCTCTTTCTATAAGTGTTAAGAATAAAGGCATGGGATTTGTTTCTCTTACCTCTTTCTCTTTTGTGTTTCCTACATCATTTGCATAAGCTATTTCTTTCGGAGCCTAAGGGGGAAGCATGGGTCTGTCATCTCCACTTTGATTGCATGGCTAAGTTGCATTCACATGTGGGCTTTGTTCTTCCACCTTTAACACTTCTTGAACCAACATTTTTTGTTCAATAATTGATATCATGTCCCACAATGACACATTGGTAGGTGCCTTCTTCAATTTCTCCACCACGTTAAGCATCCCAACTATTTGGGCCTTGGGCTTAAATAGTGGTATTTCTCTCATTTTTGGAAGAAAACGTTCCAATGTGACTAGGCTTGGTGTTTTGTTCATCTCTTTCTCTGCCAATGATATGTTATGTGGTTGTGGAAAAGGTCAGACAATGGATGATGAAGCTTGCTTCTTTGGGGGGGATAGTTGACACGGTTGTGGACATGGTTAGAGCTTGTTATACATACTCTTCCATAATCCTTCTCTTTGATCTTATGTTGTAGTTTAACTGCACTTGTCGAACTCCAATCGTCAAAGTTTCATTTGTGAACACAACCTCATCCTCTTCTAACCATGAGAAAAGAGCTTGGTTGGGTGCAATATCTAACTCTTGCTCCAAGGACATCCCTTGCATTTGTGCTCTAAAATGAGCATTCTCAATTTCAGATGATTCGTACTCATCCGCATTCAGAAGCATGCCCTTACTTCTTTGTTTTGCCACCTTCTGTTGCATATTTCCCATTGGGAAATTTTGAGGCATATGGCTATTGTTGCACAGGAAGCACTAAACATTTTTGTCTTCTTCCAAATTGTTCTAGCCCAAGACTAGCTCTTTATTCAGGCTATCCTTAACTATCTACAATGGCAATCTGCAATGGCATGGTGGTCAGAACTATCTGATTTGCTGACAATGTCTTTTGACCTCCTCCTCTGTAGGATCCTTGATATGAATTATGTTGATAAGATGGCTTTCCTCCACCATAGGCCTGAGTGGTCAGTTTCAGAGGCGTCACCTGTTGTCATTTGATAATGATCATTTTGTTAGAAAAATTCCACATGAGATCCTTCATATCGATGATATCCACCACCATTGAAGAAAAACATGATATGATTGCTTGATCAGTAGGATGTACATTCATAGACTACAAGGTGGCCAACTTTAATTGTGTTCTAGGAGTGCTTAGAGTGGCTTCTTCCTGATGGCTATCAAAGATTTCTACAAACACTAGCATCGGTGGTCAAGCTACACATACCGCCACATTGTATGCATCAGGAATGATATCCCCTCCCATGGAGGTTATCATGACTATGATATCTAGGTTAAAGGCCTTCAGATAGAACATGAACTCCATGGCAGTCTAGGATCGAGCAGTCATGAGGATCCTTTTCCAGGTCTTGCAAAACCTGGTCTTGAATTTGCTCATGGATTCATGTGGAACCCTCTTGATGGTAATTAGTTGTAGCAACGAGGAGCAATCTCCTTTTTTGGAGAAGCGTTCGAACATGTGCTATACGAGCTGGTCCCAAGAAATGATAGAACCTGAGGCCAAAGATCGATACCAATCTTGAGCCTTCCCCTTAAAAGAGGTAGCTAGCAGTCTCAACGCGATTTTTCCCTCCAATATGTTATGTACCCTACATACCTCCACTATATCTTGAAGGTGTTCGGAAGGGGTTTTGAAATCTTCTCCATAGAATCTTGGAATAGCCTTGAGGGCATTAGCGAGTATAGCAGGCCATACATCTGGTGGTGTGGGTGGCTATAGTAGACTACCACTATCCCATGTTATGAACTTTCTAGGAGCAGGGGGAGGTATGTGAGCCATAAATAGAAGATTCCTATGAATCAGATATATAGGTAATCTTATTTGGAAGTTTAAGCCTCCGGGTGGAGTATATAAAGATCTAGATACTAGTCTCTGACTTCTCGCTCTATTACTACTTATAGGTGATACAGAACCTATAAGTCTTCTCCTTCTAGGGATTGAGGTAGGTAAATGAGAGTACTGGAAGTGACCTCTCGAGGATGCTCTTGTTTGGACTCTGGGCATGAAACTTCCAATTTCCTTCCTTAGCCTGATTCAAGAAATATTTCTGACTTCTAATCAGGCATTTGGAAAAATTCTAACCCACCAGGCATGCCAGAAAAAGAACTGTTGATCATCAAAGCTTGTGCCTCTCTGACAGTCTTATGGGAAATTTAATGAGTGGGGGAAAAATTGCGTCTCACTGAATACCTCCAGGGTTTTTATAGAAAGTTGGCTCTTCTTTGGGGTTTTGAGATAAGGGGAGAAGGAAATGTAAACATAAAACATAAAAGGTGATGCACCAAATATTTTACAACATTTCAAACCCAAATCATTCATATGATTGATGTAAATAGACACAGAATGCCACAACCCTTCATTGTTGGAAAGAGAACGAACAACAAAGGCTAACTTCAAGCACAGTGCAGACTTTCAAATCTTTCTGCAGGCAGTGTTCATTAAGGTCTAATCAAACATAAAGATTTACGATGGGTAATAGAACAATATTTCAGAAATCACATGAACTCTTCCTCCTAATATAACATAGCACAACAAAATAACAACTTTCAAAAAAATAGAGAAGTCCAATGACATAGTCTAGTTTTCTTAAGTCACTAATCTACCATACGAGCATAAAGCATAGAAATATGCTACTTAAACTACCCAGATATAGCTTGCAAGATATAGTGTTTCATTCAAAATAATAATATAAAGAAAGAAAACTTGAAAAAGGTCATACATGCATAGTCTCAATAATTTCTCCTGAATAGTTTGTGTTTTTAAATATTAAATGAACTTTGAAACAGAGGTCGGATGCCAATCTGACAATAGTTTAAACCTTAATAGATATAACATGCCAAAGCAAAGTAGTTTTGTAACTTGCTTCTAAAAATAATTCTAAAAACCCTAAGAAAACTAAAGAAACTTTTCTTAACAAAGAAAATATATCTTGGAAAATCCTCTTTTCTTTTGTGTCGTTACCCTCCTTATATAGCCAAAACAAAAGATACACGTTGCCTTAGCTCGAAAGTAATTGCTGCCAAGTGTTGACAATTAATAGCACATGATCCGATCATAGATATTTGGTTAGGTTGCAATGATATTTGCACATCAATTCTCAGCTACTGCATCAATATCCTTTAGATATTTTAGCAAAGATATAGGCTCATAAATGATCATATCCTAAAAACACTAGCCTAGAAAAAGGCCCAATTGATCGATCACATCACTCCTAGGCACTGCCTCAAAAATTCCTTCCCAAAAATTGAGAAAAAGAAAAGAAAATTCCAACCAGCTCTGACAAACTCCTCAATTAGATTACTCTGTAGGAGGTGCAAATATCCCACTATGAAGAGATGATGTGTCAGCAAGGTAGAAACTCCCGAGCTTATGAATATAGCTCCCAAGAAAATGTTTGATGAGTCAACATGTGTCCCAAGCTCTCTCCCGAAAGGAAGAAAAAAGATGAAAGTTGTGCAGCCACCATGTGGCATATTGTACATCTTTTTGATGATTCTATTTGAGCGTGGGTGCACCCAAAGCTAAAGACATTTATGCAAGCCAAAAAATGGAAATGACTAAGGTAGAAAAAATACTTCATAGATAGGATGACTATCACTCAAGATACTGAGTGAGAATACTTTGGCCAAAGTAGTGTGATCACCTTTGGCTCCACTGTCAATTCACCATGTTCCTTTTATGCATTCTAGTTCATGATTTTCATACTCGTAGGTGTAGGTATCGTATGATTAGGCTCTAGTTATGTAGGGAACAACACTAAGCTCATAGTGGTTGTCATTATGAGGTTACTCCACCAATCTCTTCATTGAAGGGTAGGGCCATCTTACCATATGTGGTAGATGTGTGGGGGACCACATTTGAGTCTGTGATTGATGGAAAGGCGCTTGAGTGATGCTTCTCCTCCTCAGCTAACGACCATGATTTGAAAGGAGATTCCTAGATCATCTATATATATATTTCTTGGAAGCTCAGGAGAGCTACATATGTATGTATCATGTACCCATTTATATGGAAGGTTGTAATCATGAATGATAAATTTGAGTTTATTCATTATGAAATCTATGTTATGGGAAGATTTGTGAAATTATAATGAAATGCATTGGAAGTTTGGGATAGTGTTTATTTCAAATGTTCATGTAATTTACATTATGGAAAATAAAAACTTTTATTTCTATGTTATGGCATCATGGATCATTCACATGAGGTGAAAACCTTGAAATTTTAATGAGTAAAACACCAGGGATGTTACATCCACTCAATTATTTCATGCTTTCCTCTCATTATTTCAGTTATTTGAAGCCATAGGTCCTAATTTTCATCCCTCTCCCTAGAGACACATGTCTCAAAAACCATTGCCACAACATTTCCTTTTCTCAAATTTAAAACCCTTTTTCCATCCTTCCCTCTCCATGGTTTTATTTTTGCGATCTCCATCTCCCTATTTTCCCTTCATCACCACACACTAGTACTATATAGATTACCTTTTAGGGCTCTTGTATTTGATCAATCTATCGTTTCACACATCACTATTGATCTACACAGACTCCCATATATCAATTGTTACTTTTTTAGGTTTTAGTATACCACCCAAGGGAATTCATGAGGTGATCTCTTTAATAGCACATTCATTTTATCTTTGTCTCCAACTTCATCTCAAGGTATTTGTACTTGCACATTCTATAAGAAAGAGAAGGATCAAGAATTTAGGCAAGAAATTGCTTAAAATTTAGAGGTTGTTAGACCCTAGACACTAGCACCTAACCCCCATAACAATATTGACCAATTCACATAACTACATTGACCAATTTGCATAGCTATAATGCTAGAAATACAATTTACTACATTTTCTTTAAAAATCATAGGCTACCATTTTTGGGCATCTTGAGTCTATTTTTATTAAATTTTGTAAATTCAACATGGTACAAGAACTTATTTTTATATCTTATGAAAGTCCACCTTGAATCCCTCATGTGACACAATATGACCTAGGTACTCTACTTCTTTGAATCCAAGCACACACTTGGATGTCTTAACATACAATTAATGCTACTCAAGAATGTCCAAAACTTTATTTGCATGCTAAAAATGTTCCTCTTGTATTTTTTATATATTAGGATATCATAAAAAATAATAAAACACTTTTTAAAGAAATGGCTTGAATATAGAGTTCATCAACTTTAAAATTTTGATGGTGTATTTGTGAGACCAAAAGGAATTACCAATAATTCATAATGGTCCTCATGGGTTCAAAAAAAATTGTAAAATAAATAGCACCATTAAGCTCATCCAACAAATCACCAATTAATCGAATCAGAAAATAATATTTTATGGTAAAATATTTGAGCTCATTATAATTAGGATACATCCTCGAGTTTTCATCCTTCATGTGCATCATTACCATTGGAGAGGAGTAAGTACTCTGACTATTATTGATAATACTTGCCTCTAGCATCTCATGAACTATCTTTATTATCTCACTTTCTTGTACATTTGGATACTTGTAGGGCCCAGTGTTGGGTGGTTGTCTCCCTAGTACTAGTTGAATTCCAAAATTTTGATCCCTTTTAGGATAAATACTTTTGTCATCCTCCAAAAAACTATTGAGTGTGTATCTATAAATTATTATAGATCTAGTATTGTTGAAACCTTTGAGTAATATGATTCTAATGAAAAATTAATCCACAAGCCCATCTACCCCCTTCTTAAGCAACTTTTACATTTGGAGAGGCTTACCACATGTGGATAATTTTCACACAACCCTCTTAGTTCTATTGTCCTTCCCTCTAAGTGAAATTTCATGAATAGTTCCTAGAAGTTCATCTCAAATGTTCCGATGTAGGAGCATCCTTGGATATTGGCAATCTTGCATCAACCAAAAATATCTTCATTCAATTTTGTTCTTGTTTAGTTCATGTTTAGTCCAAGTTGGTGGATTCATCATATTTTCTCACCAGACCTCATGGATCTATGTTTTCATCGTGGACATGTTCATTTTCCTTATTCCAAGATTTGAGCGCAATTGGATCTTTTTCTGGAAAGTTATCACTTCCATATTTAGTGGCAGTTTCTTGAACCAACACCAGAATAGTTTTCAATCCTAACAACTAGTTTGATCACTTGTGGATCTTTCCTGTAACTTGTGGATCTTAACGGTGTGATTCAAATTGTTCCATGGAGTATCCCCGACCCTAATTATAGGTCCACACGTCATCCTATGCACCTATTGAGGAGAAATTCAAATTTGAGGCTGACCTATTTCATGTGCATGTTACATTTTCTTTCATTAGAGATTGTGATGATCTTTGGTCGACGCAGAAGATTCTAGATCTGCGGATGTGATATAAAGCTTGTAATAGATCATTAGAATAGTAAGAATTTGATGAAGTAGATTAATGTAGAATTGATGTGTAATATTTCCACTCGTGTTAAGGAGCATAAAGGAATGTTGTAATTGATCATATTGTATCAAGCCTGTGAGCCGAATTTGTAAGCCCGGATGTGGCCGGTTGATTGTAATTCAGGTTTTTGTTAATGAGAATGTTTGAATCTACATTTGCCTCCATATTTTGTGTTGCTTTTGTTATGTGACTCTTGTTGCATGGTACAAATTGTTCTCTTTGAGGACCCTCCTATTGTGGTTGCACCATGTTCCCAAAGAAGTAAGCCACTATACTCCTACAATAATATCCACTACACCCATGTGGATCGAAAATATTGGGTAATCAATATGATAATATCCATTGGATAATTTAATTCAATGAAAATTTCTAAAACAAATAACAATACCCCCATTTTTAATTAGGACTTAAAATTGTAGAGATGAATGTATTAAATAATTTAGACTATTCAACTTTTTGTTGATGAAGTTATGAGTGATTCCCAAATCTATCATCATTATTAAAATTTCTTTAAGAAACCCACTACCTTGATAGTTTATGGGTTGTTGAATCCTAAGAGTGTATAAAATTAAATGATTGGTTGGGGGTCTCATGATTCCTCATCTAAAGAATTTACATCCTCTAATATTGGTTCCTCCTCTTCTTCCTCACTTGACCCTTCAATATAGAACTTGTTTTCAATGCCCTTGTGTCATTCGGTATATTTTCTATCATAGTTGAATCATAACCCTTTTTATCTCTTCTCTTCAATTTTTTGTGGCATCAATCTAGTAGGTCAAAGAAGTGACTATGTATTGGTGCTTTTATCTCCATTTTTTTTAAATTTTCCTTTTATTAACCATAATTTTTTCCTCTACTTTCCCTTCCATAATAATTGCTTGGAAAATAGAATTTAGATAAAACACATGTACCTCATGTTTGATGAGATACTTTAATCCTCCAAGGAATAATTCCAACAATTTTTCCTATATCATATTTTCCACTCTTAAGAACAAGGTATTGAATTGATTAATATAATCTTTGACCTTTTATCTTTTAAGGTATGGGGATCATGCACTAGCGAGAATTTGCATGTACCTAGTGGAGACTGGATGAGCAAAAGCTCTGTATTGACATTAATTATGTGTCTTGGGATATGTTCATAGAGAGGTTTAGAGCCATATTCCTTTCTGACCATTAGCAACAACGTCGTGGAGACGAGTTTTATGCTCTGCAATAGATGGCCATGTCGGTGGAATAGTATGAGCATCAATTTTACGAGCTCAAGCAGTTCATTGGCATTGGTGATGATGAGGGCATGCTTGTTCAACACTTCATTAGGGACATAAATGCCCAGATCAGTAGTGGTGTTTGGGTTTTTGAACCCAAGACTATGGAGACAGCAGTAGAGAAGGCCAGACTGGTGGAGGAGAATTTGGTGATGGCATTGGGTGGCCATACTAGAGTGCAAATAGGCAGTGCTTCAGCTGCAGGACCAAGTTCACGTAGTGGCCAGGCTCAGGGAGCTGGACCACCTAGGACATAGCAGGTGCCTACACATAGAGTGGTCAGCATTAAAATTCATAGGGGAAACGGAAGAATTTCCAGTCGAGACAGGGAGATAGGTATCAATCATGGGGGTGACAGGAACTGGAGGCAAAAAAAATGCCCCAATTTTGAGTAGCCAACACAGAGTATGCAGTCTACCTATAATATGGGTAGCGTTTAGCAGTCGAGTGTGCCTCCTGGAGGTAGAGGTTTCGGCTAAAGGATGTTTTGCTTGTGGCCAATAGGGTCTCATAGTCTGACAGTGTCCTAATAAGGGCACATCAAGTTATACTCAGAGGCCAGTGACATCAGAACTAATTGTTGGAGATGCGGGTAGAGGTCATCGAGTATTTGTTGCGGTTGACAATTGTCAGGCTTATCACCAGGGCACAGTGGTAGAGACTTTTGGTATATTACAGGGTAATAGGGTTACCATTTTATTTGATTTAGGAGCATTAGATTCTTTTATTTCATCATCCATCGTGGCGTATTGTAGACTAAGGGAAACAAAGCAAGATGTTAAGTGGAAAGTCGAATTGGCCTTCGGTGCTAAAGTTGTAGCTCATTCCCTAGTACCTGATTGTAGATTGGAGATTGGATCCTTTCACACTACAATAGACCTCCGCATTATACTGTTGGGGTCATATGACATCATCTAAGGGATGGATTGGCTTGAGGCTCACATGGCCGTTATTGAATATCGACACAAGTCAATTTGGTGCATTGATGTATCTAGTAGAGAGGTTGAGATAGTGGGAGTTCAGAAACCTATATCATTGAGGATGATCTCGGCTGTTCAGCTGAGGAAATGTGTACGTCAGGGATGCCAATTGTTTGCAGTGATAGTAGATGACTTGGAGTTGGGTGATAGTAAGGAGAAGGTTTCTCTTGATATCCACCCCATACTATAGGAGTATGAAAATGTAATTCTCAATGAGATTCTAGGGATTCCACCTCAACATGACATTGATTTCAAGATTGATCTTATACTTGGTTTTGAGCCTATTTCATGAGCTTCATACCATATGACTACACAAGAGCTTAAGGAGCTCCACTTACAGCTAGAGGAGTTGCTAGAAAAGGGTTTCATCCACCATAATGTTTCACCTTGGGGAGCACCAGTAATTTTTGTGAAGAAGGATGGTTCTCTCTATCTGTGCATGGACTATTGTTAGCTAAAAAAAGTGACAATCAGGAACCAATATCCCTTACCTAGGATTGATGATTTGTTTGATCAGATCAAGGGTGCTACGGTCTTTTCAAAAATAAATCTAAATTTAGGGTATCATCAGCTACGTATTTTTTATTCTGAAATTCATGAGATGGTGTTTCACACATGTTGCAATCACTACGATTTTATAGTGGTACCGTTCAGGTTGACAAATGCACCATCTGTGTTCATGATCTTGATGAACGGAGTCTTTTGCACTTATCTAGATAGATTTTTATTAGTATTCCTTGATGATATATTGATCCATTCTAGGATAGTAGAGGAGCATGAGGAGCATCTTAGGTAGGTTTTTCAGTGTTTGAGAGATAATCACTTGTACGCTAACCTGTCCAAATGTGAGTTCTTTAAGACTGAGGTTAAGTACCTTGGGCATGTGATATCAAGAGAGGGTATTGTAGTAGATCCTGCGAAGATCCAATCGATCATTGATTGGCCTGTGCCCACTAATGTGGCAAAGATACATAGTTTCATGGGATTAGTAGGTTATTATAGATGCTTTGTTCAGGGTTTCTCTAGGATAGGACATCCTATCACTTATCTTTAGAGAAAAGGGAAGAGATTCATCTGGTCAGAGCATTGTGAGGTAGCATTTCAGACTCTAAAGGAGAGGTTGACTAGCTCACTGATTCTTGGATTACCTGATCCTACTGGAGATTTTTTCGTATGTATAGATGCATCTTTGGAGGGATTAGGAGTAGTTTTGATGCAGAATGGTCATATTATTATGTATGAGTTGTGCAAACTCAAGGATCATGAGTTGAATTCCCCCACACATGATCTTGAGTTTGCAGTTGTAGTACACGCCTTGATGAGATGGAGACATTACATGTTGGGGCATAGATTTTAGTTGTGTAGTGACCATCGAAGCTTACTTTACATCTTCACGTAGCCTAATCTAAATGCCAGGTAGAGGCAATGGATGGAATTCCTTTGTGAGTATGACTTTGAGGTGAAGTTCATCTAGGGGAAGGAGAATGTAGTTGCCAATGCTCTCAACAGATGGAGACACGAGTTGTTAGAGTTGACTCTTGGTGTGGATTTGAGGAGTCAGATTCTTTCTACACTTCCTACAGACAGTTGGTATTAGGAGGTGAGATCAGAGATAGAGACAAGCAGGACTCTTGAGGGAAGATTCTCAGGTTATTCTCTAGAGTTAGATGGTTTGTTGAAACCCATGGGATGCATTTATGTTCCATCTTTTGGAGATCTTTGTACCTTGGTTATGATAGAGGCACATCAAGTACCCTATTCAGCTCATCCAGGAGTGAAGAAGATGCATGCCAATTTGTGATAGCTATACTTTTGGGCACGTATGAAGTGATATATCATTGAATTTGTGTCAAGGTGTTTGGAGTGTCAATGAGTGAAGGTTGAACACCGAAATCCGGCAGGACTTCTATAGCAACATTTGGTGCCATAATGGAAATGGGATATAATCTCCTTGGATTTCATTGTTGGGTTACACAATTCTTCGCGACGACATGATGCCATTATGGTGATGGTGGATAGGTTGATGAAGGTAGCACACTTCTCGCCTATTCATTCATCCTATAATGCTTTGTCTGTTGCTAGAGTGTTCATGGGAGAGATAGTTAGGTTGCATAGTATTCCTTGTTGGATCATTTCTAACAGGGATCTTGTGTTTACCTTAGCTTTTTGGACGTCATTGTAGCATGCCATGGGGACACAGTTGAACTTTAGTTTAGTGTATCACCCTGAGACAGATGGACAGACTAAGAGGGTCAACCAAATCCTTGACGATATGTTACACTTGTATGTGATGGACCAACAAACATGATGGGAGGACTATCTCCATTTAGTGGAGTTTGCTTATAATAACAATTATCAGAGTTCGATTGGTATGCCTCCTTTCCAGGCATTGTATGGATGACTGTATCAGACTCCTTTGAGTTGGGATTAGTTAGAAGATAGAGTTCTACTAGACCTAGAGATGCTTCAGGATATGGAGCATCAGGTAATCCGTATCATGGAACATTTGGTTGCTACACAGGATAGGAAAAAAAAGTATGCAGATATGCATCAGGTGGATCACCAGTTTGTAGTAGGTGACCAAGTCCTTTTGTGAGTGCATCCACAAAAGAGTCCAATTTGATATGGAAAGGGCTCTAAGCTCACACCTTGCTTTGTCAGACCATTTTAGATTCTTGAGAAGATTGGGCCAGTAGCATACCTTCTTGCTTTGCCGCCCAATCTCTCACACATACATGACGTATTTCATGTTTTAGTACTCAGGCCTTATCACCCTTATATATCTCACATCCTTGATTGGAATTCCTTATAGGTAGAGGACTAGAAACTGGCTTTGGACCCTGTGGCCATCACACAACATAGGAGACTCACCCTCAGGGGTCAAGATATTAAGCAGGTTAGGGTCCAGTGGGATCCTAGAGATGATACTTCGGTTACCTGGGAGGATGTGACTAGGATGAGGAAGCTCTATCCCTATTTGTTTGCAGGCTTCAAGAGTAAGCCCGATCCTAGAGGGGGAGGATGTAGCACCTCTCTGCTTTGTTTATATTTTTAGACAATGCTTTTACTTTGATAGACCATGATACTATGATGTTATTTGATCGCTGACATTGGAGCGATGATGGTTTTTATATTGTGATGTGATGACACACTATATGGATGATTATTGATTATGACATGCTTTCTGGTTAGCATATTTGATTATTTGAGTTAATATTGATATATGCTCATCTATAGTTAATTGATGTTTTAGTTTCGTCAATTTTGATGTGACACTGTATTGGTGAAGGGAATGTGATTGCATCACTCACTTGTGAGTGCCCTGCGATTTTGTGATTCTATGATTTTCTCTTCATGGTGTGATTGTTCATAATCTATATACATGTATGAAATATGTTTTATTACACGATTGCAGGTACAAGACATCGACTCCACCTAGATTCATAGGTTTGAGTGTGTCCATTGCCCAACAGAATAGTTGATTGAGAGATAATAACTAGATTTCCTTGTCAAGCCACAACCCTAGTCATAGCACGTGTCATCAATCTTTTTTTGGTTTTGTTGAGTTGTCATGTTGTCCACATTTACCTTGTCGTTTATTTATTTTGCAAGGTATGTTCTATGGGAAATTAATGTTAAATAATGCTTATAATGGTTTTTAGTGATTATTTAATTAATTTTGATTAATGTTGTTAGAAGTTTTATATTTGATTTAATTAATTTAATTTAATTTATTTTGTAAAGTGATTTAATCTTTATGATTAAATTAATTAGATTAAATTTAATTAGAAATTAATATGTGAATTATGAATTATTAAATGCATAAATATCTTGTAATTATCTTAGAGGAAATATCTGTGATTTGGTTGAAAATATATTTTATTTTGTGACATGTGTTAGAAAAATTAAACAATTTTGTTGGGAATTAATATTTGGAGAGATTAATTGCATTAACTAAAAGAGGAAAGAAACTACTTCATGGCAATGAAGAAAAAGATTTTTAAAAGAGGTTGTTGAGAATTGGGGAAGAAGTTCTTGGGAAATTTTGTCTCTAGTTTTGTTTTCTTCTTTCTGAAAAAGTGGATAATTTGGAAGAAGCTTCAGTAAATTGGAATCTGAAGGCAAAACTCTACTTTAAACATCATTTCCTCAAGCATCCAGAAACAAGTTCTTTAAAAAAAAATTATTTATATGCAAATGGGAAAGATTGCTTGTACAAGAAGAATATGTTATTTGTATAGAAGCTTTAATATATTTTGTAAATTTGAAAGATTGTCGTGTTTGGAAAATTGTTGTGAAAGCTTAGAGCTTCTGTAGAAATTATTTTAAGCTTTAATTTCTTTGGAATTGGAAAATTGTCGTAAAATATTTAGAGCCTCTGTAAGAATTTTTTTAAAACAATAGAAGATTTGGAAAATCTCTGTAGGAATGGATTTAAAATTTTCCTCCTGTCAAAATTTGTGGAAAATATTGTTTGTATGGGAAACGATCTTCCTGTAGAAGATTATTGTTTTGTTTTGTTTTCCCAATTAGTTTTATTTGGCTGGGAAATTAAAAACCTCTGGTAAAAATTTGAAAACATCCTTTTGTAAATTTTTTTTGTAAAAATTTGCTTCTCGGAAATTTTTCTATAAAAATCCCCTATAGAAAAATTTTGTTAAAAAAAATGCTATTCTCGAGATATCATTCTGATTTATTTATATATATATATTTATATATTTTGGAATATATGCATATACATATATATATATATATATATATGATTATAAAAACCCTGTTAAAAAATTGCATTCGAAGGAAACCTGGATTGAATTTTTGTAGGGCATTTTTATTTTAATAAATCACAAGAAAACCTTAAAACATAATTATAAGAATTGAATGCATATGGGGGACATTGGGGCTGTCCCCACAGCCACCACCCCATAGGGAGGCAGACTGTGGAGGCTATGCACCCATATGAGGAGTCAGATGTGTATACAACCCAACATAGCCAGACATTAATGGTGGTTATTAAACTTTCGTCTGCCCCTTTTAATATATGCAATTTTGATTTTATATTGTTTTTTTAAAATATATATTATATATATAATGTGCATGTAAATGCATATATGTATATGAATAAATATACATTTATATAATTATTTATATATATATGTTTAGTATTGTTTGAAAATTGTAAATTAATATATATATTTTGTGTGTGTGTTTAAAATGAATATAATACGTGCATGCAAAAGCACAAGTTAGTTATTTTAAAATGAAATGTTTTAAAAGAGGAAATTTGATTTCTATATAGTTGAAATTGGGAAATTGATTTAAAACAAATAAAATTAATTTCTTTATTCTCTATAAGTGAAATTGTAATAAGCTAGTTTATTTGACCAATGTATTATTGTATTCTTGAGATGGAAATTGGATTTAGGAAATCCTAATGGTAGTTTTATTTCTTGCCTGAATTTCCTATTAAATTATGATTTCTTATGTTCTTGTAAGTTGGGGAAATTGGATAGTCATCTATGTAAGTCTTCTAGATGATGTTGTTTTATGAGGGTTTTTTATTATTTATGGTTCAGCCCTTTGATTTCCCTTGGGTAGTGAACTTGGTTGTGATTCAGTTTAAACATCTAGTTACTACAAGCAGGATGTGTTGCCTCTTATATTTTGGATTGGGATTTAATATTCGTTGTGTGCACTTTGTTTACCCTTGCGTTTTGGATTAGATCCTTGTGTTGTCAGTAGGGGAGTGGCTCTCAATGGGGGCCGGCACACAAAGTGGTGCTAGGGTAACTCATGTGAGAGTTAGTTAATTCAGTAGAAATTAAATAATTGTATTAGGGGAAAGGGTAGCTTAAATCATATAACTTGTTAATTGTGCCTCACTCATGGGATCAAGGGCTTGTTTAGACTTGGGATGAGACAAGAAGGCCTAGAATGGAAAGATCATTATCTTGTCTCTTTCAAATATATTTGATTTCACATCGATTTGCATGTGGGATGAGGGATTGTGAGAGACTACCAGGGTAACCCAAGATGGGGTTTTGGGCCTAGGAAGATCTACCAAGGTAACCCATGCAACTTTGTGATGACACTCCTATGACAATAGTATGTATTGTGCAGTTGATATACTTGATTGTTTTACTCTGGAAGCAATGTAACCTTTAGTTATGTATTGTTCTTGTATGGTATAGTATTGTGAGTTGCTTGTGTCTAGAGGTTGTTGTTTTCCCTAGGAATCCCTTTTACTATCTCCTAGAATGAGGGGTGAGCCTTTGGGTACCACTTGGTTGGGTGGAACATGCACCTTACACCATTGGGTTCCCATTTCATGTTCGTGATGGCGGGATCTTCTAGATTGGAGAGCTCGTGTGTACCAGTTGCTTTGTATTATTTCTTATGTTATTTTGTTTCTATTGGATACTTTGTATATGTACTACTCCTCATTTGTATTCAAGGAGGATTCTTGTATCAATATAATTGTAACATTATTGTATGATCTTCCTCATTTTGGAAATGAGCTTTGTAATTGCTATATTGAATAAATGCAATCTATGAATGATTCATTAATGTACTTTGAATCTTATGTCATGAGTTTAATGCTTTTGGATCTTATATCATGAGTTTAATTTTATATGCTATGGTTAGTTCACTTTTGTAAGTTATGGGATTCAAATGTAAGCGTTGTTGCTTACCTTAGAGGATGTATGTGTTAAGTGTAGTTCACTTTACTTGTTATTAATTACACTTTAAAAAAATTTGTTACACTTTCGTTGTGTTTGTGTCTTCCTCTAGGGTTACGTGGTGGGGAGTTACACATGGTATCATAGCCAAAGTTTAAACACTGGGTGCTCTGGGATAATGTTGAACCCATTAAGTTGTTAGTTGTGTAGGATTTAAGTATGCGCACCTTGTCTTATACCTTGTTGTGTCTGTGTAGGATCATGCCACCTAGGTGAGGTTGTGATAGAGGTCATGGTTGTGGCCGAGGAGGCGGTCATGGAGGTAGTTAGCAGGATTCACCTCCCCATGTTCCCCATACTCAAATTGTGAGAAACATCAGGCTTCCAAAAATGCTCCAAGAGCTGGTGATTAGAATCAGGATCCACCAGGGATCGAGGGCGCTCAATTGTGTCTTTTGTTAGAGGAGACTCTTGCTCGCCTTGGGCTGAGGTAGGACAGAGATCAGATTAATATTGGTGAGAGAGAGGTACCAGCACAGCCAAAGGCAGACATAGTCGCTCACATGAGAGACCTACTTAGAGCTTGTCCACCCACTTTTGATGGTTCTAGCAGTAGATTAGAGGCTGATATATGGTTGATAGACCTGAACCGATGTTTTTCTATGCACCCTTATGGTAGCAACACCAATGCCAGATGTGCGATCATGTACTTGCGATACTTTGAATCTACCTGGTGGAGATTGGATGAGCAGAAGCTTGGTATTGACATTAATTCTATGTCTTGGGATATGTTCATAGAGAGGTTTAGAGCTAGATTCCTTTCTAACCATTGGCGACAGCGTCGTCGAGATGAGTTTCATTCTCTATGATAGATGGCCATGTCGGTGCAGTAGTATGAGCGTCAATTTTATGAGCTCAAGCAGTTCATTGACATTGGTGATGATGAGGGCATGCTTGGATCAGTGGTGGTGTTTGGGTTTTTGAACCTAAGACTATGGAGACAACAATAGAGAAGGCCAAACTGGTGGAGGAGAATTTGGCAATGGCATTGGGTGGCCATACTGGAGTGCAGATAGGCAATGCTTCAGCTGCAAGACCTAGTTCACGTACTAGCTAGGCTCAGGGAGCTGGACCACCTAGGACATAGTAGGTGCCTGCACAGAGTGGTCAACATCAAAATTCACAGGGGAAACGAAAGAATTTCCATTCCAGATAGGGAGATAGGTATCAATCAAGGGGTGACAAGAACTATAGGTGAAACAAACACCCCAATTTTGAGCAGCCGACACAGAGTATGCAGTCTACCTATAATAGGGGTAGTGTTCAGTAGTCGAGCATGCCTCCTGGAGGTAGAGGATTTGGAAGGGGTATAGGATGTTTTTCTTGTGGCCAATAGGGTCACATAGTGTGACAGTGTCCCAATAAGGGCACATCACATTATACTCAAATGCCAGCGGTGTCATAACTGACTATTGGAGATACAAGTAGAGGTCATTGAGTATTTGCTACGGTTGACAACCGCCAGGCTGATCACCAGGGCACAGTGGTAGAGACTTCTGAAATGTTATAGGGTAACAGGGTTAACATTTTATTTGATTTAGAAGCATCAGATTCTTTTGTTTCATCGTCTATCATAGTGCATTGTAGACTAAGGGTAAAAAGCAAGATGTTAAGTGGCAAGTCGAATTGACCTCTGGTGCTAAAGTTGTAGTGCATTCCCTAGTACCTGATTGTTGATTGGAGATTGGATTCTTTTACACTATAGTAGACCTCCACATTATACCGTTGGGGTCATATGACATCGTCTTAGGGATGAATTGGCTTGAGGCTCATAGGGTCGTTATTGAATATCGACACAAGTCGATTTGATGCATTGATGCATCTAGTAGAGAGGTTGAGATAGTGGGAGTTCAGAGACCCATATCATTGAGGATGATCTCTGCTATGTAGCTAAGGAGAAGTGTACATCAGGGATGTTAGTTGTTTGCAGTGATAGTAGATGACTTAGAGTTGGGTGATAGTGAGGAGACGGTTTCTCTTAATATCCACCACATACTTCAGGAGTATGTAGATATATTTCCTGACGAGATTTGAGGGATGCCAGCTCAACATGACATTGATTTCAAGATTGATCGTATACCTGGTTCCGAGTCTATTTCATAAGCTCTATACCATATGAATACACAAGAGCTTAAGGAGCTCCACTTGTAGCTAGAGGAGTTGCTAGCGAAGAGTTTCATCGACCCTAGTGTTTCACCTTGGGGATCACCAGTAATTTTTGTGAAGAAGAAGGATGCTTCTCTCCATCTGTGCATGGACTATCATCAACTGAATAAAGTGACAATCAGGAACTGATATTCCTCACCTAGGATTAATGATTTGTTTGATCAGATCAAAGGTGCTATGGTCTTTTCAAAAATAAATCTTAATAGTTAGGGTATCATAAGCTACGTATTTTTGATTCTGACATTCATAAGATGGCACTTCGTAGACGTTACGATCACTATGAGTTTATAGTGGCACCGTTCGGGTTGACAAATGCGTCATATGTGTTCATGAGCTTGATGAACGGAGTCTTTCACACTTATCTGGATATATTTGTATTAGTATTCCTTAATGATATATTGATCTATTCCAGGATAGTAGAGGAGCATAAGGAGCATCTGAGGCAGGTTTTGCAGTGTTTGAGAGATAATCAGTTGTATGCTAACTTGTCCAAATGCGAGTTCTTTAAGACTGAGGTTAAGTACCTTGGGCATGTGATATCAGGAGAGGGTATTGCAGTAGATCTTGGGAAGATCCAAGTGATCATTGATTGGCCTACACCCACTAATGTGGCAAAGATACGTAGTTTCATGGGATTATCAGGTTATTACAAATGCTTTATTCAGGGTTTCTCTAGGATAGGAAATCCGATCACTTCTCTTCAGAGAAAAGGGAAGAGATTCATTTGGTTATAGCAGTGTGAGGTAGCATTTCAGACTCTAAAGGAGAGGTTGACCAATGCACCGATTCTTGCGATACCTGATCCTACTGGAGATTTTTTTTTTGTATAGATGCATATTTGGAGGGATTAGGAATAGTTTTGATGCAAAATGGTCATGTTATTGCGTATGAGTCACGTAAACTCAAGGATCATGAGTTGAATTACCCCACACCTGATCTTGAGTTGGTAGCAGTAGTACACACTTTGATGACATGGAGGAATTACATGTTGGGGCATAGATTTGAGTTATAAAGTGACCATCAAAGCTTACAATACATCTTCATGTAGCCTAATCTAAATGCCAAGCAGAGGCAATGGATGGAATTCCTTTGTGAATATGACTTCGAGGTGAAGTTCATCTAGGGGAAGGAGAACGTAGTTGTTGATGCTCTTAGCAGATGGAGACACAAGTTGTCAAAGTTGAATCTTCATGTGGATTTGAGGAGTCAGATTCTTTCTACACTTCCTACAAACTGTTGGTATCAGGAGGTGAGATCAAAGATAGAGACAGGTAGGACTCTTGAGGACAGATTCTCAGGTTATTCTCTAGAGTCAGATGGTTTGTTGAGACACATGGCATGCACTTATGTTCCATCTTCTAGAGATCTTCGTACCTAGGTTATGACAAACGTACATTGGGCACCCTATTCAGCTCATCTAGGAGTGAAGAAGAGGCATGCCAATTTGTGACAGCTATACTTCTGGGTAGGTATGAAGCGAGATATCACTAACTTTATCTCGAGGTGTTTGGAGTATCAGTGAGTGAAGGTTGAACACCAACATCTGGTATTCTACAGGAACATTTGGTGCTAGAATGGAAATGGGATATAATCTCATTGGATTTCATTGTTGGGTTACCCAATTCTTCGCGACGACACGATGCCATTATGGTGATGGTGGATAGGTTCACGAAGGTAGCACACTTCTCACCTATTCGTTCATCCTATAATGCTTCATCTGTTGCTAGTGTGTTCATGGGAAATATAGTTAGTTTGCACAGTATTCCTCGTCAGATCATTTCTAATAGGGATCTTGTGTTTACCTCAGCTCTTTAGACGTCATTGCAACATGCCATGGGGATGCAGTTCAACTTTAGTTTAGCGTATCACCTTGAGATAGGTGGATAGACCGAGAGGGTCAACTAGATCCTCAAGGATATGTTACACATCTATGTGATGGACCAACAGACATGATGGGAGGACTATCTCCATTTAGTGGAGTTTTCTTATAATAACAGTTATCAGAGATTGATTGGTATGACTCCTTTCCAAGCATTGTATGGATGACCATGTTAGAATCCTTTGAGTTGGGATCGGTTAGAGGACAGAGTTGTATTGGGTCCAGAGATGCTTTAGGATATGGAACAACAGGTGATCCGTATCAGGGAACATTTGGTTGATGCACAAGATAGGCAGAAAAAGTATTCAAATGTGCATCGGGCGGATCGCTAGTTTGTAGTAGATGACCAAGTCTTTTTGCAAGTGCATCCGTGAAAGATTCCAATATGATATGGAAAGGGCTCTAAGCTTGCACTTCGCTTTGTTGGGCCATTCAAGATTCTTGAGAAGATTGGGCCAGTAGAGTATCGTCTTGCTTTTTCACCCAGTCTCTCACACATACATGACATATTTCATGTTTTAGTACTCAGGCCTTATCACCCTGATATATCTCACATCCTTGATTGGAATTCCTTACAGGTAGAGGACGGGCAACTGATTTTGGATCTGGTGGTCATCACAGAGTATAGGAGACTCACCCTCAGGGGTCAAGATATAGAGCAGGTTAGGGTCCAGTGGGATCCTAGAGATGATACTTTGATTACCTAGGAGGATGCGACTAGGATGAGGAAGCTCTATCCCTATTTGTTCATAGGCTTCTAGGAGTAAGCCTGATCCTAGGGGGGAGGATGTAGCACCCCTCCGATTTTCTTATATTTTTAGATAGTGCTTTTACTTTGATAAACCATGATACTATGATGTTGCTATTTGATCGTTGATATTGGAGTGATGATGGTTTTTATATTGTGATGTGATGGTACACTATATGGATGATTATTGATTATGACATGCTTTCTGGTTAGCATAGTTGATTATTTCAGTTAATATTGATATATGCTCATCTGTAGTTAATTGATGTTTTAGTTTCATTAGTTTTGATGTGACATTGTATTGGTGAAGGGAATGGGATTGCATCATTCGCTTGTGAGTGCCCTGCGATTCCGCGATTTCCCTCCATGGTGTGATTGTTCATAATCTATATACATGTATGACATATGTTTTATGGCAAGATTGTAGATACAAGACATCGACTCCACCTGGATTCATAGGTTTGAGCATGTCCATTGCCCAACGAAATAGTTCATTGGGAGATAGTAACTGGATTTCCTTGTCAAGCCACAACCCTAGTCATAGTGTGTCATTAGTTTTTATTTGGTTTATCTGAGTTGTCATGTTGTATGTGTTTTCCTTGTCGTTTATTTATTTTGCAAGGTATGTTCTATGGGAAATTAATATTAAATAATTCTTATAATGGTTTTTAGTGATTATTTAATTAATTTTGATTAATGTTGTTAGAAGTTTTATATTTTTTTTAACTCAAGGGGTAAACGCTTTTGAACCGGAGCTATGAACCAGAATACAACCACTCAACAATACCATCCCAATGGGGTTTGAACCTTGGTGGCAAGAACAACAATGCCACCTTTAAACCAACAGACCATGCCACTATTGGCAACTGGTTAGAAGTTTTATATTTGATTTAATTAATTAAATTAAATTTATTTTGTAAAGTGATTTAATCTTTGTGATTAAATTTATTTTATAAAGTGATTAAATTAATTAGATTAAATTTAATTAGAAATTAATATGTGAATTATGAATTATTAAATGCATAAATATCTTGTAATTATCTTAGAGGAAATATTTGTGATTTGGTTGAAAAGATATTTTATTTGTGACATGTGTTAGAAAAATTAAACATTGTTGCTGGGAATTAATTCTCAAAGAGATTAATTGCATTAACTGAAAGAGGAAAGAGACTACTTCATGGAAATGAAGAAAGATATTTTTAAAAGAGGTTGTTGAGAATTGGGGAAGAAGTTCTCAGGAAATTGTGGCTCTAGTTTTGTTTTCTTCTTTCTGGAAAAGTGGATAATTTGGAAAAAGCTTTGGTAAATTGGAATATGGAGGTGAGCTCTACTTCAAACATCATTTCCTCAAGCATCTAGAAATAGGTACTTTAAATTATTTTTATTTATATGCAAATTGGAAAGATTGCTTGTACAAGAAGAATATGTTATCTATGTAGAAGCTTTAATATATTTTGTAAAGTTGAAAGATTGTCTTGTTTGGAAAATTGTTGTGAAAGCTTAGAGCTTCTGTAGAAATTGTTTTAAGCTTTGCTTTGTTTGGAATTGGAATTTTTTTGTAAAAGCTTTAGAGCCTCTGTAGGAATTGTTTTTAAAACAATGGAAATCCCAAAAGGAAAAACAATAGAAGATTTGGAAAATCTCTATAGGAATGGATTTAAAATCTTCCTATAAAAATTTATGGAAAATCTTGTTTGTATGGGAAAATATCTTCCTGTAGAAGATTATTGTTTTGTTTTGTTTTCCCAATTAGTTTTAATTGGCTGGGAAATTGAAAACCTCTGGTAAAAATTTGAAAACATCCTTCTGTAGAATTTTTTTGTAAAACTTTGCTTCTCTGGAAAAAAAATTTAAAAATCCCCCGTAGAAAACTTTTGTTAAAAAAATTGCTCTTCTCGAGCAATCATTCGGATTTATTTATATATATATTTATATATTTTGGAATATATACATATACATATACATATATATATATAAATATAAGCATATTTGATTATAAAAATCCCTGTTAAAAAATTACATTCGAAGGAAACCTGGATTGAATTTTTGTATGGCATTTTTATTTTAATAAATTGTAGGAAAACCTTTAAAAAACATTATAAGAATTGAACACATATGGGGGAGGCTGGGGCTATCCCCATAGCCACCGCCTCATAGTGAGGCAGACTGTGGAGGCAGTGCCAGCGCTGCCTTCACAGGACGCATGCCACATATGGGGAGTCGGCTGTGTATACAGCCCAGCACAGCCAACCATTAATGGTGGCTATTAAACTTTCATTTGCCCCTTTTAATATATGCAATTTTGATTTTATATTGTTTTTTTAATATATATGATATATATAATATGCATGTAAATGCATATATGTATATGAATAAATATATATTTATTTATATATATATATATGTATATATATGTACATATATATATGTTTAGTATTGTTTGAAAATTGTAAATTAATATTTAAATATATATTTATTTATATTTAAAATGAATATATTAGGTGCATGCAAAAGCACAAGTTAGTTATTTTAAAATGAAATGTTTTAAAAAAGGAAATTTGATTTCTATATAGTTGAAATTGGGAAATTGATTTAAAAAAAATAAAATTTATTTATTTATTCTCTATAAGTAAAATTGTAATAAGATAGTTTATTTGAGCAATGTATTATTGTATTCTTGAGATGTAAATTGGATTTAGGAAATCCTAATGGTAGTTTTATTTCCTGCCTGAATTGCCTATTAAATTATGATTTCTTTTGTTCTTGTAAGTTGGGGAAATCGGATAGTAATGTATGTAAGTCTTCTAGATGATGTTGTTTTAAGAGGGGGTTGTTGTGATTTATGGTTCAGCCATTTGATTTCCCTTGGGTAGTGCACTTGGTTGTGATTTAGTTTAAACACCCGGTTACTACGAACGGGATGTGTTGCCTCTTATATTTTGGATTGGGATTTAATATTCATTACGTGCACTTTGTTTACCCTTGGGTTTTGGATTAGATCCTTATGTTTTTAGTTGAGGAGTGGCTCTCAATGGGGGTTGGCGCACAAAGTGATGCCAGGGTAACTCATGTGAGAGTTAGTTAATTCAGTGGAAATTAAATAATTGTAGTAGGGGAAATGGTAGCTTAAATCTTATAACTTGTTAATTGTGCCTCGCTCATGGGCTCAAGGGCTTGTTTAGACTTGGGATGAGATGAGAAGGCCTAAAATGGAAAGATCATTATCTTGTCTCTTTGAAAGATATTTGATTCTGCATTGGTTTGCATGTGGGGTCAGGGATTGTGAGAGGCTACCAAGGTAACCCAAGATGGGGGTCAGGGCCTAGGAAGATCTGCCAAGGTAACCCATGCAACTTTGTGATGACACTCCTCCTATGACAACAATATGTATTGTGTTATTGATATACTTGATTAGTTTACTCTTAAAGTAATATAACCTTTAGGTATGCATTGTTCTTGTATGGTATAGTATTGTGAGTTGCCTATGTCTAGAGGTTGTTGGTTTTTCCTAGGAAGCACTTTTACTATCTCTTAGCATGGGGGGTGGGCCTTCAGGTACCACTTGGTTGGGTGAAACGTGCACCTTACACCGTTGGGTTCCCATTTCATGTTTGTGATGGCAGGATTTTCCAGATTGGAGAGCTCACGTGTACTAGTTGATTTGTATTATTTCTTATGTTCTTTTGTATCAGTTGGATACTTTGTATATGTACTACTCATTTTTATTCAAGGAGGATTCTTGGATCAATATAATTGTAACGTTATTGTATGATCTTCCTCATTTTGGAAATGAGCTTTGTAACTGCTATATTGAATAAATGCAATCTATGAATGATTCATTAATGTACTTTGAATCTTATGTCATGAGTTTAATGCTTTTGGATCTATGTTCTTTATATCATGAGTTTAATTTTATATGCTATGGTTAGTTCACTTTTGTAAGTTATGGGATTCAAATGTAAGTGTTGTAGCGTACCTTAGAGGATGTATGTGTTAAGTGTAGTTCACTTTACTTGTTATTAATTACACTTTAAAAAAAATAAAAATTATGCTTCTATTGTATTTGTGTCATCCTCTAGGTTTACGTGCACGTCAAGCATAAGTAGACCTAAACTTATCATTTTTATTTTTTTTCAAATTGAAAAGAATTGTCTAAAGATTGGTCACATATAATTTATTTTTTCAAAAAATGTAAAAAATAACAAGTTATTAAAAAAAAAAAACCTTGTTATTTCAAGTTTATGGACTAGTTTCATAAAAATTATTTGAAAATAGAAAAAATAATTCAATTGTAAAAAAAAATTACCAATTTGAAATCTACACAATCTCATCTATGACGGGTTTTAATTTTGTTAAAAGATTTTTTTTAAATGTCTTTAGACATATGTCAAAAGCCACTCTTTTCTAGTGACACTGACATGACCTTCAAGTTGCAGGTCAAAGTAGGTCCAAAGATAAGGGTCGGATCCCCAAGCATTTTTCTGACTTGAAACCCATAGCAAAAATTGGGCCAGAAATTCAAAATTTTAAAAGCGGGATCCTATTTACTTTTTTAATATTTTGACTAGTCCAAAAGTAAACAAGGTCCTGTTTTAAAAATACAAACGAGATCCCGTTTTATTTTTGACTATTTTTCTAATTTTTTTACTGATAACGAATTATCAATGATTTCATGCAACTTGACATTTTTTACTGTACAACCGATAGCGAATTATTCTGCATATTTTTATTGACTCTTGTCTTTTACATACTCTTTACATGTAATTTCTATTCAATTTTGGAAGGAGTCAACCATTGGGATAATTTTGGAGTGGAATTGTGTTCATTATCTAGTCATTTTAAGGAGGAATAAAAAAGGACTTTTATTATTCAAATTCATTTGAACTTTGGAATTTGGTAATCGTGGGATCAAAACGTCATCAAAAGAGGAAAGATAGGAATGTCATGGCCCTGAAGAAATTGAAGCAATGAGAGAAAAGGAGGAAAAACAAAAAAAGATATAGAAGAATGAGGATTCACGAAATGAATAATATTGAAGCATTTGGTTCCTTGACTATTGAAGAGAAAAACATTGAAGAGAACATGGAGGATGGGGTGGATGTAGATAATGCAAATTTGTAAGAGGTCAATGTGGAAGATAATATGATTATAGAAACTAATCTTGGTATGTCTTCAAATCCACCTTTCAATGATATGGAGAATGTGACAATAGGCATGAATCTAGGTATGTCTCCAAATCCACCTATGAATGATATGGAAAATATGATTATAGATGATATTCGTGTTGATTACTTACAAGAAGCTTGATATACCAAATTTGAGATCAATTCTATTCATAGAAAAGTTGTAGAAATGGATATTGAAAGTTAAATCCCTTGTGTTGAGCAAAATGAAAATCCTTTTGTTGTTGAAAATGAAATTCCTTGTGTTGGTGAAAAGGAAAATCCTTTTGTTGTTGAAAATAAAAATCCTTGTGTTGTTGAAAATGAAAAATATTTTTTGAAAATTGAAAGTACAATTTTGGATAATCTTCCTAATAATATTTCTTAGACACAAATAAGAACATATTCCAATAGATTATATAAAAAAAAAATTATCGAAAAAATTATTATTTCAATGTCAACTCATGATGCAATTGATGAGAATGTGGAAAATGAGAAAAGTAATGAAAAATTTAGGTATTTTTGTTAAACCAAAAAAAAAGATGAATCACTTAAATATGCTATATCTATTGTTGCTAGTGCCATTGAGTTGATTGGAAAGAAGATTCGATCTAAAGATAATAATGTGACATGACAAGCTGTAACAACTGCTATAGTGAATAAAATAACTTTGGATAAAATAATTTTAAGAAACATAAGTGGAATTCTAAACATACATCCTAAAAAAATGGTAAGAGTGACAAAGAAAAGAGAAAGTATTGAAAATGATCCAATCAACCAATGTTGGAGTTTAGTGGTCGACTCCTAAGGTCTGACATGAAATTGAATACTGAAATCAAATCTTTGGTTGAAAAATATTGGCATGATAATACAAAGGTATCATCTAATGCTAGAGGTGTTTTGAAATTAAGAGTAGGGTCCAAAATTTGTGATCCTCATCCAAAACACCTATTAGACACAACTCAAACCAAATTTCACATATTTTTTTAGATGATTCAGTGTTACCTAGAAATATTACCATAAGTCAAAGATCATTTGAAAAATGTAAACCTTGGTATGTCAAAATTAATAAGCAACGAATCTCTTGTTGTAAAACGCATGTGCAATTTCATTATTATTATGATGTTTTTTGTTATATATGTTGTACTTTACATATTAACATGATTATGAAGGAATGTGGTATTAATATGCCACCTGAAACAATTAAGGAGTTTGTAGAATTTTTTTGTGAAAGATCTAATGGGAAATTATTTTATTTAAGTTCATGTATTTCTGGACAATGCACTAGTTGTGGAAATATTTCATTCTTAGAAGAATGTTTGCATGAAAGTATTGAAAATGATTTTGGAAAATAATTAGTGGATGTTACAAGATTTAAGAATGTTGACTATTCTTTAAAGGATGGAAAAATTGGAAAGTGTTGTGATTTAATCACAAAAAAAATTAGTGTGCATACATTCATATCAGAATTTAAGAGTAAGATAGTACCAAAATATGTGAAACATTCTCAACATGCTTGATGGCTTGATGGACAATTTAACACATGTAGAAACATACTTCTAGTTGGAACTATACTATATAAGTGGTTGATTTTGCAAAAAATCTATACTATTGCTCCACAAGAGGAAATCCAATCACAATATTAGAATTCAGCACAAGTGGCTATGTTTGTTCATATTGTAAATAGACATGTAGATGATAGTACAGAGGAAAGAAAATTTTTGAGCGAGTACCATTTCTATTTGAGTAATAACTAGTTATACTTGTCAAATTTTGTTTAATATTATTTTAATATATTTTATACAAATTTAAGAGAAAGAGGAATCTAGATTTTAGAACATCTCATATGGTTAGATAATTGTATGGGACAGTTCAAGAATGCTCAAATGTTTTATTGGATAAGTAGGGTTCACAAGGAAAATAATATCCAACATATGTGGAGCTTTTTTGAAGCTATACATGGTAAAGGAGAACATGATGGAGTTGGTGCATGTGTTACAAGAATTCTTGCTAGAGACCGATTGAAATTTGATGATGCAGTAAAATCTAAAGATGCACATGCAATTGTGGATTGGTGCAAGACAAAACTATTTTTAGGATTGAGAACTCTACAATTTGATGATTATTTTGGTTGGTTGAAGAAGAGAACATTCTACCTAGACTTGATTTTGAGACCTTGAAGAAAATGATCAAGTGTTCGCATCAAATGAATATGACTGTATTTCAAACCTTGTACAAGAAGGTAATTTATTTTAATTTATTTCATTTTATTTCACGTTATTACCGTTTTGTAATATATTTAATTATATATATGAATGTATGTATGTAGATTGGTCAAATTATATGTCACACAAGTTATTGAATTAAATTTTGTTTGCAGGATATGTGTATGTTTTTGTTGTACCTAAGGAGAATGAAGAGAAAACATAACATTGGTTGGCTCGATGTGTGGAGACTAAACATAAGTTGATTAAACCTTAAGAATAGGATGATGGCTATCATTATCCAACAGGTTTGGTGGTGGTTGTTGGAACTTGGCTATGAAAATATCTAACAAGGAAGAATGATTTTCCCACATTCGAAGATTATGAAACACATAAGACTTGATTATACACTACTCACATTTGGTGGTGGCAACAAATTGATGAGGGCGCAACCCGAGACTTAGAAGATAACCCACAAACAAGAGAATAATTTTATTATTCAGAAAATGGAGCTTCTTACATGCAGAGGATCTCAAATCCCCAAGTTCCACAACACATGCAAGTTACAGAAAGCTACAGAATAACCCTTTCGCAATATGCGAGCTTGTCCCCAAAAAGCTACCCAAAAATTAGAAACCCGCCCATAAATAGAGCTCCTCATTAGTTTGGAGCCAAAACAACATTCAAATTTGAGTTTAGGCGGTTTGGCACTGAAAATTTACAACATGAAGTTCAAATTTCAAAAGAGCATTTGCAATTGTATCTTCTAGAAAGTGTGCCAACTTCCCGGGGCCATAACTTTTGATCCGGACTCCGATTCGCGAACCGTTTGAACCGTTGGAAAGGTCACGAAGTCAATAACGCTTGAAATTTGCTATGCCATTTCGGCAAGTTTCAGGGCCGTTCTGGGAACTCTAAGTGCCTCAAATCTAACTCAGAAGATTTTCGGGTGCAAATATGGGAAACTAAAACTGCAATATCTTTCCACCTAGGAATAGAAAATAAAAACCGTAAATTGGGAATTTCATTATAACGAAAAGGGTATCCAAAAATGTAAAAAAAATTCTAAAAACCGAGAAACTTGAAATTTAACTATTTTGGGTGATGCAAGATTGCCCTTACACCACTGGATGCTCCTACATCACAAATATAAAACTAAAGTGAGGTATTGTGGGAGAGCTACTAATTTAAAGAGTTATGGATAATTTATATGGAATACATGAGACAATCATAGATGCATTGCAAAAAAGAGAGGATGCAAATGGTATAATGGAATAAGGAAATACTTGTAAGTATATATATAGTTTTATATGTTTAAATACATGTTTTGATGATATGTTGATATTGCTTATATACATATTAAAAATTGATTTATTGTCATTTTTTATCCTTTAGCCATCACCACATTCATCACATACTTTGAGACAAAAAAGAGAGGATGCAGATGTTACAATGGAATAAGTAAATATAGATAAGTGTATATAGTTTTATATATATTTAAATACATGTTTTGATGATATTTATATTACTTAAATATACATAATTAAAATTTATTTATTGTCATTTTCTATTCTTAAGTCATCATCACATTCATCACATACTTTGGGATAAAATAGAGAGGATGTAGATGGTACAATGGAATAAGTAAATGCAGGTAAGTATATATAGTTTTGTATATTTAAATACATGTTTTGATGATATTGATATTGCTTATATACATAGTTAAAATTGGTTTATTGTCATTTTGATATCAGGTGACATGAAGAGGCTACATTTTGATGATCCACCACAAGTTTTGGATTTTCTTGACATGACATAGCTATTTGAGATGTACATTGTATATAGGCCTTGATATGAAATATGCCACATTTTATAAATATTGTTTTGAGTAGGCATATATGTCAAATTTGTGTATGTACATGTACACATGAAGATACACTTTTATAGATAAAAAATGATATTCAATATATTTTGTTTGTTGTGTGCATGTTTTCCTATTTTGAAACTTAAAATTTGAATATATAATCACTTTATAATGGTTGAGCTATGATCAATAACATGTTATATCTATTGATTTCTTCCAATGTTGCACTTTAATAGTTTATGAATTACATATCATTTTCACTCATAAATTATCATCAAGCATTTACATTAACATGTATACTATTATTAAATTTGGTTTCCTTGGGAAACTTCACCAAATTTGATCCCCTTAATCCATCCTATTAGGACCCCTTAAGCCATCCTACAAGGACCCCTTAAGCCATCATTTTCCTAGGACCTCATAGATCCTAATTATATCTATCTAATGTGATTGAACATGAGACATACATTGATCACATTCATCATATTATTTAAGTTATGATTTTTAATGGACATAAATTATATCTAACTACTTTGTTCAAGTTTTAATGCATAAATGAAAGTTTGTTTCATTACATAAATTATAACTATTTTGGTTAGTGCATCAAAATAAATGACATGGAATGAAAATTTTGAATTCTTTGATCCCCTTAAGCCATCCTATTAGGACCCCTTAATTCATCCTACGAGGACTCCTTAAGCCATCATTTTTCCTAGGACCTTATTTCATAGGTCCTAATTATATCTATCTAATGTGATTGAACATGAGATATACTTTGATCACATTCATAATATTATTCAAGTTATGATTTTTAATGGACAAAAATAATATCTAACTAATTTTTTTAAGTTAAAATGCATAAATAAAAGTTTGTTTGACTACATAAACTATAACTATTTTGATTAGTGCATCAAAATAAACAACATGGAGTGCAAATTTTGAATTCTTTGATCCCCTTAAGCCATCCTATTAGGACCCCTTAATTCATCCTACAAGGACCCCTTAAGCCATCATTTTTCCAAGGACATTAATTCATAGATCCTAATTATATCTATCTAATGTGATTGAACATTAGAAATACTTTGATCACATTCATCATATGATTCAAGTTATGATTCTAAATGGACATAAACTATATCTCACTAATTTTTTAAGTTAAAATGCATAAATGAAAGTTTATTTGATTACATAAATTATAACCATTTTGATTAGTGCATCAAAATAAATGGCATGGAATGAAAATTTTGAATTATTTGATCCCCTTAAGCCATACTATTAGGACCTCTTAAGTTATCCTACAAGGACCCCTTAGGCCATCATTTTTCCTAGGACCTTAATTCATAGATCCTAATTATATCTATCTAATGTAATTGAACATGAGACATACTTTGATCACATTCATCATATTATTCAAGTTATGATTTTTAATGGACATAAATTATATCTAACTAATTTTTTCAAGTTAAAATGCACAAATTAAAGCTTGTTTGATTACATAAATTATAACTATTTTGATTAGTGCATCAAAATAAATGACATGAAATGCAAATTTTTAATTCTTTGATCCCCTTAAGCTATCCTATTAGAACCCCTTAAGCCATCTTGCGAGGACCCCTTAATCCATCATTTTTCCTAGTAGCTTAATTCATAGATCCTAATTATATCCATCGAATATGATTGAACATGAGACATATTTTGATCACATTCATCATATGATTCTAATGATTTTTAATGGACAAAAATTATATCTAACTAATTTGTTCAAGTTAAAATGTATAAATGTACGTGTGTAAATTACTAAAACTATAATAGTCCATAAAATACTGAAATTAATAAAGTCCATGAAATAGTAAAACATATGTATATAATCTAGCTTGTATATAGAGTAATTAATGAAATATATGAAATGTATTGAAACATATAAAGATCTAGTCCATGTGTGGAATGTACTAAAATGTATGAAATTTACTAAAACGTATATATATTGCTAGTCCATGTGAAATGTACTAAAGCATGAATATACATGAGATCTAACTCCTATTGTCCCTAAAATCAAGAGACCTCTTCAATCCACATAAATTAGGATGATCTAAATCACTATGTACAAGAGAAAGAAACTTTAAATCAGATTTAAAATGATTTAAAATTATTTAATTCAATTTAATATATAAAATCATGAAAACTACTATATGATGTTGCTCATCTCCTCTAATGTCTAGCTCTGCATGTGTGATCATAAATAAGTTGGGGTTCCCAGATTAAATAAAATATAATCAATTTTATCCTCACTTAAGTGTAATGACCTTTCAATTTTAAGTTATCCATTTCATTTCTAATGAGGACATGGATGGTGACTTTTCAACTTCTATGTAAATGTTAAATAGGCTCAATTCAAAGCCAATAGACAGAGTGGTAGGCATACATCTCTTTGGATGATTTTTTCAAGCTGTGGCATACATCTCATCCAAGGAGTTTTTCAAATTACATCAGCTCTCCTAAATAGAGTCCAATGGGCATACAACTCTCCTATAGGATTTCCCAATTTGAATGGATCTAGGGCATACATCTCATTTACAAGCTAGCTCAAGATTGAGACATACAAATCTCCTATGGGATTTCCCAATTTGTATAGATCTAGGGCATACATCTCATTCACGAGCTAGCCCAAGATTTGTAATATCTTTCATATTCTAAATAAAAATGATTTTTTCACTTTGTCTATTATGTTTTACAATACTATCAACACCTTGTTGAGTATTTTCCTCTATATTCAAAAGAATAATTCGGATCAATGGTACCAGAGCCAAGTTAGTTTTCCACTCGAGACATTATAGTTGATTTCCATCAAAAGAATGAAGAGGATTTTCATGAGTGTTTGAAGGACTTTGCATCCACAATATGGGGTTTACTCGTGAACATTTCTACTATGTCTAGTCATGAATGGTTGGTTGTTACTCCCATCAAATTGTTGACAATGGTAAGAAAGTGTGTGCATCATGTATTATTTAGTGGCATCAATGTTTTGCAACAAATAATTTATGAGAGCATTGTAGTGCCTAATATTTTGATCAAGAATGGTGGAGAGGAAGATGAAAATGCTTCATGTGTTGGTTTTCCCATTCCCTAATCAAGGTCATATGATTCCTCTCTTGTATCTCTCCCTTTCTCTCACCTCTTGAGGCCTTCCACTCACCATCCTCACCACTCCCAAAAATGAGCCCTAGTTGTGCCCTCTCTTGTCCACCACTTCTTCCCACACCCTTCAAGTTCAATCCCTCATTCTTCTGCTTCCTCCTACAGAGGGACTCACCCCCAATGGCAACAACAAAACCCAATGAACTACGCATTTTTGGACACTTATATTTAATTCTATCAAAGGGCTCACAACTCATCATAGGGAACATGTGATGACCATGATCTCAATGCATAACATGCAGGAAAAATATTTTTCTAATCCCATTTTGAACTAGAAGGAGAAGAACTATTTTATATACTTGATGGTTTTTCTTTCAACTAAATAGGCTGTCAGAGCTTCAATAAGTATAGATTTGGTAAATTTTGAATATATTTTCATGTCTATGATCATAATACCTGAGTTGCAAAGAAAGGGTGTGAATTCACAATAATTAATGAAGGAGGATGTTTTGAATTTTATCACAACTTTCCACTACCAAATCCCAAGGCCACTACTCTGAGTCTAATTCCTCATATAATGATATTCCTTCTATCTAAATCTAATGTTGTCCATTCTTATGTTGTTAATTGCATTGAGAAAGTGTTGATCATTAAGGAAGGAAATCAGTTATGATATACTTTAGTAGACATCAATCAACTTGTACAACCTCTTATGACTAATCTATTTAATGCACTTAAATTTCTAGAGTCCCAAGAGAATGCATTTGAAGTTGGAGCTTTATTCCCTAAAGCATCAAGAATAGGTGCAATGGGGCCCATTGCCTCTCAAGGGAGGAGGAATGATCAGAAAGAATTTGGTGTCCCCAATTAAATAAAATATAATCAATTTTATCCTCACTAAAGTGTAATGAAATTTTAGTTTTAAGTTATCCATTCAATTTCTAATGAGGACATGAATGGTGACTTTTCAGCTTCTACATAAATGTTAAATAGGCTCAATTCAAATCCAATAGACAGAGTGGTAGGAATACATCTCTTTAGATGAGTTTGTCAAGTTGTGGCATACATCTCATCTGAAGAGTTTGTCAAATTACATTAGCTCTTCTAAATAGATTCCAATGGGCATACAACTCTCCTATGAGATTTTCCAATTCATATGGATCTAGGGCATACATCTCATTTATGAGCTAGCCCAAGATTGTGGCATATAACTCTCCTATGAGATTTCCCAATTTGTATAGATCTAGGGCATACATCTCATTCAAGAGCTAGCCCAAGATTTGTAATATCTTTCATATTTTGAATAAAAATGATGTTTTCTCTTTGTATTCTAAGTTTTACAATACTACCAGTACCTTTATGAGAATTGTCCCTTGAATTCACAAAATAATTCAGATCAATGTGTCGCTACAAATGCTATGGGCAGGTTGGGACCTGTTTCATGCTATAAAAGAAAAATAATTTAACACATGAACATATATTCAATTGAAATTTAGTTTAAGTCATTCACAATGATTAATAATTGATTTTAAATATAATCAAAATTTTAAATTATCGTTGATTGTTGCTCATCTCCCCCACATGCTGCATGGCATCATCAAGATGAAAAGTATCACTGACAAGGTCCTAAAAGGTCAAATAAAGCACATGCACACACAAATTAGGTTAAATATATATATTAAAGTGTACCAATTTTTTCTTTAATATATTTACAAGACCTAAAATTATGCACATATGGAAAAAAAATTAAACAAATTGAAATGCAGTTGACACCTGAACTTGTCCTGGGTCAATTGGGTGCACAATATCCATCTTGATGGTGGTTTCAACCTATATAGAAATATATTTTTAATATAAATACATGCATGTTTGATATAGTGAGTTCAAAATATAAATTTCTAAGTATAGTTTTTAAAACAATTTACATATGAGTGGCTCATGCGATATGTCTGACATTGGAGGAGCACTCGAAACATCCTCTAGTGGATCTGGCATGGAATTCAGATGACCTCCTTGAACGAACATAAATATTTAACACATGTTCAAGACTGAATTACAAATTAAAATCAAGTTAAAATTATCTAATATATTTAAAAAATCAATCAAAGTACCCCAAATGGTTTGTTAAGTTGCATAGGTGATGACGTAAAACAATATCAATCAAATAAAGAAGTTGATGTCCCTATGGCCATTTCCTACACCAAACAATATGATTGTTAAAATATTACAATTTTTTTTTATATATGTTCATTAAAAACACATACTTAAAATTGATATAAATTTAACATGTGTAGGAGTTTAGGTGAACTCCTCAAACACCCCAGAATTACCTGCAAGACAAAATAACTTCCACAAGAGAGAAATGGCAGAAATATCATGCTATCATTAAGATGTAAGAATGCCAAATTGACTATGAGATGATTACAAATGTACAAAATGCCTTGAATATATAGGCATGAGTGAAAACCTAAAATGTGTAAGATGTTGCCAAGTGTTAAAATCACACTACATGTGACAACATGTGAACCCTATCTAGGAAATGATAAAAAATAGAGATAAGTTCTAGAAGGACAACTCATCTTCTAGAAGGAATCTTATCTCCTACAAACAAGGAAGGGGGAATTACCCCATTATTAAATGAATTATCTAATTATGGAACCTAGGACTAAATTATGCAAGACCTAAGTTAACTTATGCTAGTGTAATAAATAATTAATTACACTAACACCCCCCCATAAGTGCAACTTAGGAAGGAAATTATTATGCAAAGATGAGTCCCGGCAATAAGGCCTGATCAGGTACTCATTTACAAATGTAATGCAAACTAAACTAAATGGGGTAAAAGAGAAAACCCAGTGGAAAAAACCCCCCTCAATGAGATGACCTACTGCAAAGAAGCACTGGAAGAACTCTGATGGAGTAACACTAGAATCCTTAATTCAAAAAGCAAGGAAAGATACCTTTGTTTACAAGAAACCATAGTGGAATCATAATAATGCAATAGCAGACCCGATGCCAAGGAACGCTAAAAAAATCACATATTGGATCAACCCTGGAATCTATAAAGCAACAAGAGATGAAAAAGATGCCCCCATAAGAGGGAATGATATGATGACAAAATATGGAAGTTGTGTGTCTCTCGATGTCGATGCCAAACTGTAACTAAAACTGCTCCATGGGAACAAGTACCATAAAGATTTTGGAACATTAACCATAAAATGAATGGCCCTCAAACCGAGATGGATGTAACCCAATGTAGATCAATGAATATAGGCTCTCAATCTGAAGTGTGAACCAATGTGAACCAAAATGTGTCTAGCTATGAGCAAGATGAGGCCAAAAGAAACAACAAAATCTATATACAACTCATGTGAGTTGTCATCAATATGAACATGAGATCAAAGTGCATGCAATGCAACTACACTCTAATCAATTTATTATGCAAGAATCCCCCCGATGGAACTTTATATCAATTCATTTATTACAATACCCCATGATTGTAAAAGGAGAACATGCATAAACTAAAGAGAAAATGCAAACCTAGTGCATGAAAACAAAAACGAGTGCATGCACAAACCAATGTTCACATCTGCCTCCATGATGAAAAATAACTTCAAATTTGTGTAGAAGTTGGAACCAGCTTTCCGATGATATTGTGTTTGCAAAAATTCGACACCATGGCCAAAAATTATGAATTTTTTAAAAAGGCTAAATTTAGCCTGCAGGAAATGAGTTTTCTAACAAAAAAAGGTTTACTTTTGATTTGATTTTTGAAAAATCTATTTGCAATGAATAGATGAAAATAGAAACCCAGAAATATTTTGAAGCTAAAAGCAAAACCTAGAAAGTGTTTTTTTATCTAGCAAGCAGAAAATTAAAAAATATTTTTTTTTAACCTTCAACTAGGAGATAAATGTCGTGCACCACTTTTTGTATAGCTATTTTCTTCAGGTCCGTGCCAGATATAAAAAATCTAAAAGATACCCAGTTCATATATCGACCTTGGCTACAAAACCCATAAATTGTTTTTCCTACAACTGAGTGGAAGCTAGATTTATGGAGCCAAAAAAAAATTGACTTTAATAAAAATGTTGCTTGCATCCAGCAAAACTTTCATGCCAAGATTGATCTCGCATATCTGGGAAGAAGTCTGCAACACTGAAGCTCTGATACCATGTAGGATTTTAGGTGAACTCCTCAAACACCCCAGAATTATCTACAAGACAAAATAACTTCCACAAGAGAGAAATGATAGAAATATCATGCTATCATTAAGATGCAAGAATGCCAAATTGAATATGAGATGATTACAAATGTACAAAATGCCTTGAATATATAGGCATGAGTGAAAACCTAAAATGCGTAAGATGTTGCCAAGTGTTAAAATCACACTACATGTGACAACATGTGAACCCTATCTAGGAAATGATAAAAAATAGAGATAAGTTCTAGAAGGACAACTCATCTTCTAGAAGGAATCTTATCTCCTACAAACAAGGAAGGGGGAATTACCCCATTATTAAATGATTTATCTAATTATACAACCTAGGACTAAATTATGCAAGACCTAAGTTAACTTATGCTAGTGTAATAAATAATTAATTACACTAACAACATGTACATATATATACTTGTGTAGGATGATCTATAGGGTGATCATTAGTACATAGATAATCTACATATAATGAGGTGTCGACACACATGGAGCAGTACTAGGACTAGCTCCACTTGATGCTCCTCCATGGTCTCAACTAGTAACCCCATCTACCATCTCAATAGTCTACTCATCGAGGTTAGTCGAGAGCGCACTCGATGCTCCTAATGCAAATGTCAGTGCATGATGTGGATGGGTTCAAGTATAGTAGTAGAAGGAGGATCCATGAGAGGTTGAGTAGGCATGGGTCATTGGGTGGTCAACTCATGCCCCTAACCTCTGTTTTGGCATGCCACACCAACACCTTGGAATGATTTGAAATAAAAATAATTAGGTTTCAAACCCATCACAAACTCTACAAAAAATTTCTCAAAAAAAAGAGAGGAACCTTGCAATTAGCATGTGGTGGATAATTAAATACCATCCACCATCGATCCCAAAAATGCCCAGTCATTTGTGGATGCCTACACCACCTAATTGATATTCTTTTCTTATTTGGTGAAATTGGTTGATTGGTGATGAGGTCAATAAAATATGGAGCTAAATGAGCTTTGTTGTTTTTTCAGGTCAAGGATTTCCCTATATGAGATTCCATCTAAATAAAATTGTCTCCTCTCTTCTTTCCATATGTGGAAACTTTCTAAGTCTATATCAATAGACCTAACAACATCTACATTTTTTTGCATCGAAGATGCAAAATGCATTAGGTGAGGTGGCATAAATGCTTTGTTTCAAATTGTATTAATTTTTTCTCCAATGGATCTTAGATTGTCAATCATCTGAGCTTGCAAGCGAGCCTCATCAGATATTGGGTGTGGAGGTGGGGGGTTTTGAGGTGGAGGGGGTGGAGGTGGAGGTTCTTGAGGTGAGGGGGGGAAAAGTGGGGGATTGATCAAATCCTTGACATCAAACTCATCCATGATATAAAGGTGAACCTACATATATATAAATATACGAACAAGTACAAAATTAAATTTCAAGAATTTATGTCTAAATTATAAATAAACATATTAAAAACTAGATATTATACATGTTGAGAAATTACAAGAAATATTTAAATTAAATGTATGATTATTTAAAATAAAAATTAGGATACATACACATGTACATCATTCAAATTGAGCATGTACAAATTTCAAAAACTAAAATCTAACTATGTAATTTTAATACATGTACATACTAAAAAATAAACTTAAAAGATACACAAAATAGTAAATTTATAGGTAAATTTAATCCCCTTAAGCCATTCTCTTAAAAATCCCCTTAATCCATGATATAAATTACCTAATGACCAAATGATATTCTATAATAATAATAACTTACCCTTTATATTCTCAAAGTAATAAATAACCCCTCCATTTATATTGGATCCCTCAAAGAAAAATATTAAGGTAAAAATGTGAAGAAAGAAGATACTTGGAACCTAATAGTATGGGTTCAAATATATAAAATAATCCTAGTAGTCCTTTATTAGGCTCCCAAAGCATTTATATACTACTCAAGAATAAATCCCTATAAGGCCTCAAATGGTAGTCACATTATGTAAGGTGTTCCAAAAGACTAAAAGTTTCCCTCGAAAGACCTAATCAAGGAATAAAAAAGAATGGAAAGTGTCTACTTCATTGTAATAAAATGATCGTGGAAATGGTAAATGATCTGATTTAAGAATTTGTAAAAATGAAGGCATGAAATTCATAACACTAATCCTAAAAGCAACAAGAAAGGCAATGAATAAAATCTTCCTAGTTATTTTGAAAGAAACTTTAAAAGGTTTTAAATCCCCTTAACACCCCTTCCTAAATGAAGATAAAATAAATAAGTTACCAAATATTTCTTAGAGTTTAAGGTGGTGATTTTAATATGATTTGAGAATAAATAAGATAAATTAGATGAAATCAAGTTTTGTTGTAAAGGTGATGAATTTTGGGGGAATAAGATGAAAATAATTTTGAACCTAGTTGACTCATTAAATGGCAATAAGATAGATTTTAAAGGGGTTTTATTTAAAATATGTAATAGTTAGATATGTACTAATACATTATATTCTCTATTAGATAGTTATTTCTTCCATAAACATTTCTTACAATCTTATAATTTATTAATAATAGTGATGTGTGCATCCCTAGACACTCTTTGATAACCACACTATTAATGTTTCTATTTTTACTAGAGGATACTCTAATTGAAAATCATGTAAAGAGGAAGGGTTAGTTAACCTTGATATTAATGCAATGAAAGGTGGGATTATCTTGATGGTATCAAAGTTATCTTAAAGATATATTGAAGGTTTTTCTTCTATGCCTGAACACATTTAGTGAAATATAATGAATATGTGTTATCCTAGAAAATATGTATAGCATTAAGGATAAAATTTAGACTTTAAGTTGAAAGAAAATGTCAAATATTTAGAATAAAAATGGTGGGGATGGAATACAAGCTTCAAGAATCTCCTTGTAATAATTAATTGCAATAATAAATGATTAAAACTAAACACGAATGGATATGTCACCAATAATTTTTAGATAAAAGGACTAAAATTAGAGCCAAGATATCTTAGTTCAAGTATTAGGATAAAGGTATCAAATTCTTATTCAATGTAAACATAGCCAGTTTGATAGATAAAAAGTTGGCCCCATTAATACTAGGGGAGCATTGTCTAATGAGATTAAGTTGACACTATTCAATTTTTAGAAGTTAGAACCCTAACATTTATATGAGGCTTGTAAAATAGAACCTTATTAGGAAGAGTAGGAGAGGATAAATGAACCCATAATAATTATACTTATACAAATAAAAATAATAATAATGTTTAACCATTTCAAAATGTTAAATTTGTTTCACTATGGTGATCAATAGCTAATTTGTACAAGGAGGCCACAATTTATAGGGAAATGAAGACTACATAAGAGGAGAATTTATTAACATAGTAGTAGCTTGGTTGTAGTTGTTTCTTTAGCATTAACTATTTTCTCTTTTTTCTTTTGTTGTTGAATATTTTATTTGATCTCTTAAAACTTATCAATGGTACTTGATCTTCATAATGATTATTTTCTTCTTTTTCAATTATTATCATCTTAGAAGGAATACCATTTGAATTTAGAGCAGGGAGAAATGTATTTTTCTTTTAAAGTATTTAAAATATTATATTTATTTGATGGTTCCTTCTTAACCTCTTCCACTCCTTGGAAAAAATTATCCAACCACTTGAATCTCCTTATATTAATCAATTTACTTCTATGATTTATGTATGTGTTTTTAGTGATTTACTCTTTATCCTTTCAATTTATTCATGATATACTTTAATATAGTTATAACAAGTATATAATAGTTTTTCATAATTGGATATGCCTTAAGAAACTCTTTAAACATGAAATTATTTGATGAGGGAAAATATAAATTAAGGTTATTCTTTCTTACTTACCTCATGCTCATCCATATTTTTTGTCCATAAATCTCAAATCAAATTGGATTTTGCAAAGAGGATAGCTATATTTTAAATATTTGCTCTTAGTCAAAGTCATTTATTTCTTTGTACAAATTTAAAATTGATTCATGTAATTTAATTTTTAATAGTTTTAACATGAATATATGAAGAATAGTTTTAAATATATATATAGTAAAGTGGACATATTTTTATATTTTCCTAATACTATCTTATGAAAATCACATATCTACTAGTATATTTTAAAAAGAACAATCCTACTACAAGGGTACATTAGTAATTTATATGGAGAATATATAAACTCACCACAATTGATATAACTGAAAATAGAAATTTGGATGAACTAATTTCCTAAAGAAATAATTGCAACAATTTGGCTTCCAAGGGAATCCTATTAAATGATACCATCAACCCTATTTTAATTCTTATATCTCTTCTTTAATTCTAATTGAGTGTAGGGTTCATATTTTTGTTCTCTATTTGGCCTGCGATTCATACACTATACAATACTAGAGAAAAATTCCTTGCAATAAAATAGACCAAGTATTAAATCATGAAGAAATATCTTATCTTTTGGACTTTAGTGAACTAATCATGAACTTGTGAACATTGGATAAAATTATATAATCAAATTTATTTTGTCATCCATAATAATAAGAATGAAATTGCACATCAATGGATGGAACTCCTTGGCTATTGGATCACCAACTATCATATTTTAAAACACAATTAAATCATTTGTGTAGTTAATAAATTTACTTTTATGTTATATCTGTTGGCATTTTTTATCATCGATGTCAACACTTGGGAAGATTGTTGCACATGTGTTTGACATTGGTTGTCTTTGATGTCAACACTCAGTTAGGGTTGTCATTGACGATGTGCTAACAATGGAGTTTCTAATTTTCATGGTTGGATGTAGTCATTCCTTGTTTGGATGAGTTGTTGATGTTCATGGTTGGATGCCATACCTTGTTTGGATGAGTTGTTGATGTTCATGGTTGGATGTCATGCCTTGTTTAATGGAAATTAGAGTTGTATTGTGTATAGTTGATAACAACATAGATGATATCATGATGATATATTAAGATGAGGATTAGAAGCATTAAGATAAAAATTAAAAGTAATGCTTGAAACATAGAAAAATTGGGTTATATAAAAGGGGATTCACCAAAATGATAACAAATAACCCTATTTTCTACTATTTCATTCAATAAATGAGATCCACACAATGAAATTACTAACAACCAAAAGGTGAGTCAAATCAAGGTATGAATATGCGAATTTCCCTTTTTTTGCTAGGACAGGGGTCTAGGTTAAATAGCACTTTGGGAAGAAAGGTTAAAAATGTCAAACAAACTCCAAAATGCAAGCTATAAAGTGCAAATGAAAGGTTGTACTCAAAACTAATGGAACCAACAACCAAATGGCAGATATGAGAAAGGGAAAATGATGTGTACCAATCACCAAAAGTTCCTTTTTGAAGCTCACTGAGGACTCATTCACCCTATGGAAAATGGGTCTTGGCTAGGGCTATATAAAAATGCTTTATAGTTTCTCTGATTTTGTGTCTACACTCCCAAATTCTCGAGTTTCACAGTCAAAGAGCTGAAAATAAATCATGTAGAAGAGTTTCCATGAAATGACAACTTTCCTTGCAACTTTCTTCAAATTTTCTCTTCAAAGGATCCTCCACCTAAAACCTACAAACACAAACACAAGAGGAGAAAACTATTGTTTTTGGTGATGGTGGTTTGCCTTGGTCAAACCCCGTTTGAGTATTTAAACTTTGAAATGAAATCAAATAGCATGAAGGAAATGATGAACAAACAATGCAATGTCATAACTCACCAAACCCTTGATTAAACCTTGGAATGCAAATATGCAACTAACATGAAGTGGCCTTAATGGATGTGGATCTTGATCTTGAAATTTGATTTGAAATGATGTCTTTGAATGATTGAATGAATCATGAACTCTACATCACCATATTAGCTCAAAAAAAATACATGATGCAAGAAGACTTTGACATGATGATAGGATCTTGATTGCTGCAATAATCTTCAATAAATCTACTCTTGAATGCCTTGAAATGCTCTTGATCACACTTTGTCATAAATTTTCTAGAATGCTTGAAGACTTAGATTTGATAGTTAGGTGAAACATAGTGAAATGACCTCTTATTTATACATATGTTAACATTAATTCCCAAAATTCAAATAACACAAGTTGGCATGTGAATATGAATTTGAAATCATTGAAATATTGTCAAAACATAGTTTAAATTAGGGTTCTAGGTCTAAGTGAGGACTCATTCGCCCTATGGCGAATAGATCCTAGGTCACTTACCTAGGGCACACATTCTTCAAGGATGAGTGTTATGTTTAAGCATTGATGAATGTTGGTTTTACCCTTCATAAATTGTAATTGATTATGCTTGGATTTGAATTAAAGGGTTCAATTAAGGGAAATTAATCTCAATTAATTAATGAGGCCTTAGATAAGTGTGAAAGTGTAAATATGTACACTTTACAACACCAAAATAGGGCACAATTAAGTCCATTTTAACAAATAAGGCCCTAAACTTAATGTGAATATGTAAAATACATATTACAACACTAAATTAAGGCATACTTAAGTTTATTTTAATTAATTCCAAATTAAGTGTGAAAAAGGGATACTTTTTCCTACACTACATTTAGTCCCCACTTTAGTGAGAGGATTACCCCATGTCAAACTCACAATAAAGTAGACATTCAAGACATATGTATGTAGAAATGACAAAGATACTCAATCATACAACATCAAAGATTAGGAAAATCAAGCCTCGATTGTCTGATACGGTGCAGAACACATCTAGGATTTTTGTCGTGTGCTCACTTTGGGGTAGTGGAACTTTGGGTTGTCCACTAGGTGAGTCTTCCAATGGGTGCAAAATCATATTGAATTTGTCCCTCTGACAACTTCAATAAGGTGCCACAAGATAAGGTTTCATGATTCATAAGGCTTAACAAGCTGTGTTATGCTAAGCACCTATGAACAAGGCAAGGCTCCATTGGAAAGCAAGGTGTGTTATGCTTGGTGGCCTTGAAGAGGGTTTCAGGCTCCATAGGGCTTAACAAGTTGCATTACGCTAAGCACTTATGAACAAGGTAAGGCTCCACTTGCAACTAAGGTGTGTTATGCTTGGTGGCCTTGAAGAGGGTTTTGGGCTTCACAAGGTTAACAAGTTGTATTATGCTAAACACATATGAACATTAATGCTAGTATAGGTTTGTTCAAAGGGATCTTGCTTAGTTCGTGTAAGGTCTTCTTCTTAGGGAACATCATGCCTAATGTCTCCAAAAGAGGAAAAATCAAGAGTAAGAGATTCACTTACTTAGGGAATGCAGTGCATCACATCACCATTGAGAGGAAAGTCATACGCTAAGAAATATCACACTCTTAGAAGACATAAAACCCAATGACACCACCAAGAAAAGGACACACCACAGGAAGAAAGAAAGTCACACCATGAAACATGAGAATGTTGAAAGATATTACCAATGTATGCCCCCACTTTAAATAAATTGCTACACCATTGTTGCGAGCAATTGATTTAAAGTAGCCAATGTTCAATCCTAAGACATGAGAGCTTACTCGGAAAGCCCTATGCCAAGTCATATGTTCCCAAAATGAAGCTACATCATGAAAAAAGGAGGGGTTGCCCCCAAAAACACATAAGGGATCTATGGATTCGGGGTTAGTATATCTTTGCTAAAATGTTGTTATAGAGCTCAAAAAATGTTATCATTCCCAAAATACTTATAGAATTGGAAGAATGACACATAAAGATTGAAAAAAAAGAAAATATTTTAGGTCAACATGGAAGAAAACTAAATGTCTCAATGCCTTGTGTCATCCCCAAAAGGAAAACACAAGACAAGCAAACAACATAAATGATTATGACATATAGAAGAATGTAGGTACAAATAGAGGAATGCACAAAAAGAGGAGATACATCAAACAAAACAAAACATGAGGGATCACATTGCGCACATGCAACCACACAAATAATAGGAAAAAAGAAACAATGCAAAAGACTAGTAAGGCACATGTGAGTCAACCTATAGCAGGTCGTTTGCATCCCAATCTCGGTCAGTCTATGCGGAAGGCGGACAACCACCCAAAGGGACAACATCAAGTGTCAAACTAGGACAAGCACCAAGCTCAACACTCTTTTTAGGAAAATTGTCATTTAAGCTCATGGAAGAGGAAAACCACGAATTCAACTCATTATGTACTTTTTCATCAATCTTTGCAATGCCAATATCATCATCTAAATTAATCACAATAGAAGGTCAAATGATAATGTCCTTGGAAGGTTCTTGTCTACGCTGCAACAAAGGTATAGAATCATAATGCAGTGCTTCAGGAAAGTTTGGAATTTGGTTTTCTATGTTGCTCTTTTCTTCTTTAGTTTGTAACATATGAGCAATAGCACGACATCTACGCCTACGCTCTCTAGAATTTTAGTTTCTTCTCATTTTTTTTTTTCAATTTTTGTTTGTGTAGGAGTGGGTTTATCAACCATAGGTTTCTTTTCTTCCCTTAAAAGGAAGGAACAAAAGGAACCATGGGAGGTTGTTCAACCACTTTCTCTTTAGCTTTGTAAACTTGTTTGATTTTAGGAGGCACAATGGGATTGTTTTGATTGTCTTGTGGTCTCTTGTATGAAGTGGCAGGAGGATTTGTCATAGGATGGTCTTGGTTATGAGGAGTTTTTTTTTCAATCTTGGTTTCGTTTAGGATAAGAGACTTAATCATGGGTTGAGGCATATTTCTAAGGGATAATTTTTCTATGCGCTTTGTCTTAAACTTTTGGTATGATTTGAAATAGAAGTCCCCACAAGGTCTAATAGGTTCAATAGGCTCAAGCCAAAAGAAATCCAATGAAAATTTCCCATGGAAAGACATAGGATTAAAGCCACTATGGTGCACAGTAAAGATCTCATTGCCAAAGTGAAACTTCAAACATTTATGCATAATCGACAGGACGACATTAATGGAGCGAAGGCATGGATAACCTAACTTCACATGAAACTAATCTGACATCGGGATGATGGTGAATGAGACATTTAATGTTTTTGATCCAACCTTTAGAGGGAGATTTATCAAGCCAATTGCAGGGAAAGCAAAACCATTATGTGTTTTTATCCATGCTTTCGGTTTTTCATATGTATCTTGATAAAGTTCATGCACAAGTAAGAATTCTTCAGTGATCACATTCTCTACACAAACGGGATCAATTAATATCCCATTAGTAGGTTTTTCATTCATTCTTCCAGCTATGTAAAAAGGACCATTGGGTGCATGTTTGATTATGTCATTTTGTGAGAAAGCAATATCAATGGGGCATTTTGATTTGGACCTTACGAGGCTTAGCTTCAAAGAATTTGACCAAGGAATGTATATTATCATTCTCTGTATTTTAGAAGTTCTTGTTAAGGATGTAAGCGATGCTATAAAAGATTTCTATTCCTTTTTCATTCTTAAGTAGTTTTGTTATGTTCTCTAGCATAGGAACCACATCAGGACTCACAAGATTTTGCAATTGTTCTATTTCTTCATCCATCCTTCTTATGTTTTCTTGCAGGATATGAGTAGCATCATGCACACAAGTTGTAGGTACGGAAGTCATTGGGAATGAGGTATGCAAGCTATGATCCATAGAGAGTTGATTATCAACACTATTAGTGAAAAAGTTAGAAAACCCAAGATCCACGACGAATGGTGTATCACGGGATGACATGAGTCTCGAACTATGTCTCACAACAGTATTGCTAATAGGACACCAAGTTGTGAAGCTCATACAAGTTTCACAAACTCAATGAACACACCCAAAATGGAAAGAAAGTGAAATGCAATGAAGTAATCTAGAATGTAAAATGCAATGCATGCAATTTTCAGATTTCAAACAAGATGATATTCTTATTATGCTATGCAAAAACCTGAAAAATAATGTCTTGTAAATTCAATTTTGAATTCACCCAATGCACTAATTTTATCAAATGAAGCTAAATATGAGCAAATTGAAGGAACAAAAATTCTGCAAATAGAAATAGAGATCTGAGAACAACAAACAAAAATGCAGAAATGAATGTTTTAATGCCTAGAAAATCAGGAAATGACCCTGATCAAGGACTCATTCACCCTAGGGAAAATGGGTACTGGTTAGGGTTTTTAATTTTTTTTTTTATAGATTTCTGAGTTGATTTTAGTGGTTTCTAGATTCTAATATGAAACAGTGAGTTACAATTTTAATTTTTTGTGAAATGAAGTTTGAATGAAAATGCAAAATGTGACAAAATGACAACCTAGAAAACCTAATTTGATATGCAATTTTGTTTCAATTTTCAAATGCCAATGAATGATAATGCAATGCTATGTAATTGACTTGCAAAATGACTTATTTTTTGTATTTTTTAGATTTTAAAAGATGCAATCCTAAAAACCCTAAATGAAATGCAAAATAATGCAAGGTGTTCAACCCTAAATGAGACTCAATTCAATGCAATGAAATGAAAATGAATGTCAAATCTAAATTTAGGGTGAAAAAGGACTCCAGAATAAAAAATAGAATGATTAAACTCAGGTTCACCACAATGAAACATAGAAAAATGGGGTTTTGAAAAGGGGTTCACCAAAATGATAAAAATAACCCTATTTTCCCTATTTCATTCAAGAAATGAGATCCACACAATGAAATAACTAATAACCAAAAGGAGTCAAATCAAGGTATGAATCTATAAATTTCCCTTTTTTTTGCTAGGATGGGGGTCTAGTTTAAATAGCACTTTGGGGAGAAAGATTAAAACTATCAAATAAACTCCAAAATGCAAGCTATAAATTGCAAATGAAAGACTGTACTCAAAACTAATGGAACCAACAACCAAAAGGAAAATCTGAGAAAGGGAAAATGATGTGTACCAGTCACCAAAAGTGCCTTTTTGAATCTCACTGAGGACTCATTCAGTCCTGGCTAGGGCTCTAGAAAAATGCTTTCTAGGTTCTTTGCTTTTGTGTTTGCACTCCCAAATTCCTGAGTTTCACAGTCAAAGAGCCAGAAATAAATCTTGTAGAAGAGTTTCCGTGAAATGACAACTTTCCTTGCAACTTTGACAACTTTGCAACTTTCTTCAATTTTGCTCTTTAAATGATCTTCCACCTAAAACCTGCAAATACAAACACAAGAGGAGAAAAATGTTGCTTTTGGTGATGGGAGGTTTTCCTTGGTCAAACCCCATTTGAGTATTTAAACTTTGAAATGAACTTAAATAGCATGAAGAAAATGATGAATGAACAATGCAATGTCACAACTCACCAAACCCTTGATTAAACCTTGGAATGCAAATCTACAACTAGCATGAAGTGGTCTTAATGGATGTGGATCTTGATCTTGAAATTAGATTTGAAATGATGTCTTTGAATGCTTGAATGAATCATGAACTCTACATCACCATATTAGTTCAAACAACAGGTATGATGCAAGAAGACTTTGACATGATGATGGGATCTTGATTGCTGCAATAATCTTCAATAAATCTGCTCTTGAATGCGTTGAAATGCTCTTGATCACACTTGCCCATAAATTTTCTAGAATGCTTGAAGACTTAGATTTGCTAGTTAGGTAAAACATAGTGAAATGGCCTCTTATTTATACATATGTTAGCATTAATTCCCGAAATCCAAATAACACAAGCCAACATGTGAATATGAATTTGAAATCATTGAAACACCACCAGAAAAATAGTTTAAATTAGAGTCCTAGGTCTAAGTGAGGACCCATTCGCCATATCGCCCTATGGCGAATGGGTCCTAGGTCACTTACCTATGACACACATTCTTCAAGGATAAGTGTTATGTTTAGACATTGATGAATGTCAGGTTTTACCCTTCTGAAATTGCAATTAATTAAGCTTGGATTTGTGAATATGTAAAATACATATTACAACACTAAATTAAGACATAATTAAATTTATTTTAATTAATTCCAAATTAAATGTGATTTTATTTTTTTTTCCCTACACTACAATGCTGAAATTAAAGAGATTTTGTTGACAATCTCTAGTATGTTGTATGTTGGAGAGATAAATTAGCATCCAAAAGACTCACTTAACATGCAAATTTATGTATAATATATGGTCAAAACTAATTTTGGATTCAATATCCCCTCTATTTAAGCAGTTCAAATCCCTACCGAGTACAGAAGTGTCTAAGCAAACATTTGTCCTTTTTGGTCATGGCAAACTATCTTTTCAGCCTGGTAGCATATAGAACCAAAAGCTTACACAAAGGCTTTTTGTTTGCAGTACTCGAGCCCAAAGTGTTAGATATTGATCATGAAACAACCATGCATTGTTGGTGTCCCAAAAAATAGGACACTCACAAGCCCAATATCGTTCTAATTCATGGTTTTGGGACCAATGCAATGCGGCAATAGCATCCGCAGGTACAGCCCTTTGGGAAGAGCTTCAATGTCTAGGTTCCTGATTTGGTCTTCTTTGGGGACTCAACAACCAGGGGCTCTGGAAGGTCTAATGTTTTTCAAGCAGAATCAATCATGAAATTGATGAAGAACTTGGGTGTCACCAAGTTTAGTGTTATAGGGACTACAATCTGGGTTGTATGTATCCCGAGGCTGTGGAGAAGTTGGTAATTGCAAGTTCAGGTGTATGTAAGAATGCCAAAGACGATTAAGAGCTGCTACAACGTGCAAAGCTGCAGAAAATTTCAGAGCTTCGTCTTCCTCAGAGTGCTGACAATCTGAGGATTTTGATGAAGCTTTCTCTCTACAAGCCCCCTGCCGTGGTTCCCAATTTTCTCTTGAATGATTACATTAAAGTAAGTATACTCTCTATTTCTCTCCTTATTTTTTGGGAAGCTTTTATTGTGAACAAGATGTTTTGTGGGAAGCTTTTTACCATGAACAAGAAGAAACATGGATGGTATCTCCTTGGACATCTATAATCATTCTCATCCGGTTGGTGGATCTTGAAGGACATTCAAAACATCGATGTTGTTTCTCTCTAATGTCCATGCACAATTATCTCCAAAAATTTCCTCCTCTAAACATGATCGGTTGTGGAAACTTAAATCTTCAGCAGTTCAATTTTCAAATTAAAGGTCTTCATTCTCCTAGAATCGATAGAATATGGATGGATGACCTCCTTAAGAAATTTCTATTGGTGACAGTTGAGAATAGCTTGTAAGATTCACCTGTGAATGCAAAGCAGAATATTAAGCCCCATGAAAGATGGGCTTTACTAGTAACTTCTCATTTCGATCTTCCTGCTCAACCCCTTGTGCATAATTCATTTCAATCTCACTTCTCTGCCCAACATGAGACTCATCTAAGAATGCAATTTGAAAACTCATCTAAGAATGCAATTTGAAATATTAAGCCCCTTCAAAGAATGTTTCTTATTAAGATCTCATCTCAATCTCACCTCTCTGCCCCCTTTGTGAGACAAAGCTATGGATGCAACGTGGACTATTAAACTTTTCATGAGATGGATTCTCATGAATAACCAGTCAAAGATGGATAGCAGAAGGAATGACTCTGGTACTGAATTATCTGGAAATTTAATACCAAATATACGGATGGTTTGAGGGATCTTGGATAGCTGAAGAATATTTGGTAGATATGAGTTGTGATTAGAAATATTTCAAAAATTCACCGTCAGCAATTCACCGACTGAAAATTCATAGTGGGAAAATTCACCGCCATGACAAATTCACCTCAAGGAAAATTCACCACCAGCAATTCACCGCCACTGAAAATTAATTGCAAACTTTTAATGCGATGAATTTTCCAGACCATGAATTGCTTGTGGTGAATTTTCCTTGAGGTGAATTTTCCTGCGTGAATTGTTTTCCATCGATGAATTGCTGGTGGTGAATTTTCCTAGAACCATTAATTTCTTATGCCAAGCAAAATATTAAAGTGATATCCTTGTCATAGAAGTCCACATCGAAAGACTAAAAGGAGGTCTATGATCAGGGGCTTGTGTATTTGCCTTCTCATAGTCGAACTTATATTGTTGAGAATTCTTAAATTGTTACTTTGCTGTGTTTTCTAAAAGTAGAAACATTATTTCCAAATTTTATACAAAGTCAAGCAAGGCTGTATTCTCAATTTACCAATATTTATATTGTAAAAATGGAAAATGACCATTCAGAACTCTTTAACACTAAGTTTTCCCTGTTTTGGACTGTAATGCAGAATCTGTATGTGAAAAATAGAGCAGAGAAAGAACAGCTGAGAGGCCTTATCCTTGGCACTGAACGTGCCCCACCTCTTCCTGTCCTTCAGAAGGCATTGCCTACTTGCCTGTTTTTTATTAATTATGTTTTAATTTTCATGGTCTTTTTTCTCCTATCTGAATGCCCTTTATCCAAAGTATTCAAGGACTGATGATTGGGTGTTTTGTAGGACATTTTGATTGGCCAAGGCCTTTGAATTGAAAAAGTGAGTACATATAATTTCAATTATGATTGAGCATTATATGTTTTACTTGTTAGTTTTATAGTATGAAGAGCATGGGAAGCTTCCACAGTCCATAGTACTGAAAAGAAACTCTCTGAAACAAATGATATTATAGACGTTGGACACTTTATTAGTGGATTTGGGGTTGTTTGGCAAAGTGTGTATGTACATGGGTCTCTGTATGTAGATGCCCTGCAGCTCTTCAAAGAATTTAATCTGCATTCCACATTCTCTCCTGTATTATGCATCCTTATAATTATTTTATACTCAACGCAGACAGACAAGTTGGCAAAACAAAGTGAAGAATGTTACCATTTGGCATACTAGGACCAATTTTTTGATGAATAGGTGTCTATATCTATTAATTAAAGATAAATATACACATATTCACAAAACAAAAATTGGACAGTAAGAAGGCACACCCCCATAGTCACATAAGCAGTGCCCAAAAACAGAAAGCATGAAAAAAAACAACATAAAAAACCACTTAAGTGACAATTTACTTAAGTTGTTTGATAGGAAATCATTCAGGGTATTTTTTTAATGGATTGCTTGTTTCAGACTGGATTGCTTGTTTCAGACTGATCCTTAATATCAGGCTATGCTACAAATTTTGGAATACTAAAGATTTGTCAACCATTCTATAGTTGAAAAATATTTTTCATCCCTTAATTTTGTTTTTAAAGCATTCATAGAGTTTGTCTCAGAGATTTAAGAAAGAAGAAGAAAACATATCTCTGATGAGTTTTTCTTGATTGTGCAGGCATCTTGGAGATCAAGCAGAGTTGGTCTTGGAGATTAAGCAGAGTTGGTGGTGATGAAAAATGCATCACACATTCCCCACATTGAGAACCCACAAGAGTTCAATAAAATTGTGGAGAATTTCCTTGTGCACAAGTAGTCATTTTTCCCTGCATCTGACTTCTCTATTATTATGACGTCTTTGTAGTTTCCATAATAATGAACTTTTCCATATTCTTCAACCATGAACAGGTAATGAGTTGTGAAGGAAATGCATCTTAACAAATTAGACAATTTTGTTGAATGAATCCAGGTTTTACATTAAAATCAATATATTCAAGAATCAAAATGTAATTTTTATCATATATACTTGAGTATTCTGTAAATATGTATGGTAAACAAGTTGAAGCAAAGCATAGGTATGTCTCCATCTCACATGTCTATTCAATGATAATGTCTAAATTATTTGTGTTCTTATAAGATAGATTTCTATCTAGTTGTTTTACTGTATTCACTATGACTTAAACAAATTGTTTTCTTTTCTTTTCCAGTGACTTTTTAGTTTATTGTTTTTTTCCTTGTAAATGAAATGCAAAAAGAAAGAAAAAATTTGAATGAAAATCGCATCACTTAATTATTATATCAAGATGTTGTGAACAACCTGTTTTTAAAAATCAACAGTTAAAAATTGTAGAGAAGGATGCAAGACTGTTGAAATGATCTCAACCATCAAATTTTCTAAAATATTAAAAGATATAATATATAATTAAAGAAAAAAACTGCATTCTTATCTAAAATAGGATAAGAATTGTTTTTTTTTTTTTCTTTTAAACTTTTCAAACTTAGATTGTTAGATAAATAATAATAAGTTTTAATAAATAGATACATTTTTCAAATAATAATAAATCAATAAATTACAAATTGACTTTTTTATTTTTAAATAGGACTTCATTTCATTTTCACTTAAGTTTGGTGTTACTTGTAATTTTTGATATAAAAGTTAGAATTTGACTTTTAACAATTTTAATATAGTTTATATTTATTTTTAATATTTTATTTGAAATACAATTTTAGCTTTTAAAATTTAATTTATTTAATATTAGTTTATAATTATTTTTTATTTGTTAATATTGAGTTTATGTGAATATTATTTGTGATATATTAATTGTATTTTTAGGTACATGTTTATTAATATTTCAATTCTAATAAATTTAAAAAATAGTTTTACTTTTTTATTTAATCATTTATTAACTTAATAAGTTCATTATTTGTTACTAATTTTTTAAAATTATTATGTTTATTAATATTTAGATTTTGATATATTTTGACTTTCCATTTAATTTATTTTATTCTTTTTAATTTAGATTTAAGTTTGAAATTTATTTTTATTATTTATTTTTTTATGAAATTACAAATAATAATTAAAAAATATTAGAATTAATTTAATTTATAATTATTTATCTTATTAAAACTTTAATTATTATAGAATAATTCTATTATATTTTTATTATTTATAATTTATATAATAAAATGAATTTCAAACTTAAAATATAAATTAAAATTTATAGAGAGAGAGAGGTAACTTTTGATTAGTCGTTTCATGCCAACAATCCAAGGATAGCACGTCCTAGGGATTTATGCTCAAGGTTGCATGTCTTTGGTTAAGGATATGATAATTCACCTTTAAAACCTCTTTAGTGTACCCATTGCACACTTATGATCAAAATAGATAGATAGAGAAAGAGAGAAAATAAAGAGAGAAATGGAGAGGGAGACAAAGAGATCCAAAGAGATAAAAAGAGAGATAGAGATACAAAATTAGAGATATAAATATAAAGGAATAAATATGGAGAGAGGAAGAGAGAGAAAAAGAGAGAAGAGAAGAGACATAGATATAGTCTCATAAAGAGAGATAGAAAGATAGAGAGATAAAGAGAAATAGGAAACAATGATATATATAGAGGTTGAGAGATCAAGAGATAAAGAGGGAAAGGAGGAGAGAGGAGGGAGATAAATATGGATAGAAAAAAATAGTAAGGGGAGAAAGCTAAGGAGAGGGAAATAGACAAAGAGAAGAAATGAGAAAGATAGATAGAGTAAGAGAGAAGGGAAGACAAATATGGAGAGAAATAGGGGAGAGAGAGGAAGAGAGATTGAAAGATAATTAAAAATATAAATACAGAGAGAAAGACAAAGATATAAAGGGATTTCCCATATCTCTATAATATCTCCCCATATGTACCCCCTACCTCTCTTTATATATGTCTCCCTCTCTCTACCTCTCTCTATATAACTTTCTGTCTCTTCTCTCTATCTCTCTCTCTCCCTTGCCCTCCTTACTCTCTTTCCTTTATCCCACTATATATCTCTCTATCTCTCCCTCTTTCTATCCATATCTCCCCCTCTCTCCCTCTCTCCTTATCACTCTCTCTTTCTATATCTCTCAACTTCTCCATCCTCTCTCCCTCCCTCTCTATATATTTATATATATCTCTCTTCCCCCTCTCTATCTCTCTCTCTCTCTATTAATTTTTTATATCACCTCCTTTATCTCTCACTCATGCCCCCTCTATTTCTATCTTCCCATATCTCCTTCTTCCTCTCTATTTATATCTCATGTTATCTCTATCTCTCTCTCTCTCTTATTTACTCCATCGCTCCCTCCAACTCTCCCACTCTCTCTTTATATATATCCCTCTCTCCACCTCTCTCTATATATCACTTGCTTTATCTTTATATTTCTCTCTCCATCTCCCCCTCTTTCATTGTCTCCCTCTTTCTATATCTATCTAGATCCCTCTCCCGCTTCCTCTCTCCTTTCATCTCTCCTTTATATTTATCTTTCTTTGTCTTTGTGTTTTTTTGTTTCTCTCTCACCCTCTCTATCTTTCCCAAGTTATATTTATCACTCTATCTCTTCTTTATATCCCTATTTTCCCTCTCCCTCTCCCCATCACTTCCTCTTTCTATATCTCTCTAATTCTCTCTCCTATGTTTGTTTATCTCCCTCCATTTGCCTCCATCTCTATCTATTTATACATATCTATCTCCCTCTATATATCTATCAATATCTCTCTTACTCATACACACACACTCCTTGTTTCTCTCTCCCTATCTCTAGCTCTATCTCTGTCTCTATCTCTATCTTTATCTCTCCATATTTAAATTCTTACATATATCCCTCTATCTCTATCTCATTATCTATCCATATTTGTTTATCCCTATCTTTCACATTTCCATCTCTCTCTCTCTCTCTCTTTTCTATATTTTTTCCTCTTTCTATCCACATATCTCCCTCTTTCTCCCTCTCTCCCTATTTCAAACAAATCTATCATGAGCCTATTGGTAATGGAGCCTTATTATCTTCCTAATTCAAAGGTTTTGTTTTAGTTGTGTTTAGATCCTTGTAAGTAGATGCATATTTGATTTTAAGCTATCACTTCTCTATTGAGACCTTTGTTTCATAAACAAAATCATTTAAAAAATAGCCTACCAATTGACTTCATGTATACTACACAAATGTATGTAAACAATAAACCAAAAAATTACCTAATTGACCATCCACACTTCTTTGGTGTACCCATTGCACACCAAGGTGCAATTGCTAGTTTATTATTATTTATTTCGCTAATAAATTTCTTGTGTTTTAGTTTTGAAATAAAATTAATTTATCATTATTAGGAGTTTTTTTTATGCTGATCACTTGTGAGTGGTTATTAGAGATTTACATAAGACAAGGGGAGAGGAGGAGCAATTTTTATATTATATAATATTTTTCTTCACACATTAGTATAACATTTTTAATATTTAAACATCTTGTTTTAAATGTTCTTTGTAAAAATAGTGTATTGTTGGTAGTTGCACTATCAAGTGTAAGTTAGAGTGTTTAAATTAATTACAATTATTTTACTTCAATACATACAAATTTGAAACTATGAATGTAATTTGTTTAAGAGAGATTTAAAATGTGTTTAGTTGATGTTGATATATAATTTGTGTTTAATTAACAATAAATTAATTATAATTATTTTAATGTAAATGTATAAAAAATTGAAATTATGAATGTAATTTGTTAAAGAGAGTTTTAGAATGTGGTTAGTTGATGTTGATTTGTAATTGTTGATGATGAGGATTTTGGTGTATATTTGATTTAATGATTAGAATCAATCTTTTAGAACTGGATATGCACTTTTTTGCTACATGTGACTATCTTCTATTGAAATGTTAGATTTGGTTCACACTTTCATTATGTGTTGCTTTGTCCTCTATTAAAATGTTGTCTAGATCTTGCTTGCAAGCATTTTCTTGTACTTGTGTTTGAGACAAATGGGGTGTTGAAAAATGTTTTTTAGATCATGCTTGCATTTGCTTGTACTTGTGTTTGGGACAAATGGGGTGTTGAAAAGAACCTTGGGGTTTATTGTGTTTAGAGGGAAAGTTTATTACTTCCTTGGTAATAGGCCAAGCCCCATTGTCTATATATAATAATTGAAAACACACCAAGTAGAGATGCATGTGCCTATGATAATGAAATGATGCAATATTTGTCAATATATGGTTGGTGCAAGTTTTATGATATTTGATTGATTCTCTTCTTGATTTGCTTGATATGATTGATTCTTTTCATGATTGCTAATGTCTTAGGTCTTGTATTTAAATGCAAGATCCGAGATGCTTTGAAGCATAATTGAATGAGTAATAATCAAATTATTTAAAAGGGTTAGCTCCAAAAGGAAGAAAAAATGTTTGATTTGTAAGGACAAGGTCATAGTGTGATCTTATCTAGGGGAAAAAGGTCTAGTCTAATAGATAAAATCCTTTGATCTTCTTTCTAAGGTGATTGATAGAAAATGTATGTAATAGGCTCAAGACTTAAGTTAGATTATGTGCAAAATAAAATAATTTTAAGATAGTATTATATTTAAGACAAGGTAAAAATAAATATAAAACAAAATAGTAAAATGACAAAGTATGCACTTTTCTCCTCTATAATTTATTATTATAAACAAGGCTTATGAATTAAAAGTATGGTTAATTCTTTAAAAGTGAGGATATCATAATTTTCATTTTTTTTTTTTTCAATTAATAAAAACTCATATAAACTAATTATATCCTTCACAACTTTATTAAAAATACAAATAAAATAGAACAAGGCTAAATTCAAACCAATAGATCAATTTTATCATTGTTAGAAAATAGAAAAAATTGTATCATTAAATTTATTACCTCTCTTGATTAATAAAACTTGTAGTAATTGAATCCATCTTATTTTACATAAATAATAATTCTAATTATTAATTTAATCTAATTAATAAAAAATTACAATCAATTATATAATTTAAAATTTATTATGTAATCAAGAAATATTTTCACTTCAAATTTTCTCAACAATAAAATTGTTTAACATATATTTTATTAAATCTTATATTTTTCATTATAAACAATCTTAATTTCAAACTAATTTGAATTTTAAATGGCTAGTCATTTTCATGCAATTACCTTGTAACAAATTTCAACTACTTACTTCAACTAATTAATAGTTGTAGACAAGTTAAATCACTCACCTTTACTCCCCCAACCTCTTTTCATGCAACTATTTTCCAACAAGTATCTTGTATTAATGATGGAATTTGCATTCATCATTAACTCAAATTATTATTTGTTTTGTGGATTTTTATAATAATTTTATTTTTTCTTATACATAATCTTAATTTCAAACTATCCAAATTTTAAGTGGCTAATCATTTTCATGTAATTTTTTTAACAAATTCCACAACTGATTTCAACTAATAAATAGTTGTAGATAAGTTAGGGAACCTACCTTTATTTGGTCATTCTTTTTTATGCAACTATTTTCTAACGAGTAAATGATGGTATTTCATCTATATTATAAAATACGAAATTGCATTCACATTAACTTAAATTATTATTTTGTTTCATGGAATTTATAAAATCAATAAATTTTTTAAATGATATTATATATTAGAGAAGTTAAATTGTTTGTGTGATATATATAATAAGTATAAATATTTTAGATATATTTATCTAAAAAATATTGAGAATAATTTGGACGAGTAAGTTTGTTCTACTCCATGCGTGTGCATGTCGTCCTTTTTGTGGCCAGGCTATATAGCTTGGCTTTAGTTGTGTCTTGAGCACTCATTTTTGTGCTCTAGAATGTGTGATTCAAGTTTTGGAGGATTGTGATAGTGTTTATACAAGTGTAATTATAGATTGGATGGTGATTTTTTAAGTTATCAAAAAGTTGTCGGTTAATTGGTTAAGTACAATTGGTGAAGGTGATAGTTAGCTTATCAATCAAGATTCAAATTCTCAATTGATTTCTTCAACTAATTTGATATAATAGATTCACCTTACTTCTAAAACTCATTTTTTGATATAAAACCCTTCTTAAACAAGAAAATTCTTATAAATTACAAGTAAAAGTCTTTACAATATAGAATTTTATAAATATTTTTTTTTTTAAAATAATATATAAAATTTATTATTTTTAACTATATAAATCATGCTATTTTAGTTTTATGATAGTAGAAATTATATGTGTTGATATTTTGTCCCATCATGGTCTAATTATCCATAAAGTCATCATTCTATTTCCTAGGCTTTGAGGTGATGTTAAGTTATGCTTATTTTTTAAGGTGTGTTTTATAAAAGGTCAAGTCCTTAGGAGTTTTATGTTTCAAGTTGAATAGGTGAAAGGAAAATTAATTTATGTTTCCCACCAAGTGTCAACACCAAGAGGAAAAAAATAAAATTTTAAGTTTTGTTCCTTCCTTTCATCCATGTAGGATGACAAAGTTTAGTGTTTTTAGTTGTTTGCATTGAAGAGCTATTCTCATGCTTAGCATAGATATTACATCTTGTTGCTTGAAGGCTCACCATGTTGTAGGGTATGAAAGGAAGTTTTTTCATGTTGTGGGGATTTGGAGAGGGTCAATAATTTCACATAAAAATCATCCACGTAGCATGAGAGGAGTTAGGGTTTCTGTTGTTTGGCATTGAAGAAGTCCAAGGAAGTTCGTGGCATGTCATGAGACCAACACTTGGTCACTCTAGGAAGAGTTACCCACGTTTTCAAAGGTGAATAGTTCCAAGGAGTTCATCTACACCTCCCCATGTTGTAAACTTTCCATGTAGTTTCATTGTGACAAGTATGCCTCATCTTGTTGAAGTTATTTACCTTGTTAAAGCATCCAAGACTGTGTTCGAAGCTATAAGTTTGTTTAAATTTTTAGGTTAATAAGGTCCTTCAATTAGCATACAAAATGAGTAAATCTCCCTCCAAGGACTGTCATGCACCTTTAAAACTAACAAAGCTATTACCAAGCCTTAGATTTCTTTAAGAAAACAAGTATATCTAATTACAACATGAAGATAACCTTATGAAAAAAATACCAAGCAATAGAAGCCAAAATGATAGATCATGAAGGAAAGAAGTCATCTAGTTAATGAGGACTATATAGTTCAAAAGAACTAGAAATTGCATCCTATAAGAAAGTAGACCTAAGAGCAAGGGCACCTAAATGACAAGGGCATAAAAGTGTAGGTTACAATGAGAATAAAAGGTGGAAAATGACAAAAAAATAATACAAGATAGTCACAAATGCTATTTCATAGTCATGGTCCATACATTGGAAAAGATCAATGAAATACCTTACAAGAAGCCAAGGTAAATCTAGACAATTATGGTCTTCTAAGGGTAGGATAAAGTCACATAGCATGATAATGACATTGGAAAAATAAGTATCAAAACTTAGCTAAGGATCACACTCACGTTAAACCTTGTTTATTGCTAAAACCCTCACATGAGTATGACCCTAATATTAAACCCTTGTTTAAGTCCTAGCTAAGAAACCCTTCATGGCAATGAACTATGGATGAAAAAGCTTAGAAGTTTAATGAGTTCATTAAATGAACAATAAGTGAGAAGAGATGCATGAATTGCATAGGATCATATAGAATCTTAGTATCATGCATTCTAAATCCTTGTGTGATAGTGAAAGAAAAGTGACTAACCTAGATAAAAATCTTTAAAATTTGCATTTTTTAAGGTTATCAAAAAGTATGTCATGAGAAGGCAGATCTCTTTTGTGATGATGAGAATTCAAGAAAGAAGTCGGTGATCAAATAATTCAAGGCACAAAAAAATGGCATGCCCTAGTCAAAGGCATGAATCTTGATAGTACATTGTAGATAATGAAGTGCATAGAAGCAATGAAGAAGAGATTTGTTAAGTAGTAGTCCTAATCATGAAAGAAAAGGATAGACCTATCTAAGAAAGACATTCAATAATCATTATTGCAAGAAATATTTGAGAGACATAATGAATAGAAGGTGAATACCTAAGAGCAAAGGTGACTTGATGCAAACATAACAATGGAGTGGAATTCATATAAAAAGAAAAGGAAAATGTCAATGATAGAGATGATAGTCCAAGGTTTTCATTGCATATGACAAAAATGATGATAGATTGACACAAAAATATGAAATAAGGAGTGAAATTTTAGTTGAAGACTCAAAAAGCTTGTAGATCTAATGGCACAAAAGGATAGATCCCTTCATGCCAGTGGACAAAATATAAAGTTTTTAAAGTTAACATGATGGTTCTCAATTACAAAATAAAATATCCTATTGGATAGAGGGTAGGTCTTTATAGAAAATCTCAAGTTGAAACAAAATCGATATGATAGGGTTTCATGAGGAAAGTCACTAGGGATCTTAAATTAACAAGTATCGAAGGAAACAATGAGTGGCAAGAGTCTTGGTAAATGAAAAAAATTAGAAGATAGTTGAGAGTAGCAATTTATTATGTTCTCATGACAAAAACAAAGAGACGTCAAGTAATAGTCCTTAAATAATAGTTCAAACAAAAGATAATAGTCTTGACATAAGTGGACAACATCACAAGGACAAAGATCCTTGTAAAAATCATGAGAAAGAAGAGAGAGCTACATGATCTTGTCAAATATGAAAGAAAAACCATACAAACATATAAATGGATAGTCATATACCATTATTTGGTATTTTATTTGTCCAAGCTTTCATGTTGCTTTCTTTGATGTGATGTATTCGCTTTGAAAATATTGGGAAGTAACATTTTACTCCTTCATTAAGAAGTTGATGACTTGGGATGATCAAACACAAGCTCAAATCCAAAATACATAACACTTATTCAAGCAATGTAATAGTGAACAATCTCACATACAACAAGGTACAATGGATAAAGTATGGTAGGGTATTGAGGTAATAATTGTGCCAAGAAACCTAAAAAATAAGGAGAAAATGGTGGATAGTTCATGGCAGGCCTATTATAGGCTAGTCAAGTGCATGGCTAGGGTAATGAAACCAAAAGGGGAAAATATCAAAATTTTGAGATATAAATCTTCTGAGGGTAGGATATTCAAGTATTGAAATGAGGTTAATGACCTTGCATGATAGAAAAGGCAGTATAATAATTTGTTAATTTTGATATGCCTATTACAAAGGAGCATTGAATGATAGGAATTGTATGTCCCCAGGTAGATGATAGTCTCCTTGGTAATATTTTAAGGGAAAATTTGATAGAGTTAAAAGGGGTAGTCATAATAAAAGTACAGTACTAATACATAGTAAACTTCAAAGGGTCAATGCTAGAAACATTCACCGTACAAGAGCAAGTTCTAAGGGACTATGGAGTAAGACAACAAATGATTTCATAGGAGGTTTGATGACAATGAGAAATCTAGTATGAAAATACACAAGGAAGAGTTAAATGCATAAAGGTAATAAACCAAAGGAAATAATACTAAAGTCACAAAAGATAATGCGATAGTATGACAATATGACTATGTTTGCAAGACATTATGAAGATGAGAAGATGCACAACATTTGAGAATATGAAAGAAATAAGCTCTAAATGAGATAGGACATGTGTCAAAATCATCTCAAAGGATCTCATATGCCCTTGGAAGGTTTTAGATCATCTTGTAGACCTAAACAAATGTCCTAAAAGAACACAAATGGGATTATGGTAGGTTGAATAGATTTATGGGCCAATTATGAGCAAAGTGCAAGAATATAGGCCAATTGGAAGAGTTGAACAAAAAATTGAAGGAATCTAGGAGCTATTGAAGATATATTGGGAGAATATGATCAAGTCACCCACATTTCCAAGCATATAGGAGCCAACAAAGCAAAGATAATGGTGAAAATTTAGCACTCATCCTTTCCCAAAGCCACTTAGGAGCTTCAACAATCAAACAAGGATAAGACCTTTTTCAACACCCATGATGGATTCAAACTAGTTGGCAAGGAAAATTTATTATTTACCTTCAATTCATGTCCTAGTTTCTCTTCCAAGAGAGGGATGAAGAAATGGGATGCCTAGGGTCTATTTTCAATCAATTCTTGCATATTTTTATGAAGCATTGTAACTTGATTCACAAGGTTCTTTCTAGTATTATTCTATATTGTAACTTAATTTAGTCCTAGGACTAAAACTTGATGTAAAAATCCTTTTTGAATGACTACAAGGCATTTTCAAGTCTTATTTTGTTGTAAGAACACTTCTTATATCAATAAAATTTAATATTTTTCCTTCAAAATCTTGTTCTTTGTGTGTAATATGATGATCGATGCATGTTTTATGTGATTTTCATGAAATATTCAAACAAATGTCTTATTTATAACACCTTTAAATAGAAAAAACAAACATTCATGCAGGTTGTTGGTTGTGTAATAAATATAATCAAATGTGAGTTTGAAAAACTATAATTTTCCTTCTCAAAATTGTACAAATTCAAACTTCTTACAAAATACCGATGCATGATTATAGGAAACACTTGAGTTATGTAAATACAATTGAATCCTTGAGAATTTTTGTGTCAAAACAATGGCATAGGTCTTAGTAGAAATTTGGTGCATCGCCTTTGTAATATTTAGGTTTCATTTCATGTCATTCTCAATCCTTTTCCTTAGTAAAAGTAGTAGTTTAAGTTAGTTTAGGTGAAGTACCAAGGGAACCAACCCTCTCTAGAGGTTGATCTCAAGCTATTAGAGCCCACACTTTTTGAGATCATCCCATGTTTCACTAGATAACTGAGTTGACAACTCAACAAGGTTGCATATCTATTTGATAATAATAAGTACTAGTTGAATTATTTTTACTTTCTAAAAATGTTCTAATATTATATATTTTCGTCAAAATAATTGTTAAAAAACATTCTAAATTGAAAAACCACTAGAAAAGTTAGAGGAAGACAAGATTTATAATAAAAAATTAGAAATAAAAGGTGTTTGATATAAGATTGTTGTTCTTTTAGCATTAAAGTTAAATTGTATGCTAAAAATATATATTTAAGACAATACCAAAAATAAAGGCAAAGCAAGAATGGAAAAGATGAAAATTATGCATTTTTCTCCTCTCTAAGAACATAAGTTGTCACCAATTCAACCTGAAAAACAAATTGATTATAAAAATATTAACTTAATCCACTCTAAAGAAAATTTGGATTAAAAGAGAGAACCTCCAGTTAAATTTAAAACCAAATATAACTGTGTGCTACCATTTTTTTAATAAATTATTGATCTAGCATAATTTTTTAAAAATCATAATGCATGATATAAAATGACTGTAGGTTTTTAGAGGGAGGATTGTATAAAAGGAGGAGCTTCTTGTTGCATGACTTGAGCCATTCCTAGCTAAAACTTTTGCATGGCCTCAGAGGGAAAAAAAATAGGAACCAATATTCCTTCAATTCCATCATTGTTTCAATGAGGAATAAAAAAGCTAGAGACACCTGGCACAACTCCTGCCCCGCCTTTGGTCCTAGGCCTACCATAGACTGCCTTTCCCCACCCAAAATCCACATCTCCAAACCTAATCTTGGGTCATATCAAAAACCACAAAAATCCCCACCATAGTAAAATGCAGCCGACCCTTGATCTTCATCAGGTCTATCACTGATCGCATGTATTCATCATTAATGGTTGTTTTGGACCTCTTAATTAACTCCACTATGTAGGACAAGGGTTCCTTCACCAACACTTTGTCCATGGTCTTCGCACAGGCGTGGTCGATTGAGTTACCATAGTAGTTGCACAAAAGCAAGGGTTTGCATATGGAGCGGGCACCTAATAGGAACATGAAGCATACCTCCAACTCTACCGCCATGTTCTTATTTTTGTTTGGTTTGTGGTGGCTAATTGTGGCATGATGTAGTGTGAAAGAAGTATATGTAAGTGTTGTTGGATGTTCATGCAATGTTTCTTTGTGGTCTGCACATCAATGATTCATCTCTTTGGTGTTGCATATTATTTTGAGTTGTTTTCTAGGTAATTTGTGGATGTTTGGCTGACAGGGTTTGTTTTCTTGCTTGTGCTATGTGCTTAGGGGTATGTACCAGCATTTGAAGTTGTGTTAAGTTTGGGTCTTGACCCATCTTGTTGAGAACCATATTGAGTAAATCCAGTTGAGCGTATGTTTTTGTGCTGACTAGTAATGTGCTACACGTTTCTTTACACGTTTTTGTTACCAACTTCGGATTTTATGTGCTAGTATGTGTGTTGTTTGGGATCACATTAGAAGATGTAATAAGTTATTTTTGGTCCTCTCTATCTCCTAGATAGGACCACTTTCACCTCAATCATGTTTTTAATCTGACTTGTTGAGGTTATTATTTGCATTTTGTTCAACTAATTGAACTGGTGTTTATGATCTTGTGGAGGATATGAATGGAAGATAAAATCAGTTGCAAGAAGAGTGTGGTGGTGTGTTAGTGTGAAATTATGTAGTAAGTTGTGGAAAAGAAAAGTCAGATGTACTTTAATGCCTTAGTCAGTAGAGTGTATTGTTGACATATGTTGTAATTCTAAATCTTCATGTATCCTTCTATTAGACAGTGAGTCTCTTCAACAAGTCCTTGTATCTTTCCCTGGGGTTGTGTACCTCATCTTGCAATTCCTTTGTAGTTTTCTCTAAGGTTATGCACCTTAGCCTGCAAGTCCTTTAGGGAATAGTGTGCTTCCTTAGGCAGTGAAACTTAAAACAAATTTGTAATTTTGTAAGTTGTGAGCTTCATATATTGTGAGATATCTCACCATGGTTTTCCCCTTCTTGGGTTTTTCATGTATATCTGGTATTATCTTGTGCATGTGTGTTCATTTTTGTATCTTTCATTGTTGTTGAATTGATTAAAAGTTGTTGATCTAGTTAAGGGTTGCTTATCTTGTTAAAAGTTTGAATTTGCATTGTGTTGAAGGGTTTAAGTTTTGAAGATACTAATTCACCCCCCTCTTAGTATCTGAGTGTATTCAACAAAATCCTACACATAGATGCACTTTTGAAAGTGTCCTACTTGGGTGCTAGTTCCCTCTTTGGGCATTAGCATCCTCTAGTGTCCTATTTCCATCATTTCATTGTTTGTTGGGTCTTTCAGTTGTTCTTGGGGAAAATTTGAATACAAAAGTTTTTCCCCTTGGCCTAGCAAGTCTTCCCATGTTATCATCTTGGTGAAAAGTGACAAAATCTAAGTGTTATGACACCTCTTTACATTGGGAAGTGTTTCATTGATTGGAAGTGACTTGTCATTGTTCTAGTTGGTGGATGGTTTGTACCTCCTAGAAAGGAAAACTATTGTGAATTTTTTCCCTTGTATTTAGTTGTTCCTTAAGTGGGTTGTTGAGTGGATTGAAGGTGATTATTACCCTCATCCTACTCCTTATTTCCTACTCCCTGTTTTGGAAATTGATGGTTGTTTCATTTAGTCATGCAATGTTAGTTCCTTTCCACTATTTGTGTGGGTTCTCATCTTGTTTTTTTGACTTGTTAGAGTGTCTTGGTGTGTATTTGAGGTTTATGATTCCCTCATCCTCACCTTTTTTGGTGTTATGAGAGAACATGATTGTGGATTAGTACTCAATCATCATTTGGGTGTGTTGTTACCCTCTTTTAGATTCATTGTGGTGGTTTCATATTGCAATTTGTAAGTCTTTCACTAGTGCCACCTTGCTTGTAGCAATGGTGAATTAATTCATGTATTTAATACCCTTGTGTTGTTGTGCTTCATAAAAAACTTGTGTACATAATGTTATACAAGTGTGACATGTTATTATTGCATCTTAGTTGTTGTTGTTTAAAAAAAAAAATTGATCAGCTAATGTCCTAGGTGTGTTGGCTTAGGATATTCAACATGCATATTTATTCCTTATTCTTCCTAAAGAATTCATTATGAAATGATACAAAGCAATTGATCATCTATCAATTGGTCTTCTTCCAAAATGCAATAATAATGTAGTTGAATCCAATAAAATGATATGGGAAATGGGTGAGCATGAAGTTGAGAATTTTGAGTGTGTTGAGACAAGTGCATGAAAAGAGAGTTAGTGACACCATTTTTTTATAGGAATATCAAACATACAATGATGTGGATCTTGCACATTTTACCAAGCTACATTTTACATCCATTTACGTATTTTCTTAGGAGTGAAGTGACATTGATTGCTATTAGTATGAAAATTTTCAAAGGGTGTCAACATACTTGATTGAAAGAGCATCATGGTAGAAATTATAACCTCAATTTAGGAGATAGAGAAATAAGCTCAATTAGCAAATACCTATAAGTAAGTTTGAAGAAATTTTAACATGAAGGGTTTGTGTCGCCCTGCGAACCCCAAAGGAACTAATAACAAGGGAACAATTTTTTTTTTAAAAAGAAATATAATAAACATACTTAAGTATATTAACATAACGATGTATTAAGTTACACAACTAATTCCATTGGGGTACACAAGGTGACATTACTACACCCAAACAAGACTAACAGATAACCCAATAACAAGATAACAAGATAACAATAATTAAATAGTTACGTAAATCTATTCATTCCCATTTCATCATTTAAAATATCTATTAACTAATAACCATATTAATAACATATGCACATATGACAATACATGGAATTATAAAGATATAAAGTGTTACATATTTTCGATAGATACAATTCAACATAACCAACTATAACAAATGATCCTGAATAAATACATGGCCTGAATAATTATTACATCCTAATGATGGAAGAATACAATTGACTAGAAATACATCTCAATAACTACATATACAAATCACATCAAGGTCATCCCAACACACGTGGGAGACAATACATCAATGAATATATTACATATGAAGTATATACATCAATCTGGTACATAAGGACACTGGATCATCAACATCTGCCAAAACCTGCAAGTAAAAGATACATCTGCAACAGAAGAGGGAACCCAATGGGGTGCGAAGCACGTTCCACCCAACCACCCCCGTGCTGAGAGTAGACAAGGAAGGGTCCCCGACCAAGTACGCCTAACAATAACAAAGACTAACTCCCAACAGACATATAACATCAAAGACCACTTAGAAAACTCACGACAACCATTCCAAGAGGCACAACAACAAATCACTTCTGAACATAACAATAAAACACCTTCCCAAATAACAACTAGTCACACGCACAACTTCAATGAACTCAAGGCATAATAACAAAGACCTCATCCAACAATGACCAAAGAGAAAACAACAAGGCACTTAACCACTACAATCACAATATTACTTCACAACTACAATCACAAAGTCACTTAACACGAGGTTACAATGCTTCCAGAGAACAAGATCATGAACATCGCACAATAACTGAATAACTGTCGACATAGGAAGAGTGTCATGCATAAATTGCCATGAGTTACCCTGGCTCAACCTTCCTAGGCTACCGGACCCCCATCCTGGGTTACCCTGGCTTGCCTCTACCGGCCGCCGGACCCTCACGCAAAACTATGCGTCCCATCTCATCTCGAGCCTTATCATTCACTTGCTTCACGAGAGAGACATCCTTTATCTTTATTAGTGTGAAAGCCCCCCCATTAATTCATTTAGATTATCACTTAATTAAACTCTAGGTAGGTTACCCTGGCACCCCTTTGTGTGCCAGACCCCCACAAAGAGCCACTCTCCTATCGACAACACACAAGGCACGATACCACAATAGGTAACTAAACAACATAAACTCTCCAATCCAAGGAGAAAACGAAACAAGGAACTCACTCCAAACACTGGAGGAAACCAATACGAATTCACACTCCTTCCAAAGGAGGTACAAATCTCATACCCACTCCTACTTCCTAGGAGGCACAAATCCCCGTTCATGGAAACTGGGTACAACATCATAATACAATTCCTCAAGGCGATTCACAAAATGAACCTCAACACATACCATCCCACTCAAGAAAACTTCTCTGGAAGACTTACAAAGACCCCTAACCCCATTTGCCCGACATGGAGAATAAAAGAAACAAGGAAGCAAAACATTCCATTTTTTTTTGAAAGCCCTTAACAAAAACTTAAACTCATAAGGAAGGTAAAGTAACCTAAGGCTTTCCCATACGACACAAAAGCACTATGAAGAAAATGCCACAATAGAATTAACGAACTATCTCAAAAATCACAATTACGTTTTAATCGAATCCATAAGACAAATTACAATAATGAATTTCACCCCATAAATTAATCAATTACACTTTCAACACAACACAAAAAATTTCCAATTTTCTAATTGACTACAATCTTGCAAAATATTAAAGTTTCCAAACTTACCTTCTAACATAACTGTATAAATAACTATTCAATTCAACACACACAATTTATTTAAAGATTGCACAACTACATTGAATATTGCAATTTTCTCAAGGTTAACTCCGATTTCCACAATTGACTATAACAATACAAGTTAATATTATTTATTTATTATTTTTTTTTTAACATTACTATATATGGAAAATTATATAATTCATCACTACCCAAAATATATAAAATAATCCTCTGAATTAAATCACTTATAAAAATATATTATTAAAATTTATAAATTAACTTT
>VDFB02256132.1:199417999-199463151 GCA_007258455.2 Sequoia sempervirens
AGGGTAACCCATGCAACATTGCGATGACACTCTTCCTTTAACAACCATGTATGCTTTGTTTCCCTCTATGTTATTCTTGGGCCTCTGGAAGCACATGTTGGCATTCGTATGTTGATGCTTTATTTGGTTATTCCTTATGTTGGGCACATCTTATGTTGGTTATATCTTGTGCTGTGATTGCCTTATGTTATTGTGGATCTTGTTGTGAAGTCTTCTATCCTTGTTTTGTATGATGGTTTGGTTGAGGTTCCTTCTTGTCATCTCTTAGCATGGGGGGTGGGCCTTCGGGTCCATGTGGTTGGGTGGAACGTGCAATGCACCCCATTGGGTCCCCAGTTGTTGATCGAGAAGTGCGAAATTGTACCTTGCAGTGTCTCCTGAGTTGCACCAGAGAAGGATCCAGTATTGCAGCTTTGTACTTCTTCATTTCAAATGTATCATTCTATTTTATTCTATCTTCCCCATTCATGTTGGGAAATGGCATTGTAATATTGTAACTCTTGATTAATGTGTTAACCATGCTCATGTTATCTTATGGTTACTGGTGTATACTTACCATCCATGTGATGTAATGATGTTGTTGTGAAAAGTAATGCAGTCTTGTAAACCTGAGGGATTTGTTATATGTAGTTCATGTTTAGTTTCATATCATGTGATATATGATTATTATGATGCATGTTAGTACTTTAAAAAAAAAATTTGGTGCCATAAATGCTAGATGTAATGTATCCTTGGGTTCCTTGGTGAGGGCATTACAAATATAATCATAAATATATCTAACCTTGTAATGTGGTGCAATACTATATGTGTCTATTAGATTAACAAGAGGAAAATTAATGTTTTTATTATAAAAATGTTCCAATATAACATGTGGAGGCTTCTCCAATCTAGTGAACCCTATAAATTTTGTTAGATTGATATTTGCATGAATCTAGCAAGTAACTTTCCCTCATAAAAATAGTCTAAGAATGTAGTTTGGAAGGACCTTAGATGAGGTAAAAGATCATATCTATCCTTATACATTGTGAAACATGGCGTCATAAATCAATTGAATGAAAGGATAACTCAAAATTTCATTTATGAAAAGATTATGTAATATCTTACTAATGTAACTATTCTTGTGAGAATCTTGAAAATTATTGATATAATTTTCTAGATGTTATAATTTTCTTATGACGAGACTCAACTAATATGAAAGGTAAATCTCAACATGTACAATATCTATATACATGGATCCATATCATGTGTAATAGTGAAGGAAGATGAAAGATATATATCATTAGAAGGTTGCACATTGTCCTTATATAAATATAAAAAAATAGTGTGAGGTATCATAATATCTTTCTTAGATTTATTTATATTTATGTAATGTTTTTGTTCAATATGAGATGTAGAGGATTGGTTAGAAGGTACACTCTATAAATATTCAAACATACATAATAGGAAATCATATATAGATCCAAAGGAAAATTTTCATGGACATCTTAGATTCCAATAAATAATCATGATACATAAATAAATCCATAGGATCCCTTAGGAAGGTCCACTAGAAAAAAAAGAAAAGGATCATGAAAAGAAACTTTTTGGACCAAAATTAAATATTGATGAAAATATGGCTATGTGCAACATATTAAGTTTAAGAAGTATGACACATATAAAACCATCATAATCCTTCATCCATTAAAATTTATATAAATATAGGAATGCAGATAACTTCATGATGCATATACTCATAATGTATCATTAAAAATTATTTAAAATATAAATTTATCTATCACTATTATAATTAAAGACATCAAGAATTAGGTCTTCCCCATTAGAAGTCATAACATGAACTAAACCATCATGAAATAATGAGGCACAAATAAGATCATGTAAAGGAGAGGATATAGAAATATTATATCTTTAAAAATTCACTAAGATTAAAATCATTAATAGACCATGAGAGAATGTATATAAATCAAGAATTATCATGAACCACATAAGGAATATTATAATCATTTAGCTCAAATTATACTTATTATTATAATTTATTATGCAATAATTATAATTATTATGAAGCTCATAAACATATGCGGTATAGTCTTCCCACAAAGGAGGAGAGGTACAAAAAGTTCTAGAAAAGATTAAAAATTGGCAACATGTTAAATCAATGAATTCTTAGAACATGGAGCACCCTCTTTTTGATACAAGTAGATAAAATCTTCAAATCTTGATATTGTTTTGTATAAGAACATGTGAAAACATCTTTAGACCTCTAGAAATTGATGAATGAAGCCAAGGGTAAGGGCTTAGGAGAACCCATGGTGATGATATAACAAGCACAAAGAGAGGGAAGGTGAGTATCAAGGGGTAAAAAAAATAAAACTCAAAAATTAGGTGTCAAATAGAATAACTTAGTGTCCAAATGTAACTCATGTCATCTTTATATACAATATTTTATGTACAACCTTTACCTTTTCTAATGTTGAGTCATTTCTCCTAGTGTTCTAGAACCAAATTTCATATCTATTTTTTCTTACCCTAGTTCAAAATTGTAACTCTAATTTTGAACCTAGGTCAGAGCCACACATACAATTTTGACCCTAAAATACCTAAATTTAAATTTAAACATGGTCCCAAATTGAATTGTTTCCAATTAATCATTTTCCATCAATGCATGCATGAAATATTCAAATTGTGTTGTTAGGGTGTTATCTAAAAGAATAAAATCTTTTTCATTTTAGACATCCATTGTCTCTTATTAAAATATCACATTATTACTTAGAGAGCATGCTATCAACATCCAAGAGCATAATGATATATGTCCATATTATTTATACTTATTCTTGTAGTGTCTTCTCCCTTGTTTAAAATTTTCAAATCAATCTAAGGGCTTGAATAAGGTAAAATGTGAAGCTAATCTCATTCCTCTTCTATCACAAGTTTTATCATTGATTTTATGCACCACATTTTTTAAATATCATAGATGGTCAAGAATATAAATAAAAGGAGTGTAAAGTTTAAGCTCATAGACTGATGACAATACCACAAAAAAGGGTAAATACCATAAGACTTGTATTGAACCTATACAAAGTGTAGGTCATTTATAAATTTCTTGAAGCTTCATAGTTTCATATCTAGTAGTAGAGATCACCCTAACAATTAGCAATAACAATTAAATATTATCGAAACTTATTTAGTATAGGAACACCACACAAACATGTCATCAAAATTGATAGAAAAGATTAGGGTACTTAGCTTTATTTTTTATAAGAGGATGTCTAACTATAACTTGTGTTCAATGATCCAAGTTTGATCTTGAATACTAGATTTGAGATGTTGAAGCTTTGATAAAAAAATAAATGACCTCCACTCTATTCAAGTTCAATATCACACCTATAGTTTTGACTATTTTTCTATGACCTATTAACCCTAGCATATGTATGAATTTGATCTTCACACTTCTAATCTTCAAAACATGTTCATCTTTTCTATTTAAAAATGGTGGTGTTTAAAAGCACAAAAAGAATATGTTATGTGGGAATGAAAGGTAAAGGCCTTTCCCACCTTTTGTCAAAGTTGAGTCCTTATATCATTTTAAAAATTTGAAACATACATTGGAATACATACCAAATAAAAATATAAATGTCTATATGTGGCCTTATGATCTCAAATGTTGATGCAATGCTCCTAGATGCTCAAGTGATTAAATGATTCAAAGTGTACGATAATGTTCTCCACTAATGATTCAATAATTTAATATGAATTAGGCCTTTGTCTTTTAGCACCACAATTTGAATATTTTACGTTTAAGCTAGTGGGTATTAACTAGTTGGAGACAAGCTAGCCTGAGCCTAAGTTTAAATTTAAATTTAGAAATTTAGAGGTCAAAGTCACATGTACATTTTTGAACCATGTTCAAAATCATACTTTTGGTTTTGAACCAAAACATAGAACAATGATGAAGGTTGGGTTTGAACCGCTTGAAAATAAAGACTCAAAATTAGAAAAGGGTATATGCTATATATTAACTCTCACACAAAATTACATCATTTAAACATTAAATTATTACATTTAAAACAAAGAATAAAAAATCCATAAAAAATAATGGAAAGGGCATGAAAATACACTTTATCCACTTATAATTATAATCTTTTACATTGTTTAATTTCCCACCCAAACTTTCAATAATTAGATGAAATATTCTAGAATATTTGGTTTATGATTAAAAAGTTTACAAATGCTTACATATGGTGATGTCTTAATTCCTCTAGAGCCATTATATTTTTTGATGAATAAGTGTCTTATACATTACTTTGTAAAAATAATTATATTACATGACATATTCATAAAAAAAAGTGATGGTGGAAAGACATCACACCCCAAAGTCTATGCAAGACAAAGCCTTAAATGAACACATCAAAACATGAGAAAAAACAAAATCAGCTAAGTCATTAAGTAGCAAGAGTTATAGATCTAGTAGGAAGTGGAGATGAATCACAGTTATTAGACTTGCCCCAACTATCAAGAATGTCTTGACTATTGGAGTTTGATTCCCAATCTATAATGATACATTCTAGATTGCCTTGTTCTCTATTTGATGATTGAATTTTATTTCTCGTAGAAGAGATGATCAGTACCAAGTAAAGAAATTCACTACTATCTAACCAACTAAAAACACCAAAACTCGTAAAAAAAAAAAAAATACAAACACCAAGATCTTTAAAACTATAACCTCAAGATTTTATATTAGAATAGCAAATTTTTTTGATAAAAACCATGAAAATCTTTAACGTTTATCCTATCTTTAAATTTTAAATTTTTTTTTTTGGTTTAACTTCAACTTTACATTTTTCCTACTTCAACCTATATCCAAACACTGTAACATCTTCTAACACAACCAAGTAGACATGATCACACATCACACAACTTTTTATATTTATCTGTCGGAAATTTCCCATGCATTTCTTATCTCCTATAAACATCCCATGCATTTCTTATCTTCTAGAAATATCCCTGGCCTTATCTTCTAGAAATATCCCTGGCCTTTCTTATCCATCCAATTTTGGCAAAGGGCGGGCTTCTTGTACTTCACCCTAGAAAAGGAAAGATTTTTTTAAGAAAAAATTGTGAGGTAATGGTAATGCCACGTTCATTTATCCTCTACACACGGCAATTTATAATTCCCTCAAGACTTGCACCCTTCGCCAGAAGTTGATGGATGTTTCTTTGGCCTTTTGCATTTTGCAGGCTGCGCATGGAGATCATTGTACATACAGTGTTAGTGGACACTGTCCTTCCATGCGCAGCGTGCAAAAATGCAAAGAAAGAAATGTGTGCTCACTCAGAATGATAAGAGATTGAACCAGAGCTTTCAGAGTTTACACAAAAATCTATAATGTTGAGTTTACCAGCGACCATCGGTGAACTAAAATGGAGGTGAGTCTTTTCACAGATGGATATTCAATAATTTCTTAGCCCTTGTTCATCAACTCACTTGTTAATGTTGTTTATATACATTCAGCCGAGCTTGCATTCTTTCAATGTGTTTGTTTCAAAATAGATTTTGAATTGCGTTTTTGGCGATTTTGATAGAATGGGTATTTTTTAGTCTTTGATTTTCATTCGAAGAAGTTTCAACTTAAGACTTTATTCTTATATCGAGTAACAAAACAGTCTTGTAGACGATAAGATCAACACCATTTCAAGAGTGATATCCGTCTGTCCAACCAACCAATCAACTATTTTTATATTGAATAACAAAACAATCTTGTAAATGATAAGATAGACCATTCAAAAATGATATCAGTCCGCCCAACCAACCAACCATTCCTTCCAAATTACCACAGAACCGGCCATTACGGTCTGGCCATTCCCCGTACAGCCGGATTGTAGATGGGGCAACGTTCTGGTAAAGACCTTATCTGCAAAGAGATTCTGGTTATGAAATATGTCTGTAAATAGTTTTTTTGTATGGCTTTATGAAAAACAAATGGCCTATGCTCTTGCAGAGGAAAATAATACACCCTCTTACATAAATATTTAGAAGCTATAATAAATTCATTGTTATTTAAAACCCTTCACATTTTAATTGAGCTGAGTAATGGTATTGGACTCATAATATGCCTAAGGTAAGTTAGGAGAGAATGTAAATAGGTATGTGATAGGATTAAGGTTTTGTGTATTTTAAGATAAATTTATTCAATGAGATGTCATGAGAAAAGATTTATAATTCAAATTTACCTAGTATTATATTATAGATTTAAAGGATGAGATTATAAATTGTAATTGTGTTTAGAGTAAATAGGGGAGAGGGGCCTATAGTGGAGCACCCTAACTTCGCCTTTCTCAAAATCCTACTTGGAAATTTCAAATCACTTCCAATTTTGTACAATAGTTTATTTGACAACTCACATGCTTCTATATTTTGTTTTAGGGCCACATCATCAATATGATGCCACATCAACATGCTTTTTGTTTAGGTATCCAAAAAAGGCCCAAAAAAAAGTGAGACTGATAGTGGTGCACTAAGTCATGTTTTATTGGTGCGCTGGTGTGGCATCACATGATTTGTCAGTTTGTGTATTTTATGGATAAAAAGTGTTTTGCAATTGGATATGAAGGTGCTTCACTATGGGACCCACTGAGGACTATTTCTATCCCCATTATTGGACCCCGCTCCACTATGGGCCCCTCTTCCCTAGAATGTTGTAGACTTCATCATAGGAGTTTTAAACTAGCAATCACACCTTAGTGTGTAATGGGTATGTCGAATAAGTGTGGAAGGTCAATTAGGATAAATTTTGGTCTATTTTTTTGCATACATTTATGTAGCACATGATAATTATAATTATATTTATATATATTTTTTATTATTTAAAAATATAATAATTATTAATTAATTAATATATATATATATATATATTGAATAATTTTGTTAAAGAATATAATATATAATAATTAGATAGTATAATCATATTATTTATTATATAAAATATACATTATATATTAATTATGTCGTAATGTTAAAACCTAAATGTGCTCATTATTAAGATCTTGGCCATAATTTTCATTATAATAAAACCTAAATGCGCTCATTATTAGGATCTTGGTCATAATTTTAAATTTATTAATAATTTTGGTTTTTTTTAAATAAGAGGCATAGAGCCTATATATTTATATTAATTTATAAAAGTATAAAAAAATTGTAACAAAAGTGTCTGAATGCCATCTGAGACTCGACAAAGCACTTATAGAAACTTCAATAAACAGTATCCCGCCTACCCTACTCTGATTATATTAATAATTTTGTTAAAGAATATAATATATATTATAGTTAGATAGTATAATCATATTATTTATAATTTATTTTTTATTATATAAAATATGCATTATATATTAATTATGTCGTAATGTGAAAACCTAAATGTGCTTATTATTAAGATCTTGGCCATAATTTTCATTTTAATAAAACCTAAATGTGCTCATTATTAGGATCTTGTCTATAATTTAAATTTTAATAAACATACTCTAAAACCCTCGTCGAAACCTTATTTTCAGGCTGTAGCTTTCCAAATTAGAGAAGTGAAAGTTCAATACAATGAGGCAGAGTTTGGAGGAACGAAAACCAACAACGACGGGGAAAGCAAAAAAGGAATCAAAAATTACTTTTATTGCTACCTTTTTAAATTCTTTGTTTCGGTGTAATGAATGTTGTGCTTTGCGAAACTATCTATGTGAATCAATGACTGGCAATGGTTCCACTATCAACCAAGGTCTATCCTTCTTTTTCCACCATTCCCAGGAAAAATGAGCTCTGAAAACTCAAATAAGGAAACTCCTTTGGCGTAATAAAGTAAGATAGCATGTCAATGTGATGGATTAAGTCTTTAATTAGTGAGTGCATTAAAACAATCAAATCATGTATTAGAATTATTTATTCAAGACAATAATTCAAAATGGCATAAAATTAGAATAGAATTTAAGTGTTGAGGTGTGATTTTTTTAATTTTTATTCCCCCCAGTTTCAATATAGGCGCAAAATTATGTGTGCATAATATGCCAAAGTAGAAATGCATGGAAAAAGTAATAAGATGTAATAAAAAGGATAGCAACTGTTCTAAATTTCATAGACCATTTAAGCCACTAAAGCATATATGTGTTTCCAATACATGAAATCTACACATGAACTAAAATTCAAATGAGTAGATAATAAATCCTCTCAGTTCATGTGTACTACAAAGAAGTGCACATAAAGCAAAGATAGAAAATGTAACTAAAAATTGAGTGTTATATTAAATTTAAAATTGTAAATTTAAAAAATATAGTATGAAAATCAATAAGGATATGTATAGGATAAAAACTTAAAGTATGTACTTACCTATGTATGTGTGTGATATGGTTGAAAGTATGTGGAAAATGTTGCAAGTATGATGGTGTTGTCATTGATGTCAATAATCTCGTGTTGTCATTAGTTGCATTATGTTGTTATTAGTTAAAAGTTGCTGATGTTAACCTATGGTGTTGCTTTGAAAAGCTTCTATTTATGGTTCAAATGTCGAGGATATTGAAAAAATTGATAAAATAAGGAAATAGGGTGTTGTAGAGGTGTTCTAGTTTTGCTTCACATTTCTTATGGGTTGAAGATTTGCTTGTGTGGTTTGGATATGTTGATTAGAGATGCTCAAAGTTTCTATATCCAAAATTTTGGCTTTTGGATCGAAGGTCAAAGGAAGTTATGTTCACTAGTGTGTGAACTAGTTTTACAGTGTTGTTTACAGAGGTGTTTAGAAGAAATGTATTTGCTTCGTGTTTCTCCACAGTTTTTCTTCAAGTCTTGCGATTTTGATGGTGTGATGATAATGTTGATCTCTTGCTTATGTCAAGAGGATGTGTGGTTTGGTACTCTGGAAGTTTAATTGTAGAGTTGTAGTGTTTAGTAGTGTAGTCTGAATGTACAAGATGTGTATGTTGTGAAGGTGTGAATTGTTACGAAGGAGTTTGATGGATTTCAAGAGGATAGAGGAATATTCTAGATCATGATGAAGCATGTTATGTGGTTCACAAGTCGTCTTTGGATTTGAGGAAGCGTGTAATTCAAATTTTAATGGTGTTTGCATGGGTAACGATTGACCTGGTGTTTACACTACATTCAGAGATGTTTAAGCATTAGGGTATGTGCAAGATCATGATGGGCCAAAAAGTGGTGATATGATGGGTATTTGTAGGGTATGTGGCTGACGACTTTTTTTTTACCCAAAATTGATGAAATTAAAATGGTCTTTAAAGGAGATTCTTAGCTTTCCACCAATATAAATTTACTTTGAATTTAATAAATAATTATTATTTATTTTCTATTTGAATTACGACAAAAATCTGATTGATAGGCTGATTGAAAAACATCTATAGCTTTCAAATGGTATCACATTTTTGGAATCCAAAATCATCACATTCTATGCTTTGTATACTATAGGATTAAAAAAAAAAATGAATTTCATGAAGTTTTGACCAAGTTAAGGTAGTTAGACATACGATTTTTTATATTTTCTAAAAGTTGTAATAAAAAAATCATATTTAATTATTTACTTGGAAAAAAATTACAAAAAATTATGCATCACATCCATTCATGAGCCCTCTACTCATGTCTAAAATATTATCATTTTATTGTGGTTAGGGTGGTCAGACAAACACCTACTTCTTATTTTTCCTTGAAATTTAAGTACTACTGCATTGAAATTTCAAATTTTCACCAAATAGATTTTAAAAAAAAAAAGCCTAGTAGTTTAGAAACTATATTCAAGGGTATATGCGGGGATCATGATGGGTAAAATTGTTATAATGATGGGTATGGCTGACGACCTTTTTACCCAAAATTGAAATGAAAAGGGTTTTTAAATAGGATTCTCATCTTTCCACCAATATAAATTATGTTTTTAATTTGAATTTAATAAGGAATTATTATTCATTTTCTATTCATGGTGAAGTCCTAATTGATAGACTAATTGAAAAACATCTATAGCTTTCCAAACTATATCACATTTTTTTAATCCAAAACATCGTCATTCTATGCTTCATATACTATAGGATTAAAAAAGAAAATGAATTTCAATAAGTTTTGACCAAGTTAAACGGTGGACATACAGTTTTTATATTTTTTAAAAGTGTAATAAAAAAATCATAATTAATTAGTTATTTGGAAATAAATTACAAAAAAATATGCATCACATTGGGACATGAGTCCTCTACTTATATCTAAAATATTATAAAAATATTATCATTTGTGGTTGGGGTGGTAAGGTGACACCTACTTCTTACCTTTAATTTAAGTATAGAAATTTCAAATTTTCACCAAATAGATTTCTTTTTTTTTAAACAAACCTAGCGGGTTTGCAATTTTCTGGTTCTATTCTTACATATTTTTGAAATAATATAGATAACTTATTCAAAATTACATGTCAAATTGCCTAACTCGATTTTTCAATTTTTTGCCACTTAAGGGCCTTTTTTCCATGATGATCCTGCACATACCCTCAATTTTGTACAGATTCTATTTTTACATATTTTTGAAATAATATAGATAACTTATTCAAATTTTTACATCAATTTGCCTAACTTGAAGATTTTTTTGAATTTTTTGCCACTTAAGGGCCTGCTTTTTCCATGATGATCCTGCACATACCCATTAATGAAGGCGCACCATGACATGTGAGAGTTGATTTGGGTCCCAATTAAGTTTTGTATTGGTCCACTTTCATTCCTATCCACAGTGGGAATGTTTAGTGCCGACCTAATTTGAATTTTTAAAGTGTAAGAAGAGTGTAACTAACTTGAAGATGTTTTTGAGTTGTGGATGGTATAAATGCAAGGTGAATTGATGTGAGGTAGTGTGTAGAGTAGAGTTGAGTGATGCGATGTAGAATTAAGTGCAGAAGTGAGAATTGCAGTGTGACCTATAATGCAAGATTGCTAAATGTAGTGAGTTGAGGTATCTTGATCTCTTGAAGACTGCTAGTGTTGATTGGAGCTATTGTGGTGGAATCTTTGTTGCATTGAGATTGTGTTCTCTATGTAACATTCTATCTTCTTTCTTCTTTCTATTTCAACAATGAGCCTGGGCTGTGAGCCTTTCTGGATAGTGTGTCCTATTTTTTCAGTGATCCTCCTTGTACTAGTTTTGCAATTACTTATATTGTGAGCTAATCCTCATCGTGGTTTTTCCCTCATTGGATTTTCCACATAAATTTTGTTTTCTCTTGTGTATGGTGTTGGTTGTTTTAGTTTTTGTTATCTGCTTTTTATGTTTAAAATTTATAATAGATTAAGGGTTTAATGAATATGTGGATCTTATTACTATTGAGGGTTTTGATGTTTTAATTTGGTACAACTAACTCACCACCCCCTCTTAGTTGTCTTTTTCATTCAATAGAAAATGTGTTGTGCCATTATTTACCCAATAAGAGAATGTATAAGAATGTGATCTTATAAAAGGGAATAAATCCATGCCCCTCAAATGACAAGATCAAGTGAAAAAATATGTACCAATGTCCATGAAATAAAAAATATATGTCATGAAATTCTAATGCCCCTCTCATAAGATTGTACTTTAAGGTTTTATAGGTGTTGGATCATGAACATGAATAATTTATTTATAAACATGTATGTTGTGTATAAGGATTACTCCTTTGGTGTTACTTACATTTCATGTCCTTGATTTGGAGGTATTTCAATAATTTTTTTATTATTATGAAATGGTTTGTGATCATGAAAATGCATATCTAAAGTTGTATCAATAACAATGTTTTATCGTTTTTGTTTGACATATCATGGTTTCAAAAGTGATTTTGGTTGGAAAACTTATATCAATAATCATGCCACAACACTTAGACCTACAGTTACACCAACCCTCTTCACCTCCAGGCACTCCTCTATAATGTCAAACCTCTATCACAACTTCTCTAATGGGCAATGCGGAAGGAGAAGACACAAATGTGGATCCTAATGGAGCGGTTTCTTCTTTGTTGTCTGAGGCAGCTTCTGCTTTGGACATTTTTTTGGAGGATGGATCGCTAGTTTTCTAGGTATCCTGGCCTTCTTTGTGCTGCGAGAGTATCTTTCCTTGTGATACCATCATCTTTTTGGTTTGGTGGATTTCGAGGGGAGAGTTCCTTTTAGAAGCACATGTTGCTACTTCGAGAGAGGTTTTTTTGGTCTTTGTTCCCCCTTTTGGTGCTAATGTGGTTGTTGGGGCTTTTCTAATTGTGGTTGGTTTTGGAGATTTGCCTCATTTATGGGTGGATGGCTACTCTTTAGGTAGCTTTGTTGGAGATGAAAGTTCTCTAGTTGTGGAAATTTGGGATTTCCTCTTTTATGCTTGGTTTTTTTTTGGATGGTTGAATTTGGCCCTTGGGTTTTTATGGATTTCTCTCTTGTCGAGAGTTGATGTCTTCCTTTTGGTTGCTAGTTCTCTTTTGCTCAGCCTGGTGCTTCCTTAGATCTCTCTTTGCTTTGAGGAAGTTGTTGCTGTCGATCTTGACCTCTTTCTGGAGCAACCTAGTATTTACTTATGCCTTTATTTTTTAGAGGTTGCTGATCTTTTGAAGTTTTTATGTATGGATCTTGGCCTCCCTGGTGTGTGGAGTTATGAATCTAGTGTGCAAGGGTTTGAGGATCATTCTTGGGCTGAGCAAATTCATGTTTTTATTCTGAAGGCTTAGGTTTTTTTGGGTTTTGTCTGGTTGGCTGAAGTGGGTCTTTTTGTTATGTTTCTGCACTCTGTTATGCCTAAAGAGGTTATGTTGGTCCGTCCTTCCAAAGTCTTTGCATTCTCTCTAGATCTAGAGATGGGGTGTTCTATGGAGTTTGAGACTGCTCCCATTAAGGTGGATCCCTCTTCTATCGAGGTGGAGATGGTTGTTGTAGATTCAGTGGAGATTCAAGTCAGCTTGTTCCTATTGAGGTGGGGCTTGTGTGGGCAGTTGTGTGAAGGCTTTGGTGGGTGCGGTTCTCATTTCTTCTTTTCCTATAGAGGGGAGCTCTCTCTTATTGAGGTGGAGGTGGGAATGGCTTTGGTGGGGTGCTGCTACAAGATGGCGGATGTGCTTCAGTGTTTTGGTGTTCTCTCTAACTCCCCTATTGAGATGGGGATCTTGGAGTTGCTGGTGTTTTTTATTATGGGGTTGAGGTTGATGGCGCTCTTTACCATTAAGTTGCCTTTTCTTCTTGGATCAGTGATGTCTTTCCTGAGCAAATGGTTTGTTGTTGCTTGGCTAATGCAGGCGGGTTCTATGTGTTCTTGGCTTAGTGATGTCTTTCCTAAGAAAATGGTTTGTTGATGCCTGGCTGATGCAGGTAGGTTCTATGTTTACTTAAGGTTTGCAAGTCCTTGTTAAAATCTAGTTGGTTAGGAATCTTGTCCCTCTTTTTATCTGATGTAGCTTGTGTAGTCATGTCTTCTTGTTAATTGTTGTTGTTGTTTTATTACTAATTGTATGTGATTTATTTTATCTGCAACTTTCCTGCCTTGGAAGGGTTATAGAGCCCTTCAAAATCGGTTGTAATGGGTTTTGGGGCCCCATCAAAACCTATTTGTCCTATAATAAAAAACAATCATGCCACAATATATTGTGCCATTTATGCTCACTTTTATGTATACCTTTCCTTCATTTACATGTTGTTAGATTTTTTCAAACATGTAATAATGTCATGCTATTAGCTAGCTTAGATTTTTTATGCCCCTTATCAGTCTAGGAGTGAAAAGATCCTCTTTGTCATGTTAATCCATTATGATTCTATCTATTTCAATATGAATGCTCTCAAATTCATATCATATTTTATCAAAAAGGTATATATTTTTTCTTTGGTGTTCAATACACCTACTCAAAGTATATTTGCACCCTATGAAAATGAAAAAACTATTTAGCACCAAAATATTTTGTAACATGTTTGGATCTATCAATTTTATCAATAGGAGGTAGAGTTATGAGCTTGTTTTGGAAAATTTGTATTAGCACTCTATGGAGATGATCCTCCAAGCTAGTGAAATTTTTATATGTTCTTGGTTTTTCTTTTATAACTTTCTCATGAGATCTAGAAATAATTATATATCATGATGTGTAGTCTCATGTGGAATAGTCTAGGATAATTATAAAATACTTAATGATGATAATGGTTGGTATGAACCCCAAAAGATTATGCATGATGTTTAGTAGTAGATTCATCATGAGGATCTAAAGATAATGTATCATGTGAAAATATAGTCACCAATAAAACTCCCAAATGAGTCACCACTAGAGGTTTGAAAACTATAAGCCTGAGGATAAAACACCCTAGTTCAATTGTCAAAATGTTTAAGACAAAGGAAAGATTAATGGATACATTATAAGTAAATTAAGACATGCATCAAACCATAATAAAGTCTCATCAACTAAGCTTTATTTAGATGAATACATTAGAAAATCATCACCATTTATGTGATCACAATGTAATAATTTGGAGAATCAAACATGTAAGAATTTTCATTTCATCTCTCCTAAAACCATAGATCATGGGATCTCTAATTATATGTGCACTACAAAGATTAGGATCTGAAAATTCACATGGAATTGAAATATTTGCATCACTATTATGTGTTAATTGTAAAGAGTGATCACCATTTTTATTTGTGAAAATTTTATGTGACTATGAAGGTACAACATACTTATCAAGTTTGCATGCATCATAAATTACTTTACTAGATAACTCATAAAGAGAAAAATAATAATCATCACCATCATTAAATGAAAGAACATCATTACATGAATCATGAACCCTAGATATATGTATAGAAGTTAGGGATAAGGCACTAGATGCATGTAATATTGGTTTGTATCTAATAATATGTGTATTAGAAACATAAACCATAATTTTATGATAAAATGAAGGGTAATTAATATCAATCGATTTGAAGCATGAATTTATTAAAAAATATCATCATGAGTTAAAAAGGTGAGGGATAAAATACGTATACATCAAATAAGTAGGATTTAGATGTATTATCATTAGGTATATCATGAAATGAGGAAAAGGTGGGGTAAAAACACAAAGTTGTGTGCACTTTTAGTGGAAGTTCTGGACTTAGCCAAAAACACAAAAAAATAGTGATTGGAATGAGATCTCTTTATTTTAGAAATGGTATCTCATTATGCTTTGAGACCCCAAGCCTAAGTTAATAATAGGATCTCATTATGTGTTGAGATCCTGAGCCGAAATTTACATAATAGGATCCCATTACTTAGGAAATGGGATCCTGTTATTTAGATAACATGATCCCATTTCCTAAATAACAGGATCCCATTTTTTAAAAGTATTTATTTTAAAAAAATGATTGTGACTTTATTTTCACTTGACGATGACCTAAGAAAAATGGGATCCCACTCTCGCACAACAACATCCTTTAGTTCAGTAAAGCAACAAAGATTACCTTTCTCATCTTCTTGTTTCAAATTTACAGTCACAATTTGATGTTAACTGTGATTCAAATGCAAAATCCTCTTTATTTCTTGTCATTGTAAGTTTGTTTGCAAGGGTTTCATGTGATTTAGGTTGCATTTTGTGTTTTGTCTGATTAACCTGTATGTAAATCACTTTTGAATTATGTGTTTTTTAGGGTAGGATTGTGAGAATCAGAGTCTTAGAGACATTGTTGTGAGTGGAAAATTTTTAGAATCTTCACATTGCTGGTGAATCACCTTAGCTTAGGATCTATGTTTTCAGTTTTTCCTTCTACCCCTTTTCCCTGAAGGTTTAGTAGATTAGGTGTTTTACTGGGGGAACCATCCCACTCTAGAGATTCACTCACCTACAGATTTACCCACAAATCTGAGAGTGTTTCCATGTTGCAACATGATAGGAAAGTCTAACTTGGCTAAGGGTACAATCCTGATTGCCAACAATGCCTTCAAAGGCGACATTGTGTACTCCTTTAGGTAAGATTTTGGCAAGATAGTTCATGGATTCAACATAATAGATCTTGTTGGGTTGTGAACTTGAGCACCCCTTTAACATGGCCACCGAGAATAACACAACTTGCTTGAAAGTAGAACTATGTGTTTCATGAGTGTCTAGTGTGTGAACCCCAATCCAAATACCTGCAAAACAGTAAGAACAAACACATTAAGTTAGAGATTGCAAGCAAGAACAAGGATTCCCCATGAAATCCATTCACCAAGTTCAAATTAGGAAAAAAACAATGAAGAACACAATGAAAATAACAAACTAAAGATTGAATCCAAATTGAACTAGTAAACTTATGATCCCATGGGGGAATTGGTGCCAATTTGATGTGAAAATTGGCCCTTTCCCAATTCCTAAGATGCAAGATTGATGTGATGAAAAGATTTGATCCACTTTGTTGATGTTGAAGAGTGATCCAAGCTAAAAACTTGCATATCCTAGCTAAGATTCAAGAATGATGGATGAAATTTGATAGATATTTGAGCATGGTAACTTTGCATAATTTGTGGATGATGAAATAAGGATATGAGCTCTTTATTTATAGAATGCAAAGATGGATGAATGTCCAAATTTGAGCAATGTGGGACTAACATTCATCCAATGGCAAGATGCCACTTGTCAACCCATGAGTGGATGGAGGATGTGCAAGTTTTGAGGATTGTGCCAATAAATGCATATTTTTGAATTTCAAATTTATTGAAATGACAAGCAAAAGGGAAGGGAAAATGCAATAAATGTCACTTGGCTCAAGGAAAAGGACATGTAAGATGGAGTAAATGCCTTGTTGGATGTACATGTCAACTTGGAATTTGAATTCAAATTTGGAGGAATATTCCAAAAGATGCCTTGTTGAGGAAAATAGAGGATTTAATAAATCAATTAAATCTATTTTCATGTGCAAGTGGGAAAAGCTAGAGGATGGGACATGAATTAGAATTAAATTAATCAAGGGTTAATTAATTTAATAGGAGATTAGGTGATGTGACTTATTTGACTTAGATTTTAGGATTTATTTAAATCAAATATAATAGGAATGTGATAAGAGATTAATTAAATAAATATTTTGATTTATTTAATTAAAAGAGATGATGTTAGACTTAAATTAAATAAGGTTTTAATTTATTTAATTTAATAGATAGACTTTAGAGATTTAATCAAATAAAATTGATTATTTAATTAAATAGGGATAATTAGATCAGATGATTAATTTAATTATCGAGAAGAGGTGACTTAATTATATAACTGATTTATTTAATAAAGAGAGGAATATTGATGAATTTAATCAGATAGGGGAATTTGATTAAATGGTTAGATCGAAGGATGATTCAGGATGAAATGATGTTAGTAGTTAAGATCAGATGCACAATGTCAATTGGTACATTTTACGTGTCTACATTTTGCCCCTCTTTGAAGCAATGGACTTTTTGCGTTGGTTCAAAGAATAAACTATCTCAATCAAAGCCAAAAATTTTGTTATTTAAAATCATGCCCCACTACCACCTGGCGAGAGAAAACATGCCATTATATTTCCCCCCTGAGAGATTGGACGAAAATTTTAATTTTTGGGTGATCTCGCGAAAAAAGGGGACAAGGTGCCCAACAAGTCCAAAAAGACTCCAAGAGGCCAAAAACGTGTCTAAACGCAATCAAACGATGTAGAACAGGCCTCAACTGGACAAAAACAGGTTTGAGGGTCCAAAACCCTAGCAGGATAGCGAATCAGGGTGAAAAAACCCTAATTTTCAAGCTTAAAAGGGGCCTGAGGGGTCACTTTCAAATCATTTTCACACAGCCATCTAGCAACTTTGGGATTTGAGCTCTGACCTCCTGATGATATGGCGTAATGACAACTTCAAATGCATATTTTTGATCGAGTTCAGACGTATCAGCGGCCACCTGGCATTGGGGCCCCAGTAAGTGATCCCTACTTGAACTTTGTTTCTCATTTTTCATGCTTAATTAATGCTTTCAAAGTCGGTCATTCTGCAGCGGTGCTATATAGCGCCGCTCAGAAATTAAACTACGCCGCTCGGTATGATATTGCGCCGCGGCGGCAAAGTTTGGAGTTTGAAAACTCCAATGCTGAGCTCGTGGCCGGTGAGGTGATTTACAAAGTGCAATGCGGTGGTCTTTTATTTGCTCAAAGTGCGCCACTGGGAGGGAAAGTGCATCGCGGCGGTGCTATTTTGGCTTTTTGTGCCCTAGCGTCAAAATTTGATTTGAAATCAAACTATGATGCCTTCACGGATTCTGATGCTGGAGTGGTTTCTTGGACACTAGGTGAAGAATTTTTCAAAAATTTTAACATGTAGACTTTCCTTGATGCAGGACGTAGGGAGGGAGCTCTACTCCCAAGAGCACAGGTCGCGGGATTTGTTCGGTTACTTGCGGGATCTCAGCAACAAAGATCAGGATCAACTTCGAGATATGGGGCTGTGGTATATCACTTATGCAGCACCCATCTGCACCCACCTGGGGATGATTTCAGTGCTTGCCGAGAGATGGCACAGCGAGATGTATTCGTTCCACCTTCCCACCGGTGAGGCCACCGTCACTTTGGAGGATGTTTGGCGCATCCTACGATTGTCGATTCATAGTCGGCGTGTTATTTTTGATATGGATGAGGGGCATAATGCTTGCCACAGGGTCCTCGCCACAAAGGACATCGTTATTTGTGAGGTGCAGATCAAGCTTGAGCGACACAGGACCCTGGAACCCCCTTCTGCTTGGTTGTTGCAACGATTATTTTGGGTCTCGTTGCCCTAGACAGATGAGGTCGATACTTCAGTCCCAGTTGGGGACTCTGCTGGGAGCACATGGTTCACGATTGGCCAGTTCGTTTTGCATGGGATCCTGTTCTTCTTGCCTCACTGTACAAAGATCTGCACGAGTATGTCTACATGGATGGCAGAGCACTCAAAGCAGGTGTGACACTTCTCCACGTATGGGCGTGCGAGCACATTGTTGTTCTACGTCCACGCGTTGTTCCAGTTCTGATGGTTCCAGACGATCCCCTTGTATGGTGCTACAAAGGTGGTGTGTCCTTTACACATACAAGTGAGCATGAGATCCCCTACTAGAGGAGGGTTCTCGACGAGATGCAGGTGTTTACATGGCGACTGTACCTTGGTCGGCCTCGATGGGCCAGCAATGCAGATCAGCTTTTATTTTCTCACTAGGACCACTACATGTAGGGGCAAGAGCATATGATGATTGAGAGATATTTTCCTGGGCGTGTGCAACGCCAATTTGGTGAGCCCCAGGATCAGCCTGACGATGATTATGTGGCCGTCTTCGCCTGCACCATGACAGGTTTCATGGGGGTAGTATATTCCTGCCTCGAAGGCCGTTGACAGTTTCAGGCCATGGGCTTATGATCAGGGGCCTGTGGATCCAGACACGACACAGGCATACATGGATTGGTTCTGGCCTCCCCTACGATTGACTATTCTAGGTGCAGACCTCGATCGACAGAGGGTTAGAGGCAGAGGGGGAGGACGAGGACGGAGGGGTGATGTACGGCAGGACCAACCGGTTGGGCCCCCAGTGCAGCCAGATCAGGCAGATGTATAGATGCAAGACCAACAGGTCCACCACCACAGGCTGGGGTTGAGGATTAGCCTCCGATATAGCCTCCACAAGCACAGCTAGTAGGGCAGCCATCAGGATAGGTGGATGCTCGGGATACTTTGATTGCACAGCTGCAGGCCCAGGTGCAGACCGTGACAACCGAGAGGGATCAGGCTCGAGCTGAGAGAGAGAAGATGAGGGCTGAGAGGGATCAGGCCATCCAGCAGAGACAGGCTACAGAGTTATAGCTAGCCACAGAGCTAGGCCAAAGACAGTAGTTAAAGAGTATGGCAGCCTCCTCTCAGGGTACAATGTATGTTAGGTCTTACTGAGAGGCCGTCAGAGAGGCCGAGTATTATCGGATGTATTATCACGAGGCCATACCCAGATCAGCACGGGTCCCAGAGTACTCGTAGCGGACCAGCCACAAACCAACAGAGGTTCATGGTGACAGGGGCGAGGGCAGCATATAGGGGGTTGATCGAGATGATACTTTTGTGCCTTATGGGCTCCTTTTTGATAGCCCGATGGGCCTTTTTGTACTGATTGACATACATGTACAGTGATCCGATTATTCTTGTACTATGACAGTTATATTATTGATGATATTTATGAGATGATGATTTTGATGTGATGTGATGTGTACCAATTATTTATGCATGTATGAATGACTCTACTTCTATATGTTGTGTAATGATGTTTATATGATGCGTTTATGGATGCTTTTCCTTTTGATAATGAATGCATTATGTAATGATTATGATTAACAAATCTATATTATGGTGTTGGCTTATGATATGCAAATGTGAATGGATGATATATGATGATGCATTTATGATGATGATATGTGATATGAAATGTAATGTGTAAAATGATATGGAAATGATCTATGGTGTATACGCGAAATGATGTGAATCATGCTTATATATGAAATGATTATGGATGGATGTACACTTTGCATGTGATGGATTATTTTTGTTTCTATTTATGTTTATAGTGATGTGGAATGCTTAATGAAATGCAAAAAATAATTGCGATGCTATTTAGTGGATGATATGATGCAATGTGAATGCAATGGTCATGTTTTATATGATATGTAAATGAGACGGTTTTAGGATGCTTAGAATAAAAAATATTATCCTAAACATGTTAAAAGATAATGTAATGAATATGATGCATTTACTGTGATGTACTATATGCAATGATATGATAATGTAAAATGAACCCAATGTGTGAGATGATGTTATGATGTTATGCGAGTATGTTTGCAATGGATTATCTATGATGCTTATGTACCTATTATGTATGATTATGCAGTATGTGGTAATGCAAAAATGATTATGAAATGCTTATGCAAATGAATGTTATGCAATGATTTATGCGATGAATGCAATGTGATGATATGTAATAAGAATGGATGTGCTTATCTATGAAGAATGCTTATAATAACATGTTTATATGATGATGGAAATGCAATGCATGTGCTTCCTATTATGATAGGTTATGCAATATGCAAATGATTTGTGGATGCAGGATCAATGACAATGGTGATGATGATGGTGATTAACTGTCATAGTACCTTGTTAGTGTGATGAGCAAGAAGAGAAGAAGTCATTTCAACAAGACACAAGATGATGAACATGCAAATGATGACGATTTCTTGCTGAGGAATTGGGATTTTCAAAGGGACAATTTTCTTATGTTGATAACACACATGGTACGATGCATCAAGGTATAGAAAACTAGGATGGTGTTGTACCTAGTGTGATGGACTTTGACTTGACAAGTAGATAGGAGTATCCTTGTTCACACCTGACATACAAAAACCTTGCTAGGATGCACTTTAGAAGTTTCAAACACCTCAGACCAAAACACAGAAAGGTATAACCTATCAATGCAATAGTCAACAAGTTGCCCAAAACCTCCTCCATACATACCTAACAAACCAAGAATTTTCCAAGGTTATATTACAAGAACGTCCAACAAGCACAACAGACAAAAGATAATGATTGTTGCCCCATTCCTATTTCTCTAAATCCTCTGTTCAGATATCATTGAGAAGTCCTTGGAATGAGCGCAATAAGATAAGTCAAAAGATAAAGACAAAGTACACAAACAAGCTAATGTTCTTCAATAATGCTAACCAAAAGGAAATGTTTTCTAAGGATAAGAACCAAAACTATTGCCGAAAGATAATGCCGATTGTAGGAGGATACATCCTAGGACATGTTAGTGGATGACGACACATCATTTTGTTTATCCAAAGCATTCTAAAAGATGATTGATATGGGACCAATTGGATGATGGGTTATCGACACAAAGAGTTGACCAACTTGCTTACGTACTGACTTAGACCTGAGACTTGACGTTTTGAGTTTTCATTTATCATCTGCTAGACTTGTTTCTGATTATCTTACCAAAGATTGAGGATGACGATCGTTTATTATGAGTGATGTTATTGCGGGTGTAGGTGAGATGAGATGGATGGATATTTTTCAAATATTTGGATGTTTTTGACATTTTTCAATGTTTTGAGGCTGTTTTTGGTATTTTTTGAGATTTTATGAATGTTTTGATTTTTTATTTTCTGAATGTTTTGGAGTTTTATGAGATTTTGACCAAGAGACTAACCTAAAGACCTATCCTAGGGGCCTTGGGCGCTGATCAACAGATTATCCTTGCCTACGTTATACACGCAGAGACCACGTAGTTCTACTGACGAGTTGACCGATTTACAGATGATGATATATACATGATGAGATGTCAGTTTATTATGACAAACTCCTAAAGGACTGACCTAAGTGTCTCGGGGGATGATCAAAGATCAACCTTGCCTACGTTCAAGCTCAAAGATGATGTAGTTCGACAAGATGACTCTATTTTTGGCTTTTTTGACTAACTTTTTGACCTATTTTGGGATTTGATGATTTTTTGATGTTTTTGGATTTTTTTTTATTTTTTGATGTTTTTGGATTTTCTGATTTGATAAGAACATGCCCCCAACGTTCTGTAATAGACTACTCCAATAAAGGCAGTTTAGACTGACCTTGAGGATAGGCCAAGTAGTACTAGGAAGGATCATGATGCAAACACAAGACCAAGCTATGATGCGGATGCGGGTGGATGAGTGATGGATAGAGATTTGGATGCGATGGATGATGGAAGCGTAATGGATGGATGATGCTGAACAAGCAGTAAAGATCCTAGTCGATGGAAAGTGCTTATTTTACGCAAGGCACCTGTTTGCCAGGTTTTCACCAAGGTACTTGCCCAAAGTGCCACCGAAGTGGTTTTCACTAGAGGACGATTTTTTTCTTTACTATTTTCAATTATTTTTGGATTTTTGGATTTTTTGCTTTTTGCTTTTTTGTTGTTACCAAGACGCCTGTTTGCTAGGTTTTTGCCAAGGTAACCATTTTTTCAGGACATTTTCTTATTTTTTTGGATTTTTGGTTCTATACCTTGAAAGATTTAGGCATAAAATGTTTTGAGGTGAGAGCTATTCATGTGCTCTTGTAGAGGTTCCCCTTTGGGTGTTGATAACTGATATGCCCCTGACTTGTAACTTGATGTGATAACGAATGGTCCCAACCAATTAGGTTCAAATTTTCCTTTGCTGCTTGGATTTGGGACATTCTTCTGATTCTCTTTCAACACCAGTTCGCTGACTTGGAAAGTCCTGCTTTTGATTTTCTTATTGTAGCTCCTTTTGAGTCTATTCTGATAGACTTGCAAATGATTCAAAACATCTATACATCGCTCATCCAGTAGCTCCAGCTCATTCAATTTTGATACTCGGTACTCTTCATCTGTGATGAGGTTTTGTAGTGATATCCTAAGTGATGGGAGCTCGATCTCAATGGGGAGTACTACTTTTGATCCGTAGACCAGGGAGAAAGGGGTGGCATTGGTGGGTGTGTGGATACTAGTTCAATAGGCCCAAAGGGTGGGATTAAGCTGCAAATGCCAGTCACGACCTACGTCATTGACTATTTTCTTGAGGATTTTTAGAATGGTCTTGTTTGTAGCTTCTACTTGGCCATTTCCTTAGGGATAGTATGGGGTGGAGAAGCGATGTTGGATTTTGATTTTTTTGCATAAGTCACGAACCTCCTGATTCTTAAATGGTGTCCCATTATCTGAGATAATGGCTTGTGGAACACCATAGCAGCAAATGAGATAGTTCAGGATGAATATTGAAATCTTCTTCCCAGTTATATACGTCATAGGTATGGCTTCCACACACTTAGTAAAGTACTACGTTGTGGTTATGATGAATTTTTGGCTATTAGATGAAGTGGGCGTGATTTTTCCAATGAGATCTAGTCCCCACTACAAAAAAGGGCCATGGTGTGACGATAGGATGAAGCTCTTGAGCTGGAGCATGGATGAGGTCCCCATGCTGCTGACATTGTAGACACTTTCTGGCATAGTCATGTGCCTCTCTTTCTATTGTGGGCCAATAATACCCCATCCTCAGCAGTTTCTTGGCTATGGTCATTCCACTCGAGTGCGAACCACAAATACCGTTATGTACTTCAGTTAGAGCGGTTAATGCCTCCTCAACGTTTAAGCAGCGCAGTAGGGTTCCTTCTATGCTTCTACGATATAGGGTATCTCCTAGGATGACAAATTTGGATGCATTTTTTTACAAAGGTTCATTTTAGTTTTGAGGGTAAATCGGCGGGTATGACTCCTATATGAAGGTATGTGTAAATATCATGATACCAAGGATTGTCGGGACCAATGATTTCGCACACAAATTCTGATTCTAGTACCTCGAATGTAGGCACAAGAAGCTACTCAATCAGGAATTCATATTTTGGAACATTGTGGGGGATATCCAGTAAGGATCCAATTGTTTCCATGGCATCTGTTGCTCTATTGTTGATTCTAGGAATCTGCTCAAATGTTATTTCAATGAAGGATTCTTTAAGAGTCTCCACCAATTTCTTGTATGGAGTGAGCTTGTCGTCCTTGGTCTGGTATTCATTGTTCACTTGATTTATTATCAATTGGAACTCTCTGTATACTTTGAGAGCTATAATGTTCCACTGCACTACTATTCTAAGACCTATGGTTAAAGCCTCATATTATGCAATGTTATTGGTGCAGGGAAATGCTTGTTTATAGGACCTTGGTATGCAATCCCCTTATGGGGTGATAAAGAAGACACTGGCTCCTAATCCATGCTGCGTCTACGAGCCATCGAAGTACAGTTTCTAGTGGTCAGCTATGTTGAGATTGAAAATAGATTCATCTGGAAACTCTGAAATGAGAGAATTCTCTGAATAGATTGGTGCTTCCGCAAGTTGATCTGCAATGACTTAGCCTTTGATTTCTTTCCACTCCACATATTCGATGTCATATTCTGATAGTATCATCACCCATTTGGCAATTCTTCCTGTGAGCATTGCCTTTGATAGTAGATACTTGAAAGGGTCGATTTTGGCAATGAATTTTTGTGATGCAAACACTTCTGCGAGGCATGCTTTCTCGATGAATGAATAGTTTAGCTCATGCCCAACCATTTTTTTTTTGATGTAATAGATAGCCCTTTCTGTTCCAATTTCGTCATGCTGAGCTAAGAGAGCTCCAAGGGCTGTTGTTGTTGCTGACATGTATAGAATCAATGGTTTTATTGGGATTGGTGGCATTAAGACTGGTGGTGTCAGTAAATATTATTTGATTTTATTGAATGCCTCTTCACACTTGGTATCCCATTTGTATGCTACTCCCTTGTGGAGTAGGTGAGAATATGGGTTTTGTTTGTCCACCAATTGTGCTATGAATCTTCGAATGGATTGGAGTCTGCTTTGGAGACCTCTCAATTGCTTTAATTTTTTTGGTTCCTCCATTACGAGAATTTATTTTACCTTTGCTAGATCTACCTCGATACCCCTCATTGACACTATATATCCTAGCAATTTTCTTGATTGTACGCTGAAGACACACTTCTTTGGGTTTAATCTGACCTTGTACTCTTCCAGTCTGTCAAAGATGGCACTTAGGGTTGCTATGTGATATTTTCTCTTTCTGGACTTGGCTAAAATGTCATCAACATAGTCTTCGACCATCTTATGGATCACGTCGTGGAATATCAATGTCATGGCCCTTTGATATGTTGCTCCTGCGTTCTTTAAGTTGAATGGCATCATGTTCCAACAGTAAGTCCCCCATGGACAAGTGAAAGTTGTTTTATGTTGGTCCTCTTTAGCTATCATGATCTGATTATACCCTGAGAATCCATCCATTAGTGAAATTTTTTATGTTCGGCTGTCATGTCAATGATCATGTTGATGTTTGGAAGCGGGAAGTCATCTTTTGGACATGCCTTATTCAAGTCTCTGAAGTCTGTGCAGATTCTGATGTTCCCATTGGGTTTTGAAACAGGTACCAAGTTTGACACCCATTCTGGATAATCTATTGGTTGGATGAATCCTACATCTAATAGCTTTTTTAGCTTCATTTTGACTAATAAGGTGATCTGAGGGTGCATTTTTCAAACCTTTTGTTTAACAGGCTTTGCTTCTGGATATACTGCTAAATGGTGAACCACAGTTTTTGGATCAAGTCTTGGCATGTCAACATAACTCCATGCGAATTTTATCTGTCTCTCTCTTAGGAAGACTGCTAGGAGCTCTTGTTCCTCTGAAAGTAATGATTCTGCATAGAATGTGATATGCGGGGTTTCCTCTGTTCCTAGATTGACCAGATTGCACCTTTCTGCCAGGACTGTTGATTTTTCTTGATGAATAGCTCTAGAAGGAAGATTGAATACCCCATCCTCAGGTGCCTCGAAGAGGTTTTCACCATTGGATGCGTCCTTTCTTTTTACTTTTTTTTTTGGTCAGAGAGTCCCACAATGTGGTTTTCACTTAGGGACTTAGATATTATTCTTAATTTTTCACTTTTGTGACTAAGGGATTCAATCGTTTCCCCATAATAGGCATGTGTGAAATATTCTGAGCCAATTTTTTCAATTTTTACCAAGTACACAACAATGCAGAGAGCAACCGTTAGGGTTAGATAGATCAAACTAGCAGATTACAAATAACTCGTTGCCAAGAATGCGCACTTAATCTCAACAAGAGAGAGGATGTCATATGGCAAGAGGATCATCAGTGCCTTAAACAAAATGTAACTAGAGGTAACTCTAACCAAGAATGTGTCCGCGAAGGACGAACATATGGTCAGAGGATCTTCTACGCTACAAGTACTGAAAACAAACTCAACACCAAGCATGTGCTACCCAATCCAGTATGGAAAGGAGGCGACCATATGGTGGAGTGTTAAGAATTACAATGCTAATAAGGGAAATAAGCTAGAATGCTGAAGTACTCGACATCAAGAATGTGCTTTCCAACCTGAGACGAAATGGGAGCTACCATATGACAGAGATATAAAGAAATACAATAGCGTATACAGAATGTAAAGTAAGACGGAGAGAAATGCTAACAATACTACTGTTCAGCTTACAATGAATATTTAAAATGCCTGCAAGATCAAGTATTAGAGCTCTTCAAATTGCTGCAACAACAAGGAATCTTTTACAAAGCCTTTAACGCTTTCCTAACACCAATCCAAGAAGGAGAATGCAGATTTCTCAAATCAGATTATGACAGACCTGCACTTTAAAATATATAACCAGCAACACAGATCCTTGTCAAATTGCTCATAACTCTCTCATTTCCCACCCAAATGATCTCAAATTTGATGCAAAGGACCCTCAAGAAGATGGCGCCTAGTTTAGTAATAAGAAATGGCATCTAAAAGTGGTTATTAATTACTGACATGAATCCCAAGGCACTCCAGAAAGTACGACCTTCAAGGAATGACGAATTTGCATTATAAAATCATAAACTTCGTATTAAAATCTGAAAATATTCATGAAGGGGCACCTCTAACAGGGAAACACAATGAGACAATACCCATAATGAGAATGTTTAAGATTTGAGACTTGTGAGCAGAAATATACACTCAGCAGTCATGACCAACAACTCTGGAATTGACAGGAAATGATAAAACTCAACTACAAAGGATAGGAAACCAACTATAACTGAAAAAAAAAATCAATAACACTCAAACCTCTCAACTAGTTGCTGTTTTTCAAGCAAGAAGAAGAGCCAAGCTAGGAGGCCTTCATTCCTCGAAGCAATCCCAAAGCCAATTTGGCAGCATAACATTCCTGTAGACAAAAAGATGATTCAAAGAGAACCAATGGCTTCCTTTTATAATTTCCAGTTGACCCGTCTCGAAACCCTAATCTTCTTTTTTGAATCAAACCCTAATTCTCCAATAGGTGGTGTCCCACTTTCCCAAGCACAACTTTGACTTTTAATATCACTTTATTTCTTCCTTGAAGTTGGTGTCCAATTTATGCTTGAATTAAACTTCTTTATAAGAAATATAATTAGTTTCCTTCAATGAAGCGCCACCCAAAAAGAACATCTTTTAAAAATAACTTAAAGTGAAGTTGCTAGGCCAAGGGGGTCAATGTTAAAATACAACATTAAAACATGACTTAATTGAAAATAATTCGACTTATCTCTCCAATTGTGCCCCAAAGCCAAAAATGAATAAGCCAACTGATTAGTCTGAAGTAGAAAGCCAACCGTGTCGAAACCAACAGGACCACTGCCAGAAATAGAATTTACTAAAAATAGTAAATTCCAGAAAGTGCTTAGAATGCCAAGAAAAACATACCACTATGAAGCTCTCTAAAAACCCAGAAAGAATCCGCCATTAAAACAACCAACCTCGAGCAAAAGCATCCTCCAAAATGCGAAACCCTAATTTTGCCACTGACTAGCCAACAACACACTGGAATAGGCTATCAATCACTGAAAAGTGAAGTGCTAAAAATGGGGACATTACAGTCCACCCTTCCCAAAATTGCTTGTCCTCAAGCAATACCACCACAACTCCAAATTTTTTAAAACTAATCCATACCCAAACAAGTATGATCCCAGGTTCCCAAGTGCGTCTCAGGAAGGACCCACCATGCCGATGCTGCACCACTCTGATCACATCAATGAAAATATCATGCCAATGCTGCACTGACTCCCCTTGTAACTCCAAAGTGTTACCATCTATGATACTCAAGCTGAAAGATCTTAAAGATCTTAAAGGACTAAGATTAATATCAAGCAACGTCTCATGTCCAAGATGCCCAACGTCAACAATATCAACCATACCATTGTCAACCACAATTCTAGGCAAAAAGAAAGGTAGGCTACCCAACTCAAAATCAATCTCCTCAGCATACCTCCACATGGTAACAAATGAAACCATGACTGCAAAAGTGACATCTTCAACTCTTCTTGCAAAGAGGAAAGCTTTCCTTTGCAAGAACTCAACAAACTCAAACTCATGATTCCACATGAATTCCCTATGCCTCCCCTAATTTATCATGGCACAACTAAGAAGTCTGAAGAAGTTTCTCACAATTCCAACCCCAAGAGTCTCAGAATGTAGAATCAAGGCATTGAACAGGATCTCAGCAGTAGGAGTCTCGAAATGCCAAGCCAAGTCGAGCGATGGTCTGCTGCTCCAATTATTTGTACATGAATATGTACCAAGAAAACCATTAGAATGAGTATGGCTTCTTTCCAAATGCTGATTGTGCTCAGCCCACACCACCATTTCTCTCATGTGAAACCATAAATTGTCCCTCGAAAGAGATTGGAAGGTTTGAAATTGACTAAACCAGCAACCCAACTAGATTGAAATGGTCCACTTGAAATCTGATTTTATGAAAATCAGCATCCAAGGAGATAGATAGCTGCTGCAAAACTGAAAATCAGCACTCAAAATATCATGTCTGCTCATATGTACCACTGAGGATAGACCCATTGAAGATCCCATCACAGCCAAGTACCAATCCTTTTTCAAAATTTCTCTCCAAAACTCCCATTGATCATTAGGAGTGAACTTCAAATGACTGATAAAGAAGGTAACAACATCCAAAGGACAATGAATTTGAGGCTCATCACTCCAACATACCTTCTTGACACATATCAAAAGTGAGCTAATACTAGGGCCCCACATCATAAGTAAAGAAGAGTCATTCCGCAATTGGAGAATTACTTTTACTAGAACGCTTTGGGAAATACGTTCTATTTGAATCATCGCACCCTGAAACTCCAAGAAGTACTCAACAAATCTGAATTCATTGAGAAAGTCAAATTCAAAATCATGAGAGAGGAATTGCTGGAAGGATTCAATGGATCCTTCATCAAACTCCATTATGAGGTTAGTTACTCTTAGAGAATATGGTGTAAGCATGAAGCCCGATAGGAACCTGACAAGAATCCACATCAAAAAATGAATGAACTCTTCATCGGAGTGCCAATCATCTCTTTGTTGCCAATCAAGATTAGTGACTTCATTCCACCATGCTTCTTGATTTTCCACCTCTTGAAGAATGGGGAGACTAGGAGCAGCAGTGAGTTCTTCGTTATGCAACTCATACATCCTCGTTCCATTGTTAGCAGAAGTGCTAGAACTTCCCTCTTCAACAATGATGTCATAAGAGATTTCCTCAAGGCTTGAAATCCCATCCTCTACCTCAAAGGAATGTTTCTCATAAGCTCCTCTTCACCTAGTTTCAAAAGAGGATTGTCAAATGCTAGGAAGTCGTTCCTTCCATCTTGCTGCTCCAAATCAGCACTAGTGATCTTTGATTTTCTGGTGAAACTTCCAAGATCAAACTCTCTTTCACGATTATCAAGCTCTTTAATTACTTGCTCGATTTCTTCAGCTCTATGTCCATTCTCTTGTTCCTTGGAAAGTTTGAAATCAGAAAACTGACCTTCTATCTCCATTAATGCTACTTGAGTCTCTTCTAACATAGCCTTTGTTGATTCAAGCTCATGAGTAAGCTCATCAACCTTTCTCTCTTTTCCTTGGAAAACACTGAAGGTCTTCTTTGCAAATTCAACGGTATGATCCCGATCCTTCATCAAGTGTATACAATCTGATTTCAACGCTTCCAAAGAGTCTCTGACAAGTTGCAAGTGGAGAGGAGTAACTTCATCCTTAACTCCTCTTCTTCTCTCTTCAAGCTGAGCCTTCCAGTAGAGATTTTCAATCAAACTGTGAGTGCGATCAAATTGGGATAGAACTCGCACTTCCCTCTTAAAGGACTCTTTGACTTGTTCTTCCCACTCAAGAATATGCAAAGATGGTGGATTGATGGTTGGCTGACTTTCAAAATTAGAACTTTGTTTGGAGTCTTCGCTGCCATCATAGCTGTTCCAGCTTTCGTGTCTTTCACCTTCAACTAGAGGAGAATGCTCAATGTCATGGAGAGGAACACGTTCCACAATTTCTTCGACCCTAAGTTTGCAATCAACTTCATGCACTGAAAAATAAGATTCGTGCTTAGTAATACCTTCAAACTCTACCTCTTCAAGAACCATATGGTCTTCTAGCTCTTCTTCTTCATCACTGTCTCCTTGATCAAACATTATGCCAGCATCCAACTTGCTCAATGGATCATAATCATCCACTGTTCGGAAAGTTTCCATAGAAACATTTTCTTCTTTAGTGGCTGCAACCACTTCAAAGAGATCATTATGGTGCGTCATTGAACACTCTTCTTTTTCAAAGACAACTCCCCTTCCAAAGGCTACCACATAGTTTGCAATGCAATCTGATTTTTGTTCTTCATTAGGATCAAAGGGAAATTCATCCCACAATGGTTCTCTTTCATATCTTGGTGCCAACACACCCGAATCCAAAATGCTAGTGGGTTGATTAGGATGATCAACCAGACAAAACTTTTCATGCTCCTCCTGAAGTGATGACTCCTTAAATAAGTCAACTCCCACATAACTTAAGCTGATAACATCAAAATTATTTCTCTCCAATGGCTCAATTTGCTGCTCCATCCCAAGGTCACCACCATAGTGAGTTGAAAAATCTTCATTGCTTGCTGTTTTGGAAACTTCACTATCATTGTCTTCTTTATGAGGAAGTATTATGCTGATGTCTTCGAGTAGAACTTCTTGAGAAGTTGGGACAGCAACTTGAAGAGAATCCATCTTTACCAAATCGTCAACATGATTTGGTATGGACTCTTTGGAATCATCACCATCTTCATGACCATTAATCTTTCCTGCAACATGCTCTAATTTCACTAAAAGTGGTTCCAATTTCTCCTCACATTGATTAAACAACTCCTTAATCAATATAGCAGCAATAGGAGAACCCTCTTCTTCATGTTCGTATGCATCCAAGAGGAAGGATTGAACACTTGGTGGAATTTCATCAGCCTCATTAATAATGAGAACAAGAATATTATTCATAGCTTCAATAACATCCTTTTCCTGTTTGCTCCAAGTGGATTTGACGAGGTAACGGAACAAGTGATCGATCTGATCATGCATTTCCAAGTCTAATAGCAAGTTACTTATCCTGAGTTCTGAAAATATTTTTAAGATAGCAACCTTTCTAGAAAGTAGACTGCTTCCAGTTTCATCAAGTTCTTGGAAACTTCCAACAATTCTATGAAGAATCTTCTTCATAGTTTCATCATCATAAGGCATTAGGGGAATCACAATTCTCATCAACTCCATGAGGCAAGAAGTAATCAGCAACTTGATTTCTTCATTTGGGTGTCCCAACCAATAGGGCTGAACTAAAAGGTGCAATGCCGGTGATAATGCCAACTGCATCCATTCAGAAGGTGACTGCTTCACCTGTCTCAAACATTGTTCCAATATTTGAAGATTATTCCTTTCATCTTCCCTTGACTTACATTCTTTGTCAAGTCTGTTTCCGGTCTCAAAAAGTGTTTGTTCCAGCTTTATCTCCTCTCTGTTAGCCATGTTTATCTGCCACTTCTAAACTGAGCTGAACTCCGTTCTGACCTCTAGTGTAGAAATTGATTTCTCTATCATTCGACTGACAACTAAACCTTGTTGGGCACAGGATGGCAGGATCTTGGCTCTGATACCACTGAAATATTCTGAGCCAATTTTTTCAATTTTTACCAAGTACACAATAATGCAGAGAGCACCCGTTAGGGTTAGATAAATCAAACCAGCAGATTACAAATAACTCGTTGCCAAGAATGCGCACTCAATCTCAATAAGAGAGAGGCTGTCATATGGCAAGAGGATCGTCAGTGCCTTAAACAAAATGCAACTAGAGGTAACTCTAACCAAGAATGTGTCCACGAAGGACGAACATATGGTCAGAGGATCTTCTACGCTACAAGTACTGAAAACAAACTCAACACCAAGCATGTGCTACCCAATCTAGTATGGAAAGGAGGCGACCATATGGTGGAGTGTTAAGAATTACAATGCTAATAAGGGAAATAAGCTAGAATGCTGAAGTACTCGACGTCAAGAATGTGCTTTCCAACCCGAGACGGAATGGGAGCTACCATATGACAGAGATATAAAGAAATACAATAGCGTATACAGAATGTAAAGTAAGACGGAGAGAAATGCTAACAATACTACTGTTCAGCTTACAATGAATATTTAAAATGCCTGCAAGATCAAGTATTAGAGCTCTTCAAATTGCTGCAACAACAAGGAATCTTTTACAAAGCATTTAACGCTTTCCTAACACCAATCCAAGAAGGAGAATGCAGATTTCTCAAATCAGATTATGACAGACCTGCACTTTAAAATATATAACCAGCAACACAGATTATGACAAACCTGCAAAGGACCCTCAAGAAGATGGCGCCTAGTTTAGTAATAAGAAATGGCATCTATAAGTGGTTATTAATTACTGACATGAATCCCAAGGCACTCCAGAAAGTACGGCCTTCAAGGAATGACGAATTTGCATTATAAAATCATAAACTTCGTATTAAAATCTGAAAATATTCATGAAGGGGCGCCTCTAACAGGGAAACACAATGAGACAATACCCATAATGAGAATGTTTAAGATTTGAGACTTGTGAACAGAAATATACACTCAGCAGTCATGACCAACAACTCTGGAATTGACAGGAAATGATAAAACTCAACTACAAAGGATAGGAAACCAACTATAACTGAAAAAAAAATCAATAACACTCAAACCTCTCAACTAGTTGCTATTTTTCAAGCAAGAAGAAGAGCCAAGCTAGGAGGCCTTCATTCCTCGAAGCAATCCCAAAGCCAATTTGGCAGCATAACATTCCTGTAGACAAAAAGATGATTCAAAGAGAACCAATGGCTTCCTTTTATAATTTCCAGTTGACCCGTCTCGAAACCCTAATCTTCTTTTTTGAATCAAACCCTAATTCTCCAATAGGTGGTGTCCCACTTTCCCAAGCACAACTTTGACTTTTAATATCACTTTATTTCTTCCTTGAAGTTGGCATCCAATTTATGCTTGAATTAAACTTCTTTATAAGAAATATAATTAGTTTCCTTCAATGAAGCGCCACCCAAAAAGAACATCTTTTAAAAACAACTTAAAGTGAAGTTGCTAGGCCAAGGGGGTCAATGTTAAAATACAACATTAAAACATGACTTAATTGAAAATAATTCGACTTATCTCTCCAATTGTGCCCCAAAGCCAAAAATGAATAAGCCAATTGATCAGTCTGAAGTAGAAAGCCAACTGTGTCGAAACCAACAGGACCACTGCCAGAAATAGAATTTACTAAAAATAGTAAATTCCAGAAAGTGCTCGGAATGCCAAGAAAAACATACCACTGCGAAGCTCTCTAAAAACCCAGAAAGAATCCGCCATTAAAACAACCTACCTCGAGCAAAATAATCCTCCAAAATGTGAAACCCTAATTTTGCCACTGACTAGCCGACAACACACTGGGAATAGGCTATCAATCACTGAAAAGTGAAGTGCTAAAAACAGGGACATTACAATGTGTATCTAACTCCATTATGAACCCTACTTTGTGATCCCCACATGGAATGCTATCCCACAGTCCCATGAATTTGAGAGTGCCTCATCATTTTTGAATGTATCAAGAACTGGTGGTCCTCGTTGGTCATAGTTGATGAGTTGGGGATATACTGGGTGGATTTCATGATTTTGGTGGTCTAATTCAAAAGATAGGGTACTAATCATGCAAAGAGTGGTATCCTTAAATAGCCTAGGTAAGTTGGTTGTGGTATCCTCATCATCACTACTACTACAAACGTCGGTTATATCAAATGTAAAGTTATCTATGACTCTACCTGTAGATACCGGTAAGCGTAGTTCTGGTGGGGTTGGCTGAGGAGGATTATTAATTGTTCTACCTGGAGGACCTAGACCACATATGGTTATACTCAGAGGGGTACATCCAAGGCCAAGATTTGTTATCGGTCGCATCTTTAGAATGATAGGTGTTATAATCCCATTGTCGTTTTGTCCAAGTCTTTGATTTCTGTCATAGCCCATTGCGAGCATCATTTGCAGAACCTTGCTTCTGTCATCCATTGGTAAGTCAGCTACTGGTCTTTCATCTTGATATAGCATATGAGATGGATCTACCTCAATAACTTCTCATCCAAGATCTCACCAACTCATAAAGGTAGGATAATCTTCAGTAGACGTTTGGGATGTGGAGGCTTCATTTATTTGTGGGCGTCCCCATGATCTAGGAGATTGTGGTAACTCTCCTACCACAAAATCATTATTAGGGAGCTTGTAGTTTCCACAACCATTATCTTGGATGATGACCTTAATGTCAGAGATGATGGGAATGGTGGGAGTGGCAGGTGTCTTTGTCATAGAAGTGGATACGAGGGTGGCGGGAGCTATGTATGGTGTGGATGGGCCCTCATCATTTTTTGGTACTTAGGGGATTTTATAGTACTTTGCTTCAAGGATTTTGCAATAGGAGAAGGGTTCATGATCTCCATGGATGGTAACTTCTTGTCCTTCATGTGTAAATTTCACACATTGGTGGAAAGTTGACTTTACTACCTTCATCGCATGAATCCATGGGCATCCTAGGAGGATGTTATACAAAAAGTCAAGGTCCAAGACCTGACAAGTGGTTTCCATGATGGCAGGCCCTACTTGAATAGGGAGTTTGATTGTGCCCTGAGACACTCTTTCTTGATCGTCATATGCTATTATTGTGATACCCTTTCCTTTGTCGATAGAATCCTCTGATATTTTCAATTGTTTTATGAGGTTGAGAGAACATATATTCAAGCCCGCACCTCCATCCACCAAGACCCTTTTGACCTTGCTCTTGTGTACTATTGATTCTAGGTGGAGTGCACGGTTGTGAGATGGTTGAGTGTGGAAATCTTGGTCAAAGAATGTGAAGAGATTTGTTGTAATGATATTTTTGACCATAGCTTGGAATTGTTTTGCATCAAGATCTGTGGGGACAGTGGATGAAGTTAATGCTTCCTCAAGGATTTTCCTATGGGCAGATGATATTTTTAGCAACTCCATGATGGAGATTTGTGCTGGCATGCTTTTGAGTTGATCTAGGACATTATATCCATTAGGGACATATCTAGATGCAGGGACTTTGTTTGGCTGGGATGATCCTGTGATGGTAACTTTGCCGCCTCTTGTGGTGACCCCACAATCGGCATGGGTGCCTTTGATGGTGATGACCATGTAGTTTTCATCTAGGGAGGCAATGATTGTTTCATACACATGATTTATTTTTGTGTGAGTGCCTTTCCCTTTATCTTTGTTATTATTATTCCCTTTATTGCCATGATTAGGCATCAGATTTGTATATATCTTAAGATCTTGATTTCCTGTAGGTTGTTCCACATTTATAATTCTTTTATCGATGAGATCTTGAATTATGTTTTTTAATCTCATGCAACTGTTCGTGGTATGGCCTTTAATTTTATGGAATTCACAGAGTTGATTCTCATTATACCAAGGAGGTTTCACATCCGGTTCTTGGTAATTCTCAAAGGTAGGAGCCTTGATGAGTTTTTTGTTTATCGGCTTCTTCATTATGACTTCAAGTGGTTCCCCCAAAGCAGTGTACTTTCGCTTTGGATAACACTTGTTGCGTTGGGGTGGTCCCCTTTGATCATTGAGATTGTTGATTGTTGGATTATTGTTTGGTTGTTGTATTGCGTGATGATTGTTTTGGTGTTGGATTTGGATTTGTGGTGTGGGTGTATTTTGGCGAGGGGCACTAATGACCACCTTGGCATTGACGACACCATCATTAGTAATGTTTTTGTTCCTTTCCCACGTGCAAGGTTTATCATTGTAATTGAAGGGTGGGCAGTTGTTTTGTTGTTTGAGGTGTGAAGTTGATCCTGCGGGTTGAGTCATAAGGGCTCTTTCAATGTTGAGCACCTTGGAGACCAACTGGTCATACATGGTGATCCCTTATACCTTGAGATGAAATTCCAAGAGGCCGTCAAGGTTGGCTATGATGGTGCAAACTTGTTGTTCCTCGGGCATGGTCCACTTCCTCTGATTGGCCTTGGATCGCCATCATTGTAGGAATGAAGCGAATGATTCACCCTTTCCTTGTTTCAGAGCTGAGAGTTCTTCTAGACTAACATCCATTGCAATGTTGCATGCATAATTTTTAATGAATGCGTCTATAATTTCTTGGAATGTTCTAATTCCTGTTGGTAGGCGAGAGAACCATTCCATAGCGTGGCCAGCCAAACTCCTAGGAAATAGCCGCATCAGATAAGTATCGTCGTATGCGACTTCCATGCAATGAACCTGGAATTCCCTGATGTGATCTTCAGGGTTTCCCATCCCACGATATTTGTCAAACTTGGGGATCTCAAATCCCTTGGGGAATGGTTTCATCACTAGGCTCCTGTCAAATGGATAGGGCACAAGTTGCTTGGTGTTTTTGTGGTTCGCCCTGATTGAAGATCGAGCACTTGTTGTGAGAGCAACCTGATTTGTGTCGTTACGTCATTTTTTGGATCAGGGGGTGGGATGAAGGTGTTTTGGGGTGTTTCTATTGTGGGTTGGATGGTTGGGTTGGTTGGTGTGTTGTTTGATGGTATTTGCACATTTTGCTGAGCTAGGTATACATGCACTTGCTGCTGTATAAACAACGCTTGTTGTTTTTCTTGTTGTTGTTGTGCTAGGATTGCTTTTTGTTGTGCTTGTTGTTGTGCTTTTTGTTGTTCCAACAACACTTGTTGTTGGGCTGCCAATTGGGCTGCTTCTTGCTACTCTTGATATTGTTTTATTGCTTGTTGATATGCTTGTAGTTGTGCTGCTTGTTTTTGTGCAAGAAGTTGTGCTTGTGCTTGTGCTTGTTGTGCTTGATATTGGGCATTTTCCTGAGCTTGAGCTTGTGCTTGCGCTACTTGTGCTTGGGCAGCCTTTTGTGCTTGTAATGCGGCTTGGGCCGCTTGAGCAGCTTGTTCAACTTGAGTGGCTTGAGCGGCTTGAGCGGCTTTTTGTTGTTGTTGTTGCAATAAGGCTTGGGCTTGTGCGGCCTGTTGCGCTTGTAATGCGGCTTGGGTGGCTTGAGCATTTTGCGTTGCTTGTGCGGCTTGTTGGGTAGCTTGCGCAGCTTGGGCGCCTTGCTGAGAAGCTAGTTGTGTGACTTTTTTTTTTGCACTTGCTGGAATGCCCTTTGAAAGGTAGCTTGTTGAGCTGCTTGCAATGCCATGTGGTTTTGGCTTGATATGCTGGAAGTTGGTGGTGGTGGGGGTGGTGGTGGATTCGAGATGGCGTTTGTGGTGGTGGTGAGCAGTGATGTCATGTTGGTGTTTTGAGTGGTGAATGGTGATGTCGTGTTGGTGGTTGGTCCTTGAGAAACCATGCTTTGAGATGTTAGGGGGGCGGTTGATGATGTCGTGATTTCTTGTTTCATTATCATCTGTTGTTGCGATATAGATGATAAGTTTTGAGATTTCGGCATGATGCTTTGATTGGTGCTTGGAATGTTGGTTTGATTGATATTTGGTAAAGGTGGGAGGCCCAAGCCAAGTAGAGGTGTGGGTAATAGTGGTAATGGTGGGAGGGGTGAAAATGTGAGGGGTGCGAGTTCTTCAGAAAATGTTGTGGTGTCAAAAATGCCCCCTGGTCCAAACTTGTCTCCCTCTTCTTGCAAATTTGTGAGGAGAGAATTTTGAGGTGTTGTGCCGAAGGATGATGATGATGGATCATTATGGAAAGTGAGAGGAACATATTTATGTAGCAGATTTTGGGGTATGTTTTTTTCCAAGATGGTATTTGCATCCAAATCTTGATAATTAACAAGGGGGTGTGTTTGAATAGCATTAAGAAATTCATTTCCCTTATTAACCTTAGGTTGAGTTGGAGCAAAAGATGTTGTGATTTGCGGAATTTTTTGAGTGATGCTTTGGGATGGGGGTGTAGATGAGATGGGAATGGTGGATGATATTGGAGGTAAAGATGTCTCCACTATAGTACTCACGTCGAAATCAGAAGGTAATTTGGCCCCTTGTTTTGCTAGCTCAAGCATGTATAGTGAAGGGTTAATCCTCATCATGATGTTGATGATCTTATGGTTTTCTGAATTTTGGAGCATTTCAGTTATTTCCTCATGCAACATCCCAAAGGTAAGATCTTCTCCTTGATTTTCTTCTTGTGGGTTTTGTGATGATGAGATAGTCAAAGGATTACTTGATTCGATAGGATTCATTTCAACGTTTATTTGGCTTAGATCACATGAAGTGGGTGTTTCTTTGTTAGCTTCCATGTTCTTCTTGTATTGAGATCTAGTTTGAACCATACAACAAGGATCAATTTTCAAGAGTATGGGAGATGAATCTCTTGATTCTTTGGATTGATCTTTACTTTATGCACAAAAGAGAAAATTTTTGGATGTCTTAAGGATCGAAAGGTGATATGATGATGATGCAAGAGATGGATGATGTGAATGTTTTGATTTTTTGATAAATATTGAGGGGGATGCTAGAATTTTGGGACTTTCAGATATGTTTCGGATTTTGATCTTGATTTTCTTGGATTTCCCTTGATTGATTGATTTTGATTTGCTTTGATTTTGAACAAATAGACCCTAAGATGTTGGATGATTATCTACGGGATAAATTTTCTCAAAGGATGATAATTTGAATATGTGTAGGGAGAAGGATGCATCTACCCACACCTATTCAAACAAGATGGTAATTTATCCAAGCATATGAAGAAGGATGCATCTACATATACCTAACTAAACAAGATGGTTGATAACTTTTACTAAGCATATGAAAAAGGATGCATCTACACATACCTAGCCAAAGATAATTTTGATAAAGATTTCAAAGATTTTGTCTCAAGGATTTGATGATTTTTATTTTTTCCAAAAATTCTAGCATAAAGGATGATTTCAAGATTTCTCAAAAGGTGACGGTGAGATGATTTTTGTTTTGATGTTTGAAGGATGGGTGAAAAAGATTTTGACTTCTTTTGATCCTAAGATGATCCTAAAAAAGACACTTTGTCTACCTAAAACCTCGGTATTGAAGAACATGCAATGCTTCTATAGACCTTTATAACCAAAGAAGGATTCAATTTGAACATACATTTCTAGATTTTGAACCAATAACTTTTGTTTTGGGATTTGACTTCTTTGAAAATCGTAAGGTTTCAACACATGTGAGAGTTCATTTTATTTAGCTTTTCTTATTGACTTTATTTTACCACAAACACTTTCTTTGATTAGGTTTTTTCAAGCTAGATGTCCAATGTCTTAATTTCTTCAAATCCCACAAAATATGTTATGTGGAAATTTGATGAATTCAAGGCAAGGGTTACCTATTGTTTAACTTTAGTAGACAAATTGAGATATAACCCAATGTTTAGAAACCTCTAAGGATAGAATCCCAAGGGCAAGCAATAACATATGGATTGAGTCAATTGTATTTGTCTCCTAAAGGGTTTGAAATTTTGATGATGAAGTTTAAGTGTTTGTTTCCAAGATGCTTTTGAACAAGCAAAGAATTTTGTAACCAAGAATAAGTACAACCCTATGGATGTGGAAGACAATATTTGTTGGATTCCCACTTGGACAAGTCCAGGTACGCTTATCTTTAGCGAATGGTTAGATGCTTGACCCCACTAGCTCCCCTCCATGGCTCATTAACATCAATTAGGGCAACCAAGCATCAACACCCATGAAACTCCCATGGAATGCTTTCCATTTCTACTAAAAGACCGTAAAAGTGTGGGGTGGCTTCAGAACAACCGTTCTTGCACCAACAAATAGATCAAGGATTTTGGCAATTCTAAAACATGGGTTTTAATTAGGACTTTCGTGGAGATTGACCCATACGGAAAGAGTCCCCTTTCGAATCCATCTTGTCGGAGCCAACCGCATGATATTGGTGTTTACTCCAATACCCACATTTATATCCCGGTTGGAAATACTCTTGGCTTTAGAGTGTTACTGGTTGAGTTGTTCCCTTGGGTGAGTAATTTTTCCCCAAGGCAGGCCCTCTAGGATAAACAAAAGTGAGCAAAGACAATATCTGTAACTCAATCAATCTTTGTTTGCAATAAAGAGATAGAATGTATGCAATAATGCTCTACTCACACTCGCACAATATTTTGTTCAATTTTAAACCCAAAATGAAGTGTGGAGGTGATTTCTTTATATTAACCTAAAATCACGAAAAAGGCCTTTTGATTCTCAAGATCACTATAAAGCGCGAGAGAAACACATATGTCCTTTTTCAATGAAGTTAGTTTAAGTAAGCCCTCACAAATACAAAGTTGCACATGTTCGTTTTAAATCCACAAAGAAATTATGAGTTCTTTTTAAATCACCAAAGGACAAATGAGAGTTGTTTTGTTCAATTGTTAACCAAAAAACAAACTCTAGTAAGTTGTAGTCCTAATGTTCATTTTAAACCCTTTGCAAAAATTGAAAAGATTCTTTTTAAAACCCAAATGAAATTAGTGTCCTAAGAAAAAAGAGATGACAATTTCTTAAAAGTGTTAAAAAAACACTAAAGTGTTTAAAAACACTTTGATTTTGTAAAATATCATCATCATGATTCTCCCTCTTTCATTTTCAATTGATCCAACCTACAAGAATGAAAACCAGTCAAATTATGCAAAACACAGAGGTTAAAAGGAAGAAAATAGAAGATAAAATTATCATTTATCAAAAAGGAACATGCTAAAATAAAATTTCAACTTTTTACTCCCTGCCAGCGGTGCAACCCGTGACTGGGTCGCAGTTTCATTTCTCAGCGGTGATGTACAACGCTGCTTACCAGTTAGTGGCGCTCTGTGCCCAGACCAGTGAGCTCAATTGTGTCGCACTTTTGCTCAACGTTGCTATTTAAAATTTAAATTCAAAAATTTTAGGTGGGATGGCTAAAGCATCAGAGTTTGATTTTTTAGCGGTGCTATATGGCGACGCTGGAGAGTCAACGGTGCTAAAACAATGATGTTGGGCTCCCAGCATTGGAATTTTCCTATGCACAAACAAAAACGTGGAATTTTGTGAGAAAAGTGATAAAAAAAATGAGATTTTTCCCTCTTTTTAGTGCCAAATGTGTGAACCCCAATCCAAATACCTACAAAACAATAAGAACAAACACATTAAGTTAGAGATTGCAAGCAAGAACAAGGATTCCCTATGAAATCCATTCACCAAGTTCAAATTAGGAAAAAAGCAATGAAGAACACAATGAAAATAACAAACTAAAGATTGAATCCAAATTGAACTAGTAAACTTATGATCCCATAGGGGAATTGGTGCCAATTTGATGTGAAAATTGACTCTTTCCCAATTCCTAAAATGCAAGATTGATGTGATGAAGAGATTTGATCCACTTTTTTGATGTTGAAGAGTGCTTCAAGCTAAAAACCTGCATATCCTAGCTAAGATTCAAGAATGATGGATGAAATTTGATAGATATTTGAGCATGGTAACTTTGCATAATTTGTGGATGATGAAATGAGGATATGAACTCTTTATTTATAGAATGTCAAGATGGATGAATGTCCAAATTTGAGCAATGTGGGAGTAACATTCAACCAATGGCAAGATGCCACTTGTCAACCCATGAGTGGATGGAGGATGTGAAAGTTTTGAGGATTGTGCCAATAAATGCATATTTTTGAATTTCAAATTTGTTGAAATGACAAGCAAGAGGGAAGGGAAAATGCAATAAATGCCACTTAGCTCAAGGAAAAGGACATGTAAGATGGAGTAAATGCCTTGTTGGATGTACATGTCAACTTGGAATTTGAATTCAAACTTGGAGGAATATTCCAAAAGATGCCTTGTTGAGGAAAATAGAGGATTTAATAAATCAATTAAATCTATTTTCATGTGCAAGTGGGAAAAGCTAGAGGATGGGACATGAATTAGAATTAAATTAATCAAGGGTTAACTAATTTAATACGAGATTAGGTGATGTGACTTATTTGACTTAGATTTTAGGATTTATTTAAATCAAATATGATAGGAATGTGATAAGAGATTAATTAAATAAAGATTTTGATTTATTTAATTAAAAGAGATGATGTTAGACTTAAATTAAATAAGGTTTTAATTTATTTAATTTAAAAGATAGATTTTAGAGATTTAATCAAATAAAATTGATTATTTAATTAAATAGGGATAATTAGATCATATGATTAATTTAATTATCGAGAAGAGGTGACTTAATTAGATAACTAATTTATTTAATAAAGAGAGGAATATTGATGAATTTAATCAGATAGGGGAATTTGATTAAATAGTTAGACTGAAGGATGATTCAAGGTGAAACGATGTTAGTAGTCAAGATCAGATGCACAATGTCAATCGGCACATTTTACGTGTCTACATCTAGCATAACATAACTTGCTAGCCTTACGGAACCCATCACATTACATGGACACCTAACATAATAGAACTTGCTAGCCAGTGGATCCATGTGGTTCATGAGTGATTTGGCATAATACAAATTGCTAGTCCTTATTGGAGAATTCCTTTAGCTAACATTTTATTGAATGGATGATTTTTGGTATTTGAGATAAAGTTAAGACTGTGGCCTCTTTACCTTACCGAATCAAATCCATTTAGTACTAACCTTGTATTTTGTTGTGTGTTTTTGTGTGTCTTCTTCATGTTTGCATTGCGTTTGCATCACGTTTATGTTCATTTTGTTGTTAGCTATATGTTATGTTATGTCATGTGTTTTCATTATGTATGCTTTGTGTTTTCACCTTGTATGTTTGTGTATGTTGTCTTGATACATATCTTACATGTGTGTGTTCCTTTGTGCTCATGTTGGTTTTCCATGGAATCTTGGATCCTAGGGGCTTGCACACTCCCCCTAGATCCTTAGTCATCATATCTCTTCAACATTTGAACAATCAGACCCCTCTTAACATAGATTTTCTACTTTAGTGTGATTCTAAGCGTAAGTTCATACTCTCACTAAAGTGGGGGCTAAATGTAGCATCTAAAATTGTCACCCTTGACAATTTCACACTATGTTTTTCTCCCCCTTTAATTATTGGACTTGATTGGACCCCTAATTTCCTAAATTATGCATTCCATGGCCCAATTTTAATAATTACCGACAAATTGCAAGCGAAAAAAAATGTATTCATATAATGCTTTGTCCTCGACACCTTAATTTTTGAAAAATAGGGCTAGGACACAGATGCCATATGGTGAATGAGTCCTATTATGGTAAAGAGTTCCCTTTTGGGTGTAAATTTCCCCTATCCTATTTGGCTCTAAATTCAAATAAGTCAGTGTCAACACTTTATGATTTGCAATTAAAGTGTCCAAAGTCAACTATCAGGATCCAATTTGTGGAAATTAGCATAATTGCATATAAATACCTAGTTATTGCATAATTTCAAATCATCTAGAAAACTAAGCGCAATTATTATTGTCAAGATAAATTCAAGAGCATTCAAATCCAATATTATGACCATTATTGCAGCAATTCAAGATCCAAGCATCATGTCAAATCATATGTGAGTTTATGCATGTTCATGTTATTATTGTTTGTGAAGGCTAACCCTTTCGTAGGTCTACAATAAATTCAAGCAAGCAAGATCCAAGACCTTGAGGATATGTGCATGACTTCAGTCCTTCAAGGAAGCCATTGAAGGGTGGTGAGTGGCAACACTTTTTGGATTTATCATTCTTTCCTATCATTTATTCCTTTATCATTGATATTGCCATTATGGAAGTGGAAACACTTACACAAGGTTTGACTAAGGCAAGCCTCTAAATGGCCCAACCCTTCCTCTCTCTTTGAATGTGTAGGTTTTAGGTTTGGAGAGAATTGAAAGAAGTTTGAAGATCATTTATCCATTGTTGCATTTGAATCCCTACACCTTGTCAACTCATGAAAACTCACTTACAAAAATATCAGATAGTAATCTAAAAAAATTTTAGGTTGAATTTGGAAGCTTTGATCCAACATCAGAGGAATGGGCGGGTGCATGGAGATGGGTAGCAAATTTTTGGCCACTTTAAAAAAAAAGTTATGAAAAGTCATAACGCGAACGCGCTATAACGCAAGCGCTCACGTTATGGCTTTGTGTGCCGAGCCTGAGGCTCGGCCACAATGAGCCCATAACGCGAGCACATTATAATGCACTCACGTTATGGCCTTGTTAAAAGAAAAAAAAAAGTGAAACTCATTCATTCTTGCTAAAACGGTCATGTCTATACTTCTTCAAAATGCGCTCGCATTATGAGAAAATTGGTTTTTTTATAGATTTATTTTCTCTCTTTGTCTA
>VDFB02256132.1:199463251-199482811 GCA_007258455.2 Sequoia sempervirens
ATGAAAATTTAAGTCAATTCTTAGTAGTAGATATATTCCTCTAATTTGTCCTTTATAATGATGCCCATATTTCTAGGGCTCATTTAGCTCTAAGGAATACATAAAATTTTATGGCTTGATTTACTTTAAAGTGTTTACAAGGAATAGGGAATTTTCCTTCTTTTTCCTATAGAGGTCCTTACGTATATGTTGACTATTGATGGGGATAAAAAATTACCTACTAAATTCATGGAACATTGCAACATATAGAAGGAAGGGAACAAAAATTACTTAGGCATCTTTTTTCATTTTAATTCTTATTAAAATATTTCCTCTACCTTGTAAACTTATCATACTTTTGATTAATTTATTAAATTTAAGATAATGGCTTAAGGGGTCCAAAGAGAATGGCTTAAGGGGTCCTAAGAGGATGGATTAAGGAGAGAAACACTTGATCATTCTATGGAATTATTTGGTGAAACAAAAACTACTTGGCTATATGACATGACACACATGAATAAAAGAAAAAAACTAATTTAACCTTAATTTCTTGAAGAAAAAAGAATGTCTAGAGAAGAAAATATTTGTTGAAAATACAACATTATGAATTCATGGTTTAGGTATATTAGACCCCTTACATTCCATGAGAAGTAATTCATGAGGTAAGGGATCAAGGGACATTTTCTTGGTGATCCTTGGAGTCTAGCCCTTGTAATATAAAAAATCTATCTTTTTCTCAAAACTACCAATGATAGTTTGGGGGGAAGCTTCCAAATTGCATTTACCTAAGTCTCTTTGGAACATATTCTTCTTCTTCCACATTTTTGGGGTCTATAGGATTTTTGGATCCTTGACATAGGATGGAGTTATAGTTCCAACACTTGAAGAAGAGAGAACCCTTGCAAGAGGTGGGGTTTGAGGCCTAAAAGACTCTTTCACAAATTCATGGGTGGGTTGGGGAAGAGTTGATTGAATTTCATATGTATTTTTAACTTTCTTAGTTACCTACAATTGAGAATGACCCATGGGTTTAATTTATTTGTCACTAGCTACAAGGTGAGGAGTTGTACATAGATTTGGCGATGACATCATTAATGGGTCTAGGATTACACTAAGAATACTTATATAGGTCCCATTATGACTATTTTGATGACTTATAGCATTATTCCAACCTTCATAATGCTTATTTACTTTAGCTAATGGCTTAGGAATTGGATTGGTATTAAAATAAACAACATGGATTTAAAATATTGGTTGATTTGTGCTTATCTCACTCAACGTGGATTTCACCTTTAAATCTTCTTTAATCCTAGAACACAAGTTTGATATGTTGGATGTAAGAGAGATATGTGAATGAGTATTCCTTGGAGTATTATTTTGGATGTTTGTTTGAATTCATTTGTGTTTGGGAGACATATTCTTAGATCTTTTAGCTTGAGAGTGCAAGGACCTAGTAGTCACATGAACTGCTTTATTTTTGTGTTTTGAACATGTTAATACTAGTGTTACTTGGGGAAGTGTCCCCGGGTCTAAATCCCCCCGTCCTAGAAACGTCCTGGTGACAAGGGATGACCAGGGGACGGAAACAGTGTACTATGTTTAATATTACATGCATATTCACAATGAATTCTAAATTCTAAATGCATATTGAGTATTGACAATGAATTATTAACACAAATGTTATATGCTAAGTTTCTATAATGTATTTATGCATGCTTTATCCATGTTTATATATGAATATTTAAAGTTTCCCTATATATTTTAATTTTTTCTATATTTTATATAGTTGTCCCCCTTTCATCCCTAAATTTGGCTTGAAAAATCAGAAACTTGGGGACTTGTCCCACCATCTCTTACCGTCCCCATCCCAGAAACTTGGGGTAACACTGGTTAATACTAATGTAATCAAATTTTGTAATTTATACCAGAATTCTAGGATAAATAAAATTAAATGCAATGAATTGAGGTAAAAATATATAATTTTTAATTCCCTCATGTGCAAATAAATGAAAAAACTAAATAACAATTGATTGACTAGTTAACATCTATTATTTTTATTATTTTATATTTTAATATATGTCCAATTACAATGTATTAAACTAATCAAACCAATGTAAAATTAGAAAATAATGTTTTTAAATTTCTCTCATATTTTATGTAATTTGAAGAATATTTTGAATAATAAATGAACTATTATTTTGTATTTCTCAAGTTTAAAACTATGAAAATAAAATATCCTAAACCTTTTAATTTAGAAACCCTAATTTAGAAATTAAAAACATTTTAAACCCTAATTAAAATATTTAAAAAACTTAATTAAATTTCTTTATTTTTCATTTTATACAAAAAAAAGAAAATAAGGCAAGGTAGCCTACCTAGAGGGAAGTAGATCTAAGATGTTGCTCAGATGTTGTTGTGTGAAAGCGGGATCCCATTTTTTCTTGGGTCATCATCAGGTGAAAATGAAGTCACGATCATTTTTTTAAATAAATACTTTTAAGAAACAGGATCCCGTTATTTAGGAAATGGGATCATTTTATCTAAACAATGGGATTCCATTTTATAAATAAGGGGATCCTGTTATGTAAATTTAGGCTTAGGATCCTGACACATAATGGGATTCTATTATTAATTTAGGCTTGGGATCCCGAAGCATAACGAGATCCCATTTCTAAAATATTGGGATCCCGTTTTTGTCGCTTTTTTTGTGTTTTTGGCTAAGTCCAAAACTTCCACGAAAAGTGGACACAACTTTGTGCTTTTACCCCACCTTTTCCTCATTTCATGATATACCTAATTATAATACATCTAAATCCTACTTATGTGATGTATGTGTATTTTATCCCTCACCTTTTTTAACTCGTGATGATATTTTTTAAGAAAGTTATGCTTCAAATTGATTGACATTAATCATCCTTCATTTTGTGATAATAGTGTAGTTTATGTTTCTAATCCACATATTATTATATGCAAACCAATGTTACATGCATCTAGTGCCTTTTCCCTAACTTCTATACATACATCTAGGGTTCATGATTCATGTAATGATGTTCTTTCATTTAATGATGGCGATGATTCTTATTTTTCTATTTATAAGTTATCTAATAAAGTAATTTATTAGGCATGCAAACTTGATGAGTATGTTGTACCTTCATAGTCACATAAAGTTTTCACAAATAAAAGTGGTGATCACTCTTTATAATTAACACATAATAGTGATGCAAATATTTCAATTTCTCATGAATTTTCATATCCTAATATTGATAGTGTACATATAATTAGAGATCCCATGATCTATGGTTTTAGGAGAGATGAAATGAAAATTCTTACATGTTTGATTCTCCAAATTATTACATTGTGATCACATAAATGGTGATGATTTTCTAATGTATTCATCTAAATAAAGCTTAATTTATGAGACTTTATTATGGTTTGATGCATGTCTTAATCTACTTTTAATGTATCCATTAATATTTCTTGTGTCTTTACTAAACATTTTGAGGGTCGAACTAGGGTCTTTTATCCTCAAGCTTCTAGTTTTAAAACCTCTAGTGGTGACTCATTAGGGAGTCTTATTAGTGACTATATTTTCACATGATACATCATCTTAGATCATCATGATGAATCTACTACTAAACATCATGCATAATCTTTTTGGATTCATACCAACCATTATCATCATTAAGTCTTTTATAATTATCCTGGACTATTCCACATGAGACTACACATCATGATATATAATTATTTCTACATCTCATGAGAAACTTATACAAGAAAAACCAAGACCATATAGAAATTTCACTAGCTTGGAGGATCATCTCCGCAGAGTGCTAATACAAATTTTCCAAAACAAGCTCATAAAGTTGTACCTCTCATTGATAAAATTGATAGATACAAACATGTTGCAAAATATTTTGGTGCTAAATATTTTTTTCATTGTCATAGGGTACAAATATACTTTGAGTAGGTGTATTGAACACTAAAGAAAAATAAATTAATACCTTTTTGATAAAATGTGATATGAATTTGAGAACATTGATATTGAAATAGATAGAATCATAATGGTTGAACGTGACAAGGAGGATCCTTTCACTCCTAGAATGATAAGGAGCATAAAAAATCTAAGCTAGCTAATAGCACGACATTATTACATGTTTAAAAACAGCTAACAACATGTAAACAAAGGAAATGCATACATAAAAGTGAGCATAAATGACACAATATATTGTGGCATGATTGTTGATAAAAGTTCTCCAATCAAAATCACTTTTGAAACTATGATATGTCAAACAAAAAAGATAAGACAAACATTGTCAATGATAGAAATTTAGATACACATTTTCATGATCACAATCCATTTCATAATAATAAAACATTTATTGAAATAACTCCAAATCAAGGACGTGAAATGTAAGTAACACCAAAGGAGTAATCCTTATACACAACATATGTTTATAAATAAATTATTCATGTTCATGATCCAACACCTATAAAACCTTAAAGAACAATCTTATGAGAGGGGCATTAGAATTTCATGACATACATTTTTCATTTCACGGGCATTGGTACATATTGATTTCACATTCTTGACTATTTTACATGATTATTACTAGATGAACACATGTTGTAGTTATCTATATGCTAAATGTTTTCACTTGATCTTGTCATTTGAGGGGCATTGCTTTATCCCCTTTTATAAGATCGTATTCTTATACATTCTCTTATTGGGTAAATAATGGCACAACACATTTTCCACACACTTACAACCATATCACACACATACATAGGTAAGTACATACTTTAAATTTTTATCCTATACATATCATTATTGATTTTTATACTAAGTTATTTTTTAAATTTACAATTTTAAATGATAATATAACACTCAATTTTTAGTTACATTTTCTCTGTTTGCTTTATGTGCACTTCTTTGAAGTACACATAAACTGAGAGAATTTATTATCTACTCATTTGACTTTTAGTTCATGTCTAGATTTCATGTATTGAAAACACATGTATGCTTTAGTGACTTAAATGATCTATGAAATTTAGAACAATTGCTATCCTTTTTGTTACATCTTATTACTTTTTCCATACATTTCTACTTTAGCATATTATGCACACATAATTTTATGCCCATATTGAAATTGGGGGGAATATAAAGTAGAGAAATCACACCTTAACACTTCAATTCTATTTTAATTTTACACCATTTTGAATTAATGTCTTGAACAAATAATTCTAATGCATGATTTGATTGTTTTAATGCACTCACTAATTAAAGACTTAATCCATCACATTGACATGCTATCTTACTTTATTTAAAACCCTTATGATGAAGTCTACAATATTCTATTTACCCTAAACACAATTACAATTTACGATCTCATCCTTTAAATCTATAATACACAATCAAAATTGAATTATAAATCTTTTCTATTAACATCTCATTGAATAACATTTATCTTAAAATACACAAAACCTTAATCCTTCTCATTTCAATTTATCACATACCCATTTACATTCTCTCCTAACTTACATGAGCCAGAGTCCAATACCATTACTCAGCTCCCTTAAAATGTAAAGGGTTTTAAATGACAATGAATTTATTATAGCTTCTAAATATTTATGTACAGAGGGTGTTTTATTTTCCTCTGCAAGAGCATAGGCCATATGTTTTTCATAAGGACATACAAAAAATTATTTACAGACATACTTCATAACTAGAATCTCTTTGCAGATAAGGTCTTTACCAGAGCGTTGCCCCATCTACAATCCGGCAGTAGCAAGAATAGCCAGACCGTAATGATCGGTTCTGCGGTAATCTGGAAGGAATGGTTGGTTGGTTGGGTGACTGTACCTGAAATGGGGTTAATCTTATCATCTATAAGATTGTTTTGTTATTCAATATAAAAATAGAGTCTTAAGTTGATTGGGCGAGCAGTATCACTCTTGAAATGGGATCGATTCTATCATCTATAAGATTGTTTTGTTATTCGATATAAGAATAGAATGGGATCGATTCTATCATCTACAAGATTGTTTTGTTATTTGATATAAGAATAGAATCTTAAGCTGAAACTTCTTCGCATGAAAATCAAAGACTAAAAGATACCCATTCTATCAAAATCGCCAAAAACACAATTGATAATCTATTTTGAAACAAACACATTGAAAGAATGCAAGCTCGGCTGAATGTATATAGACAACATTAACAAGTGGGTTGATGAACAAGGGCTAAGAAATAATTGAATATCCATCTGTGAAAAGACTCACCTCCATTTTAGTTCCCCGATGGTCGTTGGTAAACTTAGCAATATAGATTTCTGTGTAAACTCTGAAAACACTTTATACAAATAAACGACAGTAGGCTAAGAAAAGCTCTGGTTCAATCTCTTATCATTCTGAGTGAAAGCACACATTTCTTTCTTTGCATTTTTGCAGGCTGCGCATGGAAGAGCAGTGTCCAGTAACCCTGTAAGTAGAATGATCTCCATGCGCAGCCTGCAAAGTGCAAAAGGCCAAAGAAACATTCATTAACTTGTGGCGAAAGGTGCAAGTCTTGAGGGAATTATAAATAGCCCTTGTGTACAGCAAAAAGGACGTGGCATTACCTTTTCCTTACATTTTTTCTTTAAAATATCTAACCTTTGCTAAGGTGAAGTACAAGAAGCCTGCCCTTTGCCAAATTTGAGTGGATACGAAAGGCCAGGGATATGTCCAGGAGATAAGAAATGCGTGGGATGTTTCCAGAAGATAAGAAATGCATGTGATATTTCCAGAGGCATGTGAAGTTTCTGACAGATAAGAGAAGCACAGAAAATTTGTGGAATATAAAAATGTGTGATCATGTCTACTTGGTTGTGTTTGAATGTGTTTACATTGTTTGCATATAGATGGCAAAACGTAAAGGTTGAAGTTAAACCCAAAAAAAAAAAATTCTCATGGTTTTTACCATTTTTAGCTATTTTAATGTGGAGCTTGAGGTTATAGTTTCAAAGGTTGGTGTTTGTATTTTTATTTATTTTTTTGTCTTTTTGAACAATCTTTGATGTTTTTAGTTGGTTAGATAATAGAGAATTTTTTATTTGACATTAATCATCTCTTTTATTAGGAATGAAATTGAATTGTCAAATAGAGTAAGGATAATCAAGAATGCATCATTATAGGATGGAAATTAAATCCTAATAGTCAAGAACTTCTTGATAGTTGGGAAAAGTCTAATGATTGTGATTCACCTCTATTTTTTGCGAGATCTATAACTCTTGTTACTTAATGACTTAGCTGATTTTTATTTTTTCTCATGTTTTGATGTGTTCATTAAAGGCTTTTCCTTGCATAGACTTTGGGGTATGGTGTCTTTCCACCCATCACTTTTTTTTAATGAATATGTTGTATAATATAATTATTTTTACAAAGTAATCTATAAGACACTTATTCATCAAAAAGTATAATGGCTAGAGGAATTAAGACATGATCATGTGACCATTTGTAAACTTTTTAATCATATACCAAATTTTTTAGAAAATTTCAAACAATATAGTGGCTAGAGGAATTAAGACATGGCCATGTGACCATTTGTGAACTTTTTAATCAAAAACCAATTTTTCTAGAAGATTTCATCTAATTATTGAAAGTTTGGTTTGGGTAGAAAATTAAAAAATGTAAAAATTATAATTATAAGTGGATAAAGTATATTTTCATGTCCTTTTCATTATTTTTTATGGATTTTTTGATTCTTTGTTTTAAAATAATAATTTAATATTTAAATGATGTATTTTGAGTAAGAGTTAATATATAGCATATACCTTTTCTAATCTCAAATCTTTATTTTGAAGCGGTCCAAACCCAACCCTCATCGTTGTTCCTTTTTTTAGTTCAAAACTAAAAGTATAATTTTGAACATGGTTCAAAAATGTACGTGTGGCTTAGACCTCTAAATTTCTAAATTTAAATTTAAACTTAGACCCAAGCCAACTTATCTCCAACTAGTTAGTACCCATTGGCTTAAACATGAAATATTCAAACTGTGGTGCTAAGAGATAAAGGCCTAATTCATCTTAAATTATTGAATCATCAATGGAGAACATTTTCATACAATTTGAATCATTCAATCACTTGAGCATTTAAGTGCATTGTATCAACATTTGAGATTATAAGGACACATATAGACACTTGTATTTTTATTTGGTAGGATTCCAACTTGTTTAAAATTTTTAAATTGATATAAGGACTCAACTTTGACAAAAGGTGGGAAAGGTCATTACTTTCCATTCCCACATAACATATTCTTTTGGTACTTTTAAATACTGCCATTTTTAAATAGCAAAGGTGAACATGTTTTGAATATTAGAAGTGTGAACATTAAATTTATACATACACTAGGATCAATACCATAGAAAAAGGGTCAAAACTATACATGTAATATTGAACTTGAATAGAGTTTAGGTCATTTATTTGTTTATCAAAGCTTCAATATCTCAAATATAGTAGTCAAGATCAAACTTGGATTATTGAACACAAGTTATAATTAGACATCCCCTTATCAAAAATATTTAGTTAAGTACCGTAATATTTTCTATTGATTTTCATGACATGTTTGTGTAGTTTTCCTAGACTAACTTAATAAAAAAATTTAATCTAATTGTTGTTGTTTTATTAGGGTGATCTCTACTACTAAATATGAAACTATGAAGCTTCAATAAATTTATAAATGACCTACACTTTGTATAGGTTTAATACAAGTCTTATGGTATTTACCCTTTTTTTGTGGTATTATCATTAGTTTGTGACCTTAAACTTTACACTCATTTTATTTATATTATTTACCAACTATGATACTTAAAAAGTGTGGTGCTTAGTATCAATGATAGAACTTGTGATAGAAGAGGAATGAGATTAGATTCACACATTTTACCTTATTCAAGCCCTTAGATTGATTTGATAGTTTTAAACAAGGGGGAAGACACTACAAGAATAAGTACAAATGACATGGATATATCATTGTGCTCTTGGATGTTGATTAAATGCTCTCTATTGGTAAGAGGGAATGCGGGATTGCAGTCCAGAGATATGTACCCTAGTATCCCTTATGTAGTATGTTTATATCCCAGAGGATACAGTGAGAGAAGAGAGTAAGTACAGTAAGAAACTATATCTATCGGCATTTCATATGTAAACTAGGTAAAGACAACATCCATTTATAACACATATACTGATTCAATCCTTATAACTCCATATATTTATAGATTCATAAAATAGATACAATAGTATCTTAGTCTCTACATTGCATTACTTTTATTCCATTCTCATATCCTTATCTTATAGAATATCTTTTAAATATCTATCACATATATATTCATACTTTATTTCCTAGAGAGATGTGACCCTTATTGGGTACCTCTTACTCCATCTTCCTTATTGACCTTAGGTTTCACAAGTCCTATGTGGTCAGTTGCGAAATCTTTTAGTCTTTGCCTTGTATCCTACTAACATCATCCCCCCTTTTAAAATTCTTAGTTCCTTAGGAGAATGTGCTTGTATATGAACTTCAATTGTACAATTGCATTATCCTAGTGGTGTTTGGCTTGTTGGAGGACTTTAATGTGTCCTTGAGTTCTTATGCTTGTTGCTTCTGCCTCCACAACTGCCTCCACAAGGGTAGTGGGTATTTGAATTTGTTGTGTTACATTTTTAGCTTCTCCCAAGATTCCACTTAAGTGTGCCAATTTGATGTTGATGGTTTCCCTTAGTTGTTTTATTTACATTTTGATTTGTTCCCTCTGTTCTTAGGTTGTTGTAGTTGGGTGTGCATAGTTTCTATTTGTTCTTTGATAGGTCCATCTATGTCCTTTAGTGGGTCGTAGGAAGATGCATCCTATATTATTTAGGCCTCCAGCTATGCTATATGATCCTTTAGATTCTTGGTGAGGTTAAGCCACTGAAGACAAAATTAGTAAATGACATTTCCCTCCACTATGCTTCCTTCAATATTCTTTATTTGTATTTCTAATTAGGAATATATTATTGCATATTTCTTTGTATTATCATCTGATTTTTTCTTCAATTTTTCCTATTGGGCTTCCTATCTTATATTGGCCTTATGTGATTGTAAATTTGATTGTAGGCCATCCACCAACTATTTGAGTTGTTGCGGTAGGGGAAGGGAAGTGTCCCTTTTTATGTGGGGTATGCTATTATGTGCTTTTGGTAGCATGGAATATATCCCCAAACTAAAGTTTTTATAGTGGGGAGATACTCAACAGGTTTACTTGGGAACCCACTACTGACAACTGGAGTAGTTGTGGTGTGGGCATTAGATATAGTTATTTTTGTTGCACTAAGAAGTATTTGATTGATTATATAGGGGAGGTGGATGTGGATGCCTTTGTAGTGTTTATCTCTTATTTCTTGCCATCTTCCACACTCGATTGGCCACTTTGTAGGGGGTTATTTTTTTTCTTTTTTTCTTTGTTCCTCTAGGATGGAGTCATGGAGATTCTTGGTGAGCTCTATGATTTCTTTCTACACATTTTCTATTTCTATTTTTTCTCCCTCCATTAAGGACCCTCTTTTTTTGGAACTCTTTAGCCTAATCTTGTACTATGTTGGTGTAATTAATTATTTAATTACACTTGCATAAGTTTACTTAGGTAATATTTTAATTCCTAGGTTATAATTGTCATCCTTATCTTGTTGAGCTATCTTGTTGCTCAAGATAAGATTAGGGTTATGCATACATTGCTTTTATAAAGCAAACCATCTCATGTAATTAATGAATTCTTGAATAATTATTATTTGCACATCTTCATGCAAAGCTCTGCTTTTATTTTTTTTCTCTTTTGTGGAAGGCTTTTCTGGTTTGCATGTCTGATCTTGGTTTCTAACATGGTATCAGAGCCTTGATTTGCAGCCCCTTCTCAATTTTTTGGAGAAAATTAGTGCAAAGTTTGTTCGGGATTCCTCGAGGGTATCATGCCTTGAGTATAGTCATCACCGGCATCTTAAGTTAAGATTGGGGTTTTCCGTTGGATTCAGAGCACTGGAAAAAGTCAGAAATGGCTTTTATTTCATTCATTTTGGTCACCGTTTTCCAGATCTATAGGGGTTTCAAGCTTGATCATTTTTTGCAAACTCTAAAGGTAAGCCAATTTTAGAATTTTGGGCACAAAAGCTGAGATCACCATTGTGTGTTGTAATGGCAAAACACTAAGGATCACCCTTTGTTTCATTACGATTTTTGAACAGTTGATTTGGAGGTAAAAATTCCAAAGAAAAATTAAAAATTGAAAATTTTGGCAGAAAAATTAGGTAAAGCGCGCCCAGAAGTGGCGCCACCACACCACCATCCGGGTGGCCGCAGATTGGCACTCAACCCATCGCCGCTAACGCTACCAGCCCCATGGGCCTTTTTACGCTTTCGCCGGTCACATGGAGGGCTGGGGGCCGCCGCTGACCCTTGAGGGATTTAGAGCCTCGACAGCGTCCTATGGAGGACCAAGGGGCTCTATTGCAGTCCGACCCGCAGACCCCTAGTCGGCGCACGGGACCATGGGCCCACTTTTTTTTAGCCCGGTGAGCACCTACAAGTCTTATTGGCCTTCCTAGAGCAACTTTCACTAAATCGGGCATAACTTTTGCGTATGATATCATTTTTTTGCAAACGAGATACCGTTGGAAAGCTGATTCCGACGCCTATCTAGTGGTGAAGGTGGTTTTCCAGATTTTTCTCCAATTTTATTTTTCAGGTCCTTGAACTCATATGTTGTTGTTTTCACTCCATAGGGCATATCTTTTGACTCGCTTATCCTTTTTTCGTCATTCTTGCAGCGTTGGAAAGATGGTTCTATCCTCTACACAGATCTGAGGTCCATTTTTATTAGGGAGGTAGTTGTGAACTTTAGTTTGTGCATGCACTAATTTTTTTTTCTTGCACTAGGTTTGCTTTTTCTCTCTAGTTTATGCATGTTTTTCATTCTCTCCTTTTACAATAATGGGTTATTGTAATAAATGAACTGATATAAAGTTCCATCAAGGGGGTTTCTTGCATAATAATCTTATTAGAGTGTGCATGCACTTTGATCTCCATCTTGATTTTGATGACAACTTGCATGGGTTGTATCTAGTTTTTGTAGTTTCTTTTGGCCACATCTTGCTTCTAGCTTGACACATATCATATTCACATCGGTTCACACTTCAGATTGAAAGCCTATGGTTAATGATCCGCATTGGGTCACATCTCAGTTTGAGGGCCACTAAATTTATGGTTAATGTTCCAGAATCTTCATGGTACTTTCTCCTATGGATCAATTTTAGTCACAGTTTGGCATCGACATCAAGATACACGGCTTCCAGATTCTTTCATCATATCATTCCCTCTTATGGGGGCATCATTTTATCTACTGTTGCTCCACAGATTCCAGGGTTGTTCCAGTTTGTAAGTTTTCCAGTGTTATGTGGCATCGGGTCTGTTGTTGCATTATTATGATTCCGCCTGAGTCCTTCAGTGACTCTCATTTAGTTTCTTGTAAACAGAAGTATCTTTCCTTGCTTTCCAGATTCAGGTTCCAGTGTTACTCCATAGTGTTCTTCTAGTGCTTCTTTGTAGCAGGTCATCTCATTGAGGGGGGGTTTTGTCCCACTAGGTTTTCTCCTCTTTCTCTTTCATTGCATTTGTACATGGGTACCTGATTAGGCCTTGTTGTCGGGACCCATTCATGCTTTCTTGCATTCATCCTAGCATTTAGGTGCATGCTTTTTTAGTCTCCCGAAGTTGCACTTATGGGGGGTGTTGGTGTAGTTAATTATTTAATTACACTTGCACAAGTTTACTTAGGTAATATTTTAATTCCTAGGTTATAATTGTCATCCTTATCTTGTTGAGCTATCTTGTTGCTCAAGATAAGATTAGGGTTATGCATGCATTGATTTTATAGAGAAAATCATCTCATGTAATTAATGAATTCCTAAATAATTATTATTTGCACATCTTCATGCAAAGCTCTGCTTTTATTTGCTTTTCTCTTCTGTGGAAGGATTTTCTGGTAACTTGCATGTCTGATCTTGGTTTCTAATAGTTTCTCCTTTTTCTCTATAGTAAGGTTAGCCCCTACCTCCTTGATTGATTTTTATCTTATCTCCTCCTCTGATCTCAAGGCCTTTTCCCTCTTCTCTCAAAATAAGGCAATTATTGACTATGGAAAATCTTTCATCACTTCTTCTAAGATTTTACTAAATCTTTTTATATATTTAACTAGGATTTGTATTATTCTTTCTTTATTATCTATATTTGCATCTTCATACATATTGAGGACTTGTAGTAGCATATCATGATATATGATGTTTTTATTGTCATGATGTTGATTGGTGGTTGTGGTTGCTCCAGTGCATATATCTTTTGTATCTCTATTGTATGCTCCTTCTTCTTCTTCTTTGGAGGCTTCTATACCTCTTCCATCTCTTCTTCTTCCTCCTCTTCTTCATTAAATTGTATGATCTTTCTCTTCGCTAGTTGTTTGGTCCTTACCTTGCGATATTTCTTCTCTGCACTCATCTATATCAAGGTTTCTGATATTTCTTGCACCTCCGATGTGGTTACTATTTGTGAGGGATTGCTAACCGTTTCTCATACTCTCATTTCATAACTTATAAAAAAGTGTTACTAAATGAACGCTCGATTTCTAACAATGACTCGAATACTTTCCAAGTAGCTAAATGCTACTTTATGGACGAAAAGAGGGGAATTTCTAAATTTGATTCATGCAGGAATATTATTTTCAATTTTTTCAATTTGTATTTTTTCCTATCCAATTTTTTTGAAAAAACATTTCCAGTAGTCAGCCTTGGACAATTTCTTTGTGAAAGTATACGGATATTCGAAAATAAACAAATCCAAAGATCTGGTCAAATTGTAGTTTTTCATGAGGAATCTTTCATCATTAGATCAGCTAAACCCTATTTGGGTACTCGAGGAGCAACTCTTAATAGTTTTTATGGTAAAATTCTTTACGAAGGAGATAGATTAATAACTATCTTATACGAAAGATTAAAATCCGATGATATAATTCAAGGTCTTCCTAAAGTTGAACAATTGTCAGAAGCCCGTTCGAATACTTCAATATCGAAAAATTGAAAAAAAAATTCAAAAATTGAACAGGTAGGTCCCTCAAGTTGTGTGCTAGACGCTCCATGTAACCTTACATATCTTCATGTTGTTGGTGTACTAGCTTCTAAAATTGGTGTGGAAGAGGATGGTTGTATTTCCCCCCTTGGTGGTATACCCCATTTATTTTATATTTATTCTTTATTCTTTTCAAATCTGTCCTCTGCATTCTTCTTATGAATTTGATCCATGATTTCTTTATATGTCATAAATATTTTCATATTTGGGTCTTTTGGTTTGTTGAGGATGTTTGTGGCATAAGCATCCACTTCTCTCTTTGATATTTCATAGGGGAGCTTGGGAATCCATGTTGTTTGTGGCTCCACCACCTCCATATATGTGTAGTCCTTGTCTACTGGAAAATTAATGGTATTGATGTATTGTTTTACAAATTCGTATGGTATGTGTTCTCTAGCTTGTAGGTGTTGTTGGAATATCTTGAAGAAAACCCAATATGTGACAATATATGTTTGTTTATTCAGGAATTTCCAAGTGTGGATCTTCATCTATGACACTATCGGTAGGTTTGTTTGGCACACCTTTCCTTTGAATGTTAGGAGCTTGTTCAAAAAGTAAAACACTAGGAAAATGAGTAGTGTGTCATACCAAAAATTATACCAAGAGCTTTTTTTTTTTTGTAGGTTCTTCATTACCTACTCCCTCATCACCTCACATAGGTCAATATATTTCCCTTCTATCACTATTTGGTATATGGTGTGAATTGCTATTGTTGTTGTGGAGTCTTCCTTATTATCATAATAGATTTTATACACGATACAGGTATTATGGAATACTCCACAACATGGTTTGTAATTTCCCAAATGCTCAAGCTTTGTCCGTCTAGTGTTTCCCCCATAAGCTTTCATTTTTTACTACCTTCTTAGCTAGGATTTCTCCAATCATACTCAACCCTATTACTACATGAATTGCCTCCTTTATTATTTTGTAGGTTTTTTCAAGGAATATGAATTTGTTTTTCAAATGAATCATGTTCATCACATAAATATAGATAATCCCTCCATACATCAAGATTCTTTTTTCGTGTGCCTCATGATACTATGATTGATATGTGGTTTGGTACAAAGTGAGTAGGGATTTATGAAGCTCTTCAAATTTTGTATGGTCTATTTCGGCTATGGGATCATGAATGTATTTTATTACATCTTCTGTATACACCACATCTATGGGGATTCTTGATAAATACCCCATATTTATCTACTTCCATTTCCTTGAATGGGTACTTCTTTTATTTTGGGTGTGGCTTCTTGTGATGTTAACCAAAGTTGGTTTGCCAATTTTTTTACTATATTGTATGAGTAGCAAATCTTGGTTAGAATTTTTTCAATTAGAGAGTTTGAGTGCACATTGAGTATGGAGTAGGTGTCATAAGAGTTTTTAAATAGGTTTAGGGCTAGTTGGTGGTATTTATATCTTTTTCCCATTGATTTTCATGGGATTTTCTGGCCATTTGTAACCTTGGATCATTAACAACTTGATTGTATTGTTTATTGATTTATAGTGTATAATTTATATAGTTTACAATATGTTTCTTGTATATTTTTATGATTTTCATCCCTCTAGTTAGTGGTAATGTTTAATTCTTGCACCATTTACATATATTGTGACGTGATTACTGTCTAACCTTCTTAATCTTGTTGCCCATGATTTTATAATTTCATGTATTTAGTAAGGTCCTAACCACCTTACTTTTAACTTTCCTTCTTTTTTAATTTTATTTCATATAGTAAAAACAAATCTCCTATTTGGAAATTATTATTCTAGAGGTTTCTATCATGCCAATATTTTTGTATTTTCCATTCTATTTGTTGGTTGTACAAGGCTATGAGCTTTTTCTCATCCAATTTTTCCAACTCTTCTATTCTCTATTCTAGGTAATCATCACCATCCAACCATAATGTTAGTGTGAAATATAGGTTAAGGATTATGAAGTTCATGGTAACTTTCGTATTAGTTCCATATACTATTTGGAATGGGGTGATCCCACAATACTGGTTTATAATGTTTGGCCAAACTAGACACTGAATTGATTTTTTCTAACTAAATCTTCACTTTCGGGCACCTATAGTAGCTAAGCCGTGAGGAATTTGAAGATGATGCAAACTAGTGATTTGTGACATTTTGTTTGTAGATTCTAAATATATATTTTTTAAAACAATTGGAATCAGATTACACTTATTTTTCCATCTCCTTCGAAATCTAGTCTTTTTCAGTAAACACCCTTTTTAAGGAGTGACGCTCATCGTATAACACATAACTTTTTTTCCATGAAGGATAAAATTCTAATTTTTTTCGAATTTAGATTTGTAACTATGATATTTAGTGCTTCCAATTGGTTTCATAGTATTTTATTGAATATTTTTTCCTTAATCAAGTTTCAAAGTCAAATCAATTATAATTCAGACATAGGCGGACTGTATAACACAACTTTTTTTGTATGTATAGAAATTCAATTTTTTTTTGTTGGATCAAGGACTTCAATATCTGGTGCACTCATATTTAAAAAAATAAAAATTATAATCATCTATTTTTCCACATGTGTAGAACATAGAGCTTGGTTTTTGGTGAAAAACCTACATTCACAAGAAATAAAAAATAAATATAATAATTAAATTAAATTTATTTAAAATTATACTTTTTGGGAAGCTTATAATAAGGACTACATACTTACAATTTTTTTTTTAAATGAATTCATTTGATCCCCCAAAAGGTAAATCAAAAGTGGTTTTTTATTAGCATTTTGATAGGTGTAAAGGAGACTCTGTTAAAGGTATGGTTTAAAACTAGTGGGCTTCTATCCAAGGGGGTTTGATCTAAGGTAGTTTGATCAAACCCTCTTTAATTGGAATTATTTAAATGGAACTTTTTAAGGCTTAAATCATTATATTTTCTAAAAATATGTGATTTCAGTAAAAACTAGAATCTCCCAAAAATTGTAAACCAGCTTTGTTGGATCACCCAACAGTGTAAATATGTTAGTTCTTTTGTAGGATGTGTGGTAGGCCCAAAATACCATAGGTATCTTTATATCCCAGTCTAATCTATTATTTCACAAGTGTTATCCCAATTATCTTGTTTAGATCTACACTTGATCTATTTTCTTGGGGATGATAGGGTGAGCTCTAATTGTGTGTAATCATAAAATTTTGTAGTAGCTCTGCAATTACTTTATTGACACAATGTTGCCTTGATCACTTACTATACTCAATGGGAAACCATACCTAGTGATTATATTCTCATATAAAAACCTTGTGATAGTTTTCGTGGCACAATCCTTAGTAGGTTCTACTTCTTCCCACTTTGTTAAGTGTTCTACCAATGTTATTATGAATCTTACTTTGGGATGTTTTGTAGGTGAATCAATGGGTCCTATAAAATCTATCACCCATTTTTCAAATGGGATCTATGATAGTACTGATTTCAAGGGAATTCCATCTCTTTTAGTAGGTTTCCCCACCCTTTAAATTTTTTTATAGTTATTTATATAATCTTTTGTATCTCTATGAAGGTTTGGCCGCCAAATTCTGGCTAGTTTAACTCTTTTGGCCATTGTGTCACCACAATTGTGTCCTCCTACTATTCTCTCATGTGCTTCTCTTAGAATGGATTCTCTCTCATGTTCATAAAAAACAATTCAAATGATTTCATCTTGTCTTATATGGTCTAATTCTCCTCCTATCAGTGTATAAGGTAATGACTTCTGCACTAAGGATTCTTTATCCCACAGTAAGAGATTTGTAGGAAATCATCCTATTGACAAGAGTATAGAATTATCATGTAACTCTTTTGGTATCACATTTAGTCTAAATAAATATGTTTCATGTAGATCTTATAGCTGATATTCATATTATGCCCTTATTTTTATTCAAGATAGGTAATCGAGACCTTGATTGTGCTTTCCGAGTTTTACCATTATTTTGAAGACAAACTATTGAAACAAGATCAACCTCCTACATATCTAGCCTTGTATGATAGGTCTATTTAGTAAGTACTTTAGTGGCTCATGGTCTATAGAGAAATTAAAGGGTGTTGATAACATATAATGTCTAAACATTTGGAGAGCATAAACCATTACGAGGGCCTCTTGTTCAATAGTAATATAGTTTTTGTTTATCTTAGATAATTTCTTACTTTAAAATTCTACGGGATGATCCTTATTTCCTTTGATTTGAGCCAATACTTTTCCTATATTGCAATTTTAGATGCATCTACATGTACATGTGAAATGTAGAAAAGTGAACCCTAAGTCTAATGCAAAGAACCTAGGATCATTTTTTCCTTTTTCTAGGGAATCATTAGGATGTAAATCAACAAGGTGATTAGATTGACTTTCACAACCATGAAGGTGAGTCAATCAGACCTAAATCTGTATCCTTTTGGACCTTGGGAATTGATTGGAATTGATTTCCCTTGATTAACCTGATTAAACTATGTGCCCTAATATAAAAATGCAAGATTTCAATAATTGAGAAATTGTAACATAAATTCACTAACAGATCTGAGAAAGGAAAAGTTTTGTGCACCTATCTTGTAAATTTGGAGTTGGCTTGAATAGGAGGACTAATTATCCATAGGGAATCTATATCCTTGTAGGAATATTCTAGATTTGTTTTCACATTCAGGTAAGTGCACCAAGATGGTTCCCAAAAAGGGGGCTTAAGTGGCCACTTTTTTTTTCTGAAATTAGGAAATACTAACCTTGGACATGAAATTGAGGATAGTTACACTCAAAATTTTGAGATGGAACAAAAACAAGGATCAAAGTGCTCTGAGTTTACTTTATAAACTACTAATTTATTTTGAAAATGGTTGAGATTAAGGGGTTCAAAAGAGGGACGTACACAAATTGGTGTTATTATTGTCAAAAAAACATAACATAGCAACTCTTGTACAACTTGAGCACGGTGAAATTTTTTATAGTATTTTTAAAATCACTATGGTCAAAAGCTAGCTAACAATATCTAGTTGATGTACGATTTTTTTGATAATTTTTTTATGAATATTTGATTTTTTACTAATTTTCTAAGTGGGCACTTCCTGAAAAGCAAAATTTTGGCCGTGCTCCCCCTAAATTTTTTTGAAGGTAATTGATTTTTTTTTAAAAAAAATATTTAAAATTTGTAGAATGGAGTCTAGTTTCTAAAAATATAATTTATTTGAAATTTTGATGAACGGTTAATTTATAATGAAAAAAACACCAAATAATGCTTTTTGGTGAAAAAGAGACATACAAACAAAATAAATTATGGATGAAAGGCTTAACATTGTTAAAAAGTGAAAAAAATTACATCATTGGATAGCGAAGAGAGAACCTAACATTAACCATGTGTTTGATTTTGTCGATATTGAACCAGATGCAATCCTGATGATGAGCACCTAACCCGATTATGTGAAAAAATTGT
>VDFB02256132.1:199482911-199558868 GCA_007258455.2 Sequoia sempervirens
TATAATTTTTATTTTTTTAAATATGAGTGCACCAGATATTGAAGTCCTTGATCCAACAAAAAAAAATTGAATTTCTATACATACAAAAAAAGTTGTGTTATACAGTCCGCCTATGTCTGAATTATAATTGATTTGACTTTGAAACTTGATTAAGGAAAAAATATTCAATAAAATACTATGAAACCAATTGGAAGCACTAAATATCATAGTTACAAATCTAAATTCGAAAAAAATTAGAATTTTATCCTTCATGGAAAAAAAGTTATGTGTTATACGATGAGCGTCACTCCTTAAAAAGGGTGTTTACTGAAAAAGACTAGATTTCGAAGGAGATGGAAAAATAAGTGTAATCTGATTCCAATTGTTTTAAAAAATATATATTTAGAATCTACAAACAAAATGTCACAAATCACTAGTTTGCATCATCTTCAAATTCCTCACGGCTTAGCTACTATAGGTGCCCGAAAGTGAAGATTTAGTTAGAAAAAATCAATTCAGTGTCTAGTTTGGCCAAACATTATAAACCAGTATTGTGGGATCACCCCATTCCAAATAGTATATGGAACTAATACGAAAGTTACCATGAACTTCATAATCCTTAACCTATATTTCACACTAACATTATGGTTGGATGGTGATGATTACCTAGAATAGAGAATAGAAGAGTTGGAAAAATTGGATGAGAAAAAGCTCATAGCCTTGTACAACCAACAAATAGAATGGAAAATACAAAAATATTGGCATGATAGAAACCTCTAGAATAATAATTTCCAAATAGGAGATTTGTTTTTACTATATGAAATAAAATTAAAAAAGAAGGAAAGTTAAAAGTAAGGTGGTTAGGACCTTACTAAATACATGAAATTATAAAATCATGGGCAACAAGATTAAGAAGGTTAGACAGTAATCACGTCACAATATATGTAAATGGTGCAAGAATTAAACATTACCACTAACTAGAGGGATGAAAATCATAAAAATATACAAGAAACATATTGTAAACTATATAAATTATACACTATAAATCAATAAACAATACAATCAAGTTGTTAATGATCCAAGGTTACAAATGGCCAGAAAATCCCATGAAAATCAATGGGAAAAAGATATAAATACCACCAACTAGCCCTAAACCTATTTAAAAACTCTTATGACACCTACTCCATACTCAATGTGCACTCAAACTCTCTAATTGAAAAAATTCTAACCAAGATTTGCTACTCATACAATATAGTAAAAAAATTGGCAAACCAACTTTGGTTAACATCACAAGAAGCCACACCCAAAATAAAAGAAGTACCCATTCAAGGAAATGGAAGTAGATAAATATGGGGTATTTATCAAGAATCCCCATAGATGTGGTGTATACAGAAGATGTAATAAAATACATTCATGATCCCATAGCCGAAATAGACCATACAAAATTTGAAGAGCTTCATAAATCCCTACTCACTTTGTACCAAACCACATATCAATCATAGTATCATGAGGCACACGAAAAAAGAATCTTGATGTATGGAGGGATTATCTATATTTATGTGATGAACATGATTCATTTGAAAAACAAATTCATATTCCTTGAAAAAACCTACAAAATAATAAAGGAGGCAATTCATGTAGTAATAGGGTTGAGTATGATTGGAGAAATCCTAGCTAAGAAGGTAGTAAAAAATGAAAGCTTATGGGGGAAACACTAGACGGACAAAGCTTGAGCATTTGGGAAATTACAAACCATGTTGTGGAGTATTCCATAATACCTGTATCGTGTATAAAATCTATTATGATAATAAGGAAGACTCCACAACAACAATAGCAATTCACACCATATACCAAATAGTGATAGAAGGGAAATATATTGACCTATGTGAGGTGATGAGGGAGTAGGTAATGAAGAACCTACAAAAAAAAAAAAGCTCTTGGTATAATTTTTGGTATGACACACTACTCATTTTCCTAGTGTTTTACTTTTTGAACAAGCTCCTAACATTCAAAGGAAAGGTGTGCCAAACAAACCTACCGATAGTGTCATAGATGAAGATCCACACTTGGAAATTCCTGAATAAACAAACATATATTGTCACATATTGGGTTTTCTTCAAGATATTCCAACAACACCTACAAGCTAGAGAACACATACCATACGAATTTGTAAAACAATACATCAATACCATTAATTTTCCAGTAGACAAGGACTACACATATATGGAGGTGGTGGAGCCACAAACAACATGGATTCCCAAGCTCCCCTATGAAATATCAAAGAGAGAAGTGGATGCTTATGCCACAAACATCCTCAACAAACCAAAAGACCCAAATATGAAAATATTTATGACATATAAAGAAATCATGGATCAAATTCATAAGAAGAATGCAGAGGACAGATTTGAAAAGAATAAAGAATAAATATAAAATAAATGGGGTATACCACCAAGGGGGGAAATACAACCATCCTCTTCCACACCAATTTTAGAAGCTAGTACACCAACAACATGAAGATATGTAAGGTTACATGGAGCGTCTAGCACACAACTTGAGGGACCTACCTCTTCCTCACAAATAGTAACCACATCAGATGCACAAGAAATATCAAAAACCTTGATATAGATGAGTGCAAAGAAGAAATATCGAAAGTTAAGGACCAAACAACTGGTGAAGAGAAAGATCATACAATTTTATGAAGACGAGGAGGAAGAAGAAGAGATGGAAGATGTATAGAAGCCTCCAAAGAAGAAGAAGAAGAAGAAGTAGCATACAATAGAGATACAAAAGCTAGATGCATTGGAGAAACCACAACCACCAATCAACATCATGACAATAAAAACATCATATATCATGATATGCTACTACAAGTACTCAATATGTATGAAGATGAAAATATAGATAATAAAGAAAGAATAATACAAATCTTAGTTAAATATATAAAAAGATTTAATAAAATTTTAGAAGTGATGAAAGATTTTCCAAAGTCAATAATTGCCTTATTTTGAGAGAAGAGGGAAAATGCCTTGAGATCAGAGGAGGAGATAAGAGAAAAATCAATCAAGGAGGTAGGGGCTAACCTTACTATAGAGAAAAAGGAGAAACTGTTAGAAACCAAGATTAGACATGCAAACCAGAAAAGCCTTCCACAGAAGAGAAAAGAAAAGAAAAGCAGAGCTTTGCATGAAAATGTGCAAATAATAATTATTCAAGAATTCATTAATTACATGAGATGATTTTCTTTATAAAATCAATGTATGCATAACCCTAATCTTATCTTGAGCAACAAGATAGCTCAACAAGATAAGGATGACAATTATAATCTAGGAATTAAAATATTACCTAAGTAAGCTTATGCAAGTGTAATTAAATAATTAATTACACCAACATAGTACAAGATTAGGCTAAAGAGTTCCAAAAAAAGAGGGTCCTTAATGGAGGGAGAAAAAATAGAAATAGAAAAGGTGTAGAAAGAAATCATAGAGCTCACCAAGAATCTCCATGACTCCATCCTAGAGGAACAATGAATTCATCTTATGTTGTACTCTTGCAACAACAGGCTCAGTTTGCAAGTGAGGTTGCTCTCTAGCAGCTATTTGTGGATTCCTCTACAAAATGCGAGGCACTTGTAATGTAGATGGTTCATTAGCTACCACTTTACCTTTAGCAGCTTCCTGCTCAATTTCAAAGGCTCTCTTCTTTGATCTTGTGTTTGCAGCAACTAGAATTAACTCCACAAAACTCTTCTTCTTGCTAGTTTAGAAGAGTGGCTTCACTGATAGATTGGTCTTGCTGTTGTAAGGATCCATCACGAGGTGTGTTCTGTTGTGAATTTGAAACACTTTGCACCATTAAGGCTTGATTAATAATTCCATTTGAGCAAGTGGCCTGATTATGAGGTTGGTTGCAAGGATAGCACCATTCATAATCTGCAGCCAAGTTATTTTGAACAGAAACAATATCCTTGGTTGTACTAATAGGAGCAGGGTTATAAACTTGAAATGGCCTTGAGTTAATATTCTGCCTTGTACCTTGATAATTGCCTTGATAAGGTTGTCTATTGCCTTGGTACTATTGACCTTGATAAGGTTGACTTGCAACTTGATTCTGCTATTGGCAAGGTCTATTATATGACTGTTGTTTTTCTAGATTCACCAATTTATTACCAAAGGTTTGCAACAGACTCTTAATCTCTTGAAGCTCCTGAGATGAGCTTGTTGAGGCATTTTCTTGATTTACAGCAGTTGGAACAACAATTGATGACGATGGAACAACTGGAAAAGGTGTAAAAGATGGTATTTGGAGTGGTATACTAGGCTGTATCTCAGGAAATATTGGCATTGGTGGCCTAGGCATGATCTTACCTGCCTGAATCAAACAATTTTCTTCCCTTATTGCTACTTCATAAGCATTTGGTAGAGATACCCCTCCTATTGACTGTGTCATTACTGCTATCTCACTATTTATGGCTTTCAAATAATACAAAAAGGCATGTTCAGGAGAAGGCCTCACAGTAGCTGGGATCCTATCCCAAGTTTTCTAAAATATGAAGTTAAAATTTGTCATTTGCTCTTGAGGAGCTCTTTTTATGGGTGTTAACTGTTCAACCAGTGATAAGTGATCAGATTTGTCTTGAAATTGCTTATGCATCTTATCCCCCAAGTTGCAATTGACCCAACTTGCAGACCTCTAAACCATTGTAATTTTTTTCCCTTAAAGGAGGTTGCAAGCAATCTGACAGCTATGTTCTCTTGGGTTATATGGTGAACCCCACAAAGAGATGCCACGTCTCTGATATGTTCTATAGGAGTTGTTTGATCCTCTCCTATGAAAAAAGGCAAGCTTTTCAAAGCTGCTACAAGAATATCATCATGTTGGGCCAGATTCAATGGACTACCTCCATTGAATGGCACAAAGGGTTGATTTCTAGCCATTTGCACAGCTTGAGGTTGATTGACCTGAGCTGAAAAAATAGGAATAAAGGTTGTAACAACAACTGAACTATTTTTTAAAGTTGGTCTAAAATTTGGTGGGGTCGATTGAACCCTCTTTGAGGTGGACACTCTCTTAATAGACCTACTATGTCTTCTAGGAGGAGATAGTTGCAAATATTTGAAAGATTCAAAACTTCTTGTCTGAATCTTTTTCATGTAAAACTATACATCACTAGTTTTAAGTTCTTCCCATAGTGAAAATCACAAGATATGCAAAATTGTGCCTCTTAAAGGCCTGACAATGCTGGCAACATATCAATACCAACAATATCTAATGCTTTTCTCTGAACTGTCTGATTCGACAGTCCCACTGGGTGTGCCAAAAACTATTAGCTCTAATGATTTGCACCCGGGTTGTCACGTCTCAATCCTGATGCAAGTTACTTTTGGCTTTGTGTGGATTTGTTACATGTTTTGTTGTGCCTGGTAGAGTAATGATTAATATGATGATGTTTTGGCGTGAAGATAAATGAAAGTGTTTATTTAAATTATGAAAATTTGAATAGTATTGAATATGTTTTACTTTGAAAATGAAGCAAAATAGAGTAGAAACATTTTAATTAATGTAATGTATTGCTTTATTTATATCTTAATGTGATACTAATTCAATTATTGTTGTGTGCCTGAGTGCACTTGAGTTGCAGGAAGTCGAAGACCAAGGGTGTGATTAAGGAGAGGTGATTAGCTTCTTGACAGGACAAAGCAAGAAGGCCTCTCGATCACACACACACACTTAGTTTCATAAAGACTACATTTAGGAATGTCTAATTTTTGTGTGTTTGTTTTGAATTATTTGCAAATTAAATAATAATTAGTAAATTAAATAAATGATGTAGTGAAAGCATGATAAAATAAAGGATTAAGTTTTAATTAAAGTTAATTATAGATTTTTGATTTAAATACTCATGCATTCTATTCTTCTTTTAATTTGTGTTAGTCTTGGAGTTAATAAGTTAACCATTAGTTATAAGATATTTATTTTATAATTGAGTAAATATTTTCAAAAGGGGATTTACATGCAATTAAACTGAAAATTATTCTTATTTTTAAAATCCATTTCAAGATTAGGGTAGGAAATTGGAAATGGAAAAAAAATTTAAAAAGGGAAAAAGAGTTCCCGAGAAGGTAACGGTTCTTGGAAAAACTTTCTTGAAAATATGCTCTGCAATTTTGCTCTAATGGCTGCCAAGAAAATGCTGAATCTTTTTAAAATAGTGTGTTGAGAATTAATCTTGGGTAGATAGTGGAAAGTTAAAGGGTTGGAAAAGCATCTGGAAAGGAGGAAAGAAGAAAAAGAATCTCAGAAAAACTAGTTTGGAAAGAGGAAAAAGAAGAGGTTGTCTAAAGAGCATCTCCCATTCTCCAGCTGGAAGCAAATTATCCAGGTTTTCCATTCTTTTCTGCATGTCTTGTTGAAATATGAAAATTCTTCTGAAGAATTTGAATGCAAAGTGTTTGAATTGTTTGCAAAAACTGAGGAAATCTGAGAAAATATGCCATTCTTTTGTGTGCATTGAAATAATTTGTATAATTTTACCCTTTCAGATTTGGGGCTTTCCTCCTTTGCAAACTATGGTTTATAAATTTTGTCTCTGATTGCTCTTTCAGTACACTGGAATTCTAATATATATATATATATATATACATATATACATATATGATTTCCCTGTGCATATGTATGTATGTATGTATATATATATATATATATATATATATATATATTCGATGTATTATACCACAGTTCTTTTTAATGTTTATGGAACAGATGAATTGAGAAAACATTGTAGTGTATTTCTTCAAAAATGAATTTCTGAGAACAACTGTTTGTTGAAATCTTTGAATTCAAAATTATTGAGTTGTTTTTGTTTAAAGGAAAATCATAGCTTTTAGAATAGCGGCTGGGATTTCTCCACAGCCAAGCCCTCCCCATAAGGGAAGGGTTGTGCTGTAGGAGACAACGCTCCCACCACAGGCCGCGGCCTGTGGAGGAAGCGCTGCCTTCCACAGGCAGCACCTCCCCATGTGGGTGGGGCGTATGCCCTTTATATATATTGTATGCAATTAAAAATTGTATGAAATTCTTTGCATATCTGCATTTCGCCATAGGAATTCTGAATGGAATACGCATTGCATTGTTTGATAAATATAAATACATACAAACAGTGATTTACAATATATGAAGTGCATGCGTTGAAAAGTATGTAGAATGTAAAACTTTGTATAAAATATATATATATATATAAATACACATACATATACAAAAACATACAAACACTGACATTTGAAAGCTCTGTTCTCCCCCAGAAAATATTACCTCTGTCAATGAATTACATAGAAAATAGATATGAATAAATATATATTTATATATATTAATAAATATATATATATATATATATAATACCTGGTATAAATATCATGATATCTACAGAAAACATAACTTTTTGTCTTTGGTACTAAACAAGAAACACAGCTCAATTTCTACTTTAAGCTAAAAGTCTATTTTTAAAATATATACATGCAGATATGTATGGAGAATTTTAATAACTAAAAGTTGAAACTTAGAAAAGAAGTAGAGTAAATTCACATAAATAACATTGTGTACAGTAGCAAACTTGAATTTATATGCAAATTTGGTTATTTACATTGTTTTTCTTTCCTAAAATTGTTATATTTCTGAACTTCGATGCATTGTGTGAACCATTATACACCTTTTCTGAACTTAGTGAAATACAAATAAGGTTATGATAAAAGCTGAAGATGAAACTTTATAGCAAATGTAGGCTATTGAAAACACATTTAAATTAGTGAATTTTCTAAAAAGAGTGGTTTTCTTTTGTTGAATCTATCCAGTCTATTTACTTTGATCAGTTTTTTTTTAGAAAACAGAACTTGGTTTGATTTCATAATTGCATAGTAAGACTCAATAGAGTTTGTATAGAGAAACCTCTCATTCTGAATGTATGTTTGAAAAGTTATTTTAGTAATCTTTGTGTGAGCATTGAAAAATGATGGAATTATTTTGGAATTAAAAATGGGTACAAATGAAGGAAAACTTAGATGGAAATTGCATTATTTACTATTTTTGAGAAACTTCCGAGACAGGATGCCGAAGGTGGATCCACATAGATGGTAGTTTTACCTTTTCTAAAACTATCATTTGTTTTATTTATGCTTGGCCAAGCACATGCACCATTGAAATAGATGGAATTAAAAGCCTAGAACTAAATGAATATAGGTCTCTGCCACCTCCTGTTTGCAAGAAATATGTGATTCTCATGTTAGGAATGCATATAGGCATCAGACTTGCATCGAGAGTTCCCTCCTGCGTTGTTGTTTTATGTTGCTAGGCTCCTCATGCAGGGTCAGGGATTTCTTCGAGTTAGGGAGAAACCCGGGGAAGTATTGTACTTCGTGGTTGGGCGGAAAAGGCGCCTTAATCACACTCTTGGCCCCAGCTTGCAAGAAGACCAGTGGTGTCACAGCGGTTGAGGTTCAGAGGTTGATATGCTATAAATGTATTCATGTATTATTTTGAATGGCTTGTAAAGCCCACTTGTAAATGTTATTTTATTTGTAATTCAATATTGTAACATTGAAATAGATGTATGGAAATGAAATTTTGATGTAACATTGAAATAGATTTATAAAATAAAAGTTAGTGATGTAATTGAAAACTTGGGTGAATTTATGGAAACTCATTGATATGCAAATGGAAATCATATATGTGTATCATTGCAATGATCTCTGTCGATAATGGAATTTACTATTTTTGCATACATGGAATGAAATTTATTATTGAATTTTTCCTTTCAAGCATTTATGGAAAGATCTTGATCTATGCATCCTTTGTAATTAATATACTTGGAATGTAATAAGTTTGTTAAATTATGTGGTTATAGAACATCATATATCAAGCGTTACACAAGTTGAGATTAAACACAACCAATCATGAGCAACATGGGAACTTTTCTAGAGTTGTGGGTGACTCTATAACAGAAAATTACCTCTAGAGGAAGTTGGATCTTTATCGAATAACACCTAAATCTATCAATTCTTTTTAGAGGAAAAGGGAAAGAGAAATTCAAAAAAAAAGAAGAAAAACTGAAAAGGAAAAGGTGATTCACCAAACTGACAAGGGATTTGATGAATCAGACTTATATGCACTTGGCTTCAAATGATATAACTAAATTACACAGCTTATCTTTGTTAGTTCACACATAATTGTTTCACAAGAGGGTTTGTATCATTAACCTTTAAGGAGGAAAAGATAATTTTCACAATTCAAAGATAAATGCAACTTAAAACACAACTTGTAACCTGTATTAACATACTTTTGCAGTAAAAGGCCTAAAAGACATGAGACAAAAACTTCAAGGAGATAATGATACCTCACAAGTAGCTCCATATATCACTCAATGATGCACATATACTGCAATGATAAGATGGAAAAACTCAAACTCAATAAACCCAAGGCAAGTCTGTATTTCATTCTTCCCAAAAGAATTACAAAGATGTGTGCTCAAATCTGAGAAAGGACTCCAAATTACTATCTCTAGAAATTTTCTAATGAAGAATTGAGCCCAAAAAATGAGTTACAAAATGAAATATATCCCCACACCAAGTGGTTGCACCAAAATAGGAGCCATAACCACCTTGGGTTGGATGCCCAAGAAAAGCCTAGAAAATAGGCTCCAGATTCCTCCAATACCACCTCCAAAATGTAGGAAAGAAGGTTTTAGTCAAAACCACAACCTTAGGTAGACAAAACTACCAACAAGGTACATTAATAACCCTAGAATCTTGGAAACATGTCTCCAAACTGAAATAACTTCTCCAATATTCCCTCAACTTGTTCCTCTCCTCCTCCATTTGCATTTAAAATTAAAAAATAACTTTAAAGACTTATAGACACACCTTAAAGTTATTTGTTTTACAATAAATTAATGCAAAAGGAAAAATGCTATTAAAAACAACCTTCAAAGCATGTACATAGAGCTGAGGTGGCACAAGCTCGTAATGAGGTGGACTCCATATGGCACCTTCATATTGCATCATTAAGGACTTAGCAATTATTTGAAACAAGGTAGAAAGGGGGAATTTAAGGCATAGAATGCCTAAATCAATGATATATGACTTCAACCCCAGCATAATACATGTTTTATTTTTAAAAAAAGAAATGCCAAAAAATCCCATCAAAGGCAAACAAAAAGGTCAAACCCTAATTATGAAAAGAAACAAAATGATAAAAAAAAAACATCATTTTGGCGTTGCACACTTTCTGGGAGCATAATGTAGCCACTAGGGTTTGACTAGAAAAACAATGGAGAAACACTTCTTTCAGATGTTACAGTGACGTTCCTTCTTGCAAAAACTGACAAATGACGTCCTCCTTGGGTAAGTCCTTGAAATAAATTTCTCAATTAAAGTTTTCCTGTTCATTCTGACTTCACAGCTCTCAGCCATTACCATTTTACTTACCCATTTAACCTTTCATTGTTGGCCACCATGACAGTTTGAAGATACACTATCAGAATCTTGAAAGGATGAGACTCGGCTTCAAGGATACGAATTCATTCATAAGTCTCTGCTCGTCACTTTTGGATGTATGCACCATACTATACATTTATTTTTTTCTTGTTTTCTAGGTAGAAATAACACTTTCTTCGCACCTAGATATGGCAGAGTTGTGCGGCCTTTTAGCTTTTTTGGGTCTTCTCTATAGCTTTCATGTTGTTGTTTTTATCACCATGGTTACAAAATTTAATTATCATTTTCATATGCTTCACCTTCAAAGTAGTAACTTAATCACTTTATGATCATAACTAATGCCTACCATAAGACCCAACATGAAGATTTTCACTATATGCAAAGGTTCTTCAATGAAGTTTAGCTTTGGTTGTGCATTTGTATTCTGCTGTAGATTCCATTAGCAGATTCAAAGCAAGCAGTAGAATTCTGTGTTTTCCTTAGGTTAGGATTTAGAAAACCGTAGCCTTCTTATAAATTCTTAAATGGGTACCCCTCTTTAAAGTCCTTGGTTACATTAAAACTGAGGTCGTGGAATCATAACCGAATTTCAATCATTTTTGTGAGGCACAAATACTGTAATTTTTTTATTGTTCATTTTTAAAAGAAAGAATGCTCGAACTCGAGCCTGTGTGCAAAGAAATGGACATATGCTTTGATTTATTTTTCCTTGCTCTGCTATTCCCATGCATCCTTTTGTATCTTACTTAGCATTCCATGGAATTTTACAGAAATTTGACCTTCAAGTCCAAGTATCTCCTTCTTTTATGGCCACGACCATATCTTGTTGCTATTGGGTTTCCAAAATCTGATTCTTTTGGTTAACCCACAAGGGTTTTACTTTCACTTTTGAAGCAAATCGTATTTAACTTCTGTAGGTGCAAAAATGATGAGCATTATGTGTTTTAAGCATTTCACCTGTTGCATGCACTGGTAATTGTTAATGCATTTGAAAGATCTCTCAACGCTGCTTCAATGATATTCATAAATATTTTCTAAGCATCTGGAACCATGTTGAAGACCCACTTCACAGTCGGTGCTCTAAGCCATTCACCGCTATCAAGTGTAAGATTTGGCAGTAATGCAAACTTTATATGACATTGCTCCCCTCTGTGATACTGTTTCCATGAGTTGAGTCTGCCATTTAAATGTTTTATTTCTTCCTTTATCTGAATTCTCATGTTTGAATTTCTAATTTCTCCCATTCTTAACAATTTCATCCTTTGACTATACCTCTCTCTTCTGAGACAAACCCTTCAACATTGTAGATTGTTAACATATATATGAGTTTGTAACTCTTTCCTTTCTTCACAATGATTACCTTATGAGTTAGCTAAAGGTATCAAACTCTGTGCAACACACACATAAATACATTGAAGGTTGAATCCTGTAAATGACCAATATCTAAGGTTTTGAAGTTTGTCACTTTTCTCATTTAAGAGATATCTGTGCAACAAATTATGACTTCACACTCTTCTTATTGTGATATCCTTCGTTTTACACTATATTGGTAGTGTCACAAGTATTGCCATTCACCCAATTGAATGACTGTCTCCGTCATTGATGAATAATATTTTCCTGTATTATGCTTTGCTCATTGGCTGGAACTACAAATCAATCAATAAGCTCTGGCTTTTACTTAGACTACCACTGTACCTTTATGAATAATGTAGGAGTTTTTTTTTTTAATTGAGGAACAAGGTTATATTCTTGCATTGACTGTTCTACCCTGATTAATGATTGAACAGTCCTCTTATCACCACCTTGAGCTATCACTTATTGTCAAGTTGAATTTCTTTGTGGCTTAGTGAGAATGCCATCTCCATTAAGCTCCCTCTATTCATCTCACATTGCCATTTCCATTTGGAGTCTCATATTGAATTTCATGCCACTTTGTTGCCACCTACATGCAGTCATGCATTTCTGGAAATTTCCTATTAAAGGTCTTATTATGCTCTATTTCTTTGTCTTTGTTTTTTTTTATGACCACTCTTTGGTCTTGTTGAAGTCATTTACCAAAAATTTTGCCACTGTATTGATAATGCACATGGCTGCCATGCATACAATGGTATTGTCCTTGTGACAAGACAATTATTCTATTGTAGACATGTAGATGAACTTTTACATTCTTGTCTTTACCAAGTGGTTATGTTAGATCAGTGTTCTCCTAACACTGACAGTCTGATATATGATCTTCAAAAGAAAAGTATTCCATGTGTTTTGTTATTCAGACTTACATTTTCAGTCTTTTGTGGTCATTTTTCCTTTGAAAATACTATCCTCAATATAATCTTCTAATATTGATATCTTATTTAATATTGTAAGATTTTCATAAATAATTATGTATCACCTATGATAGTGGCTATTAGCTCACTACCATAAATGATAGATGGTGATTTATGTAAATCATAAGGTATGATCCAATTGATAAATGATCTCAACATACTTATTAGAAGCATGTCAATAAGCACGCCGGGCTCAACCCTTGTGGGAGCCACGTTTCAACCCATGTGCTGAGACTTGATAAAACAATAACATTGATTTCCCTATATTTTCACATGAAACAAACAGTTAGAAAAAACATATGCATATGTCTAAAGGCTTAATAGTTTTCTTTCTCTCTTTTCTCTAAACATGAGCAATTTATAGCTTGTTTAATGCATATAAAGGGCAGTCTATACACTGGTGGGTGGATGTGTATGTAGTGTTAGAGACCGTCATTTTTTAGAGCTTTGCTCTAACCTATTGCAATTCTTTTAGATGCAGGACATGGAGACTGAGAGTTGTAGAGGACACAAAACAAGCAGCCTGGAGCTGAGGATCATGCAGGATGATGGAATTAGACCAGTCATTAGGCAATGACTGACCTCTTCCCCTATATATGCATCTTTTATTCTTTTAATCCATTTTTGTATATATTGCATTTTATCTGCATTGGAGAAGCTATATCTCACGGCTTGTGTGAGATAGATTTGAACTCTTGAATAAATAAATATTTTCTTCTAGTAATGTTTTGTGTAAATCTTTTTAATATTGTATGCATTTGTATAAATGCAACAATCTATTACTGAAAATAAAAGCTTCTTGATTCTTATGTTTATACACCTGAATGCAATACAAGGAAGACTAATATAAAATGGACCTCATTTTTCAATTTGCAAACGCTTAAACTCACTCAACTTGACCTGTAATAAAAATGAGTAACACTTACTATAGAGAAAAAGGAGAAACTATTAGAAACCAAGATCAAACATGCAAATCATAAAAGCCTTCCAGAGAAGAGAAAAGAAAAGAAAAGCAGAGCTTTGCATGAAGATGTGCATATAATAATTATTCAAGAATTCATTAATTACATGAGCTTATTTGCTTTATAAAAGCAATGTATGCATAACCCTAATCTTATCTTGAGCAACAAGATAGCTCAACAAGATAAGGATGGCAATTATAACCTAGGAATTAAAATATTACCTAAGTAAACTTATGCAAGTGTAATTAAATAATTAATTACACCAACACCCCCCCATAAGTGCAATTTAGGGAGACTAAAAAAGTATGCACCTAAATGCTAGGATGAATGCAAGAAAGCATGAATGGGTCCTGACAACAAGGACTGATCAGGTGCCCATGTACAAATGCAATGAAAGAGAAAGAGAAGAAAACCCAATGGGACAAAACCCCCCCTCAATGAGATGACCTGCTGCAAAGGAGCACTAGAAGAACACTGTGGAGTAACACTAGAACTTGAATCCGGCAAGCAAGGAAAGATACTTTTATTTAGAAGAAACCAAATGAGAGTCACTGAAGGACTCAAGCATAATCATAATAATGCAACAGCAGACCCGATGCCATGAAACACTAGAAAACTCACAAACTGGAACAACCCTAGAATCTGTGAAGCAACAATAGATAAAATGATGCCCCCCATAAGAGGGAATGATATGATGAAATAATCTTGAAGACATGTATCTCGATGTTGATGCCAAACTGTGACTAAAAATGATCCATAGGAGCAAGTACCGTGAAGATTCTAGAACATTAACCACAAATTTAGTGGCCATCAAACTGAGATGTGACCCAATGCGGATCATTAACCATAGGTTCTCAATCTAAAGTGTGAACCAATGTGAATTTGATATGTGTCAAGCTAGAAGCAAGATGTGGCCAAAAGAAACTATAGAAACCAGATACAACCCATGCGAGTTGTCATCAAAATAAAGATGGATATCAAAGTGCATGCACACTCTAATAAGATTATTATGCAAGAAACCCCCTGATGGAACTTTATATTAGTTCATTTATTACAATAACCCACTATTGTAAAAGGAGAGAATGAAAAACATGCATAAACTAGAGAGAAAAAGCAAACCTAGTGCAAGAAAACAAGAATGAGTGCATGCACAAAAAAAAGTTCACAATTTCCTCCCTAATAAAAATGGACCTCAGATCTATGTAGAGGATAGAACCAAATTTTTAACGCCGCAAGAATGATGAAAAAAGGATAAGCAAGTCAAAAGATATGCTCTCTAGAGTGAAAACAACAACATATGAGTTCAAGGACCTGCAAAATAAAATTGGAGCAAAATCTGAAAAACCCACCTTCACCACTGGATCGATGTCGGAATCAGCTTTCCAACGGTATCTCGTTTGCAAAAAAATGATATCATATGCAAAAGTTACACCTGATTTAGTGAAAGTTGTTCCAAGAAGGCCAATAAGGCCTACAGGCGCCCAAGGGGCTAAAAAAAAGTGGGCCCCTAGTCCTGTGCATGACCAAGGGCTGGTGGGCTAGAAGCTAGGGTGGAGCCCCTTGGTCCTCCATAGGACCATGACCGCAGGCTCTGAATCCCTCAGGGGCTGGCAGAGGGCTCTGAATCGTAGGGAAAGCCGACGATGGATAGGCTAAGCGTCGCCTGGTGGCTGCTACTCCTGGTGACCATTGGGTGGCACAGGAGTGGCGTGGCTTGCTTCTATGCGGACGACACAATTTTTTCTCAAAATTTTCAATTTTTTAATTTTTTTAAAAAAAATGTGCCTCGTAACGCACACTGGGGAGGCCATACGACCTCCCTGGAAATTTTTTTTTTCCTTCCAGATCAACTGCTCAGAAATCAATGAAACGAAGGGTGATCTTAGTGTTTTTGGCTATTGCGAACACAATGGTGACCTCCATTTGTGCCCAAAATGCTCTAAAAAATCGACTACCTCTAGAGCTTGCAAAAAATCATCGAGCTTGAAACCCTCACGGATCTAGCAAACGATGACCAAAATTAGAAAAATAAAAGCCAATCTTGACTTTTTCCAACTCTCTGAATCCAATGGAAAATATTGATTTGATCCAAGACACTGCATGAATATACTCAAGGCATGATACCCTCGAGGAATCCTGAATGAACTCTGCACTAATTTTCTCTAAAAATATGAGAAGGGGCTGCAAATCAAGGCTCTGATACCATGTTAGAAACCAAGATCAGACATGCAAACCAGAAAATCCTTCCACACAAGAGAAAAGAAAATAAAAGCAGAGCTTTGCATGAAGATGTGCAAATAATAATTATTCAGGAATTCATTAATTACATGAGATGATTTTCTTTATAAAAGCAATGTATGCATAACCCTAATCTTATCTTGAGCAACAAGATAGCTCAACAAGATAAGGATGACAATTATAACCTAGGAATTAAAATATTACCTAAGTAAACTTATGCAAGTGTAATTAAATAATTAATTACACCAACATAGTACAAGATTAGGCTAAAGAGTTCCAAAAAAAGAGGGTCCTTAATGGAGGGAGAAAAAATAGAAATAGAAAATGTGTAGAAAGAAATCATAGAGCTCACCAAGAATCTCCATGACTCCATCCTAGAGGAACAAAGAAAAAAAGAAAAAAAATAACCCCCTACAAAGTGGCCAATCGAGTGTGGAAGATGGCAAGAAATAAGAGATAAACACTACAAAGGCATCCACATCCACCTCCCCTATATAATCAATCAAATACTTCTTAGTGCAACAAAAATAACTATATCTAATGCCCACACCACAACTACTCCAGTTGTCAGTAGTGGGTTCCCAAGTAAACCTGTTGAGTATCTCCCCACTATAAAAACTTTAGTTTGGGGATATATTCCATGCTACCAAAAGCACATAATAGCATACCCCACATAAAAAGGGACACTTCCCTTCCCCTACCGCAACAACTCAAATAGTTGGTGGATGGCCTACAATCAAATTTACAATCACATAAGGCCAATATAAGATAGGAAGCCCAATAGGAAAAATTGAAGAAAAAATCAGATGATAATACAAAGAAATATGCAATAATATATTCCTAATTAGAAATACAAATAAAGAATATTGAAGGAAGCATAGTGGAGGGAAATGTCATTTACTAATTTTGTCTTCAGTGGCTTAACCTCACCAAGAATCTAAAGGATCATATAGCATAGCTGGAGGCCTAAATAATATAGGATGCATCTTCCTACGACCCACTAAAGGACATAGATGGACCTATCAAAGAACAAATAGAAACTATGCACACCCAACTACAACAACCTAAGAACAGAGGGAACAAATCAAAATGTAAATAAAACAACTAAGGGAAACCATCAACATCAAATTGGCACACTTAAGTGGAATCTTGGGAGAAGCTAAAAATGTAACACAACAAATTCAAATACCCACTACCCTTGTGGAGGCAGTTGTGGAGGCAGAAGCAACAAGCATAAGAACTCAAGGACACATTAAAGTCCTCCAACAAGCCAAACACCACTAGGATAATGCAATTGTACAATTGAAGTTCATATACAAGCACATTCTCCTAAGGAACTAAGAATTTTAAAAGGGGGGATGATGTTAGTAGGATACAAGGCAAAGACTAAAAGATTTCGCAACTGACCACATAGGACTTGTGAAACCTAAGGTCAATAAGGAAGATGGAGTAAGAGGTACCCTATAAGGGTCACATCTCTCTAGGAAATAAAGTATGAATATATATGTGATAGATATTTAAAAGATATTCTATAAGATAAGGATATGAGAATGGAATAAAAGTAATGCAATGTAGAGACTAAGATACTATTGTATCTATTTTATGAATCTATAAATATATGGAGTTATAAGGATTGAATCAGTATATGTGTTATAAATGGATGTTGTCTTTACCTAGTTTACATATGAAATGCCGATAGATATAGTTTCTTACTGTACTTACTCTCTTCTCTCACTGTATCCTCTGGGATATAAACATACTACATAAGGGATACTAGGGTACATATCTCTGGACTGCAATCCCGCATTCCCTCTTACCAATAGAGAGCATTTAATCAACATCCAAGAGCACAATGATATATCCATGTCATTTGTACTTATTCTTGTAGTGTCTTCCCCCTTGTTTAAAACTATCAAATCAATCTAAGGGCTTGAATAAGGTAAAATGTGTGAATCTAATCTCATTCCTCTTCTATCACAAGTTCTATCATTGATACTAAGCACCACACTTTTTAAGTATCATAGTTGGTAAATAATATAAATAAAATGAGTGTAAAGTTTAAGGTCACAAACTAATGATAATACCACAAAAAAAGGGTAAATACCATAAGACTTGTATTAAACCTATACAAAGTGTAGGTCATTTATAAATTTATTGAAGCTTCATAGTTTCATATTTAGTAGTAGAGATCACCCTAATAAAACAACAACAATTAGATTAAATTTTTTTATTAAGTTAGTCTAGGAAAACTACACAAACATGTCATGAAAATCAATAGAAAATATTACGGTACTTAACTAAATATTTTTGATAAGGGGATGTCTAATTATAACTTGTGTTCAATAATCCAAGTTTGATCTTGACTACTATATTTGAGATATTGAAGCTTTGATAAACAAATAAATGACCTAAACTCTATTCAAGTTCAATATTACATGTATAGTTTTGACCCTTTTTCTATGGTATTGATCCTAGTGTATGTATAAATTTAATGTTCACACTTCTAATATTCAAAACATGTTCACCTTTGCTATTTAAAAATGGCAGTATTTAAAAGTACCAAAAGAATATGTTATGTGGGAATGGAAAGTAATGACCTTTCCCACCTTTTGTCAAAGTTGAGTCCTTATATCAATTTAAAAATTTTAAACAAGTTGGAATCCTACCAAATAAAAATACAAGTGTCTATATGTGTCCTTATAATCTCAAATGTTGATACAATGCACTTAAATGCTCAAGTGATTGAATGATTCAAATTGTATGAAAATGTTCTCCATTGATGATTCAATAATTTAAGATGAATTAGGCCTTTATCTCTTAGCACCACAGTTTGAATATTTCATGTTTAAGCCAATGGGTACTAACTAGTTGGAGATAAGTTGGCTTGGGTCTAAGTTTAAATTTAAATTTAGAAATTTAGAGGTCTAAGCCACACGTACATTTTTGAACCATGTTCAAAATTATACTTTTAGTTTTGAACTAAAAAAAGGAACAACGATGAGGGTTGGGTTTGGACCGCTTCAAAATAAAGATTTGAGATTAGAAAAGGTATATGCTATATATTAACTCTTACTCAAAATACATCATTTAAATATTAAATTATTATTTTAAAACAAAGAATCAAAAAATCCATAAAAAATAATGAAAAGGACATGAAAATATACTTTATCCACTTATAATTATAATTTTTACATTTTTTAATTTTCTACCCAAACCAAACTTTCAATAATTAGATGAAATCTTCTAGAAAAATTGGTTTTTGATTAAAAAGTTCACAAATGGTCACATGGCCATGTCTTAATTCCTCTAGCCACTATATTGTTTGAAATTTTCTAAAAAATTTGGTATATGATTAAAAAGTTTACAAATGGTCACATGATCATGTCTTAATTCCTCTAGCCATTATACTTTTTGATGAATAAGTGTCTTATAGATTACTTTGTAAAAATAATTATATTATACGACATATTCATTAAAAAAAAGTGATGGGTGGAAAGACATCATACCCCAAAGTCTATGCAAGGAAAAGCCTTTAATGAACACATCAAAACATGAGAAAAAATAAAAATCAGCTAAGTCATTAAGTAACAAGAGTTATAGATCTCGCAAAAAATAGAGGTGAATCACAATCATTAGACTTTTCCCAACTATCAAGAAGTTCTTGACTATTAGGATTTAATTTCCATCCTATAATGATGCATTCTTGATTATCCTTACTCTATTTGACAATTCAATTTCATTCCTAATAAAAGAGATGATTAATGTCAAATAAAAAATTCTCTATTATCTAACCAACTAAAAACATCAAAGATTGTTCAAAAAGACAAAAAAATAAATAAAAATACAAACACCAACCTTTGAAACTATAACCTCAAGCTCCACATTAAAATAGCTAAAAATGGTAAAAACCATGAGAATTTTTTTTTTTTGGGTTTAACTTCAACCTTTACGTTTTGCCATCTATATGCAAACAATGTAAACACATTCAAACACAACCAAGTAGACATGATCACACATTTTTATATTCCACAAATTTTCTGTGCTTCTCTTATCTGTCAGAAACTTCACATGCCTCTGGAAATATCACATGCATTTCTTATCTTCTGGAAACATCCCACGCATTTCTTATCTCCAGGACATATCCCTGGCCTTTCGTATCCACTCAAATTTGGCAAAGGGCAGGCTTCTTGTACTTCACCTTAGAAAAGGTCAGATATTTCTAAGAAAATGTGAGATAAAGGTAATGCCACGTTCGTTTTGCTGTACACAAAGGCTATTTATAATTCCCTCAAGACTTGCACCCTTCGCTAGAAGCTGATGAATGTTTCTTTGGCCTTTTGCACTTTGCAGGCTGCGCATGGAGATCATTGTACATACAGTGTTACTGGACACTGTCCTTCCATGCGCAGCGTGCAAAAATGCAAAGAAAGAAATGTGTGCTTTCACTCAGAATGATAAGAGATTGAACCAGAGCTTTTCTTAGCCTACTGTCGTTCATTTGTATAAAGTGCTTTCAGAGTTTACACAGAAATCTATATTGCTAAGTTTACCAGAGACCATCGGGGAACTAAAATGGAGGTGAGTCTTTTCACAGATGGATATTCAATAATTTCTTAGCCCTTGTTCATCAACCCACTTGTTAATGTTGTTTATATACATTCAGCCGAGCTTGCATTCTTTCAATGTGTTTGTTTCAAAATAGATTATCAATTGTGTTTTTGGCGATTTTGATAGAATGGGTATCTTTTAATCTTTGATTTTTATGCCAAGAAGTTTCAGCTTAAGATTTTATTCTTATATCGAATAACAAAACAATCTTGTAGATGATAGAATCGATCCCATTCTATTCTTATATCGAATAATAAAACAATCTTGTAGATGATAGAATCGATCCCATTTCAAGAGTGATACTGCTCGCCCAATCAACTTAAGACTCTATTTTTATATTGAATAACAAAACAATCTTATAGATGATAAGATTAACCCCATTTCAGGTACAGTCACCCAACCAACCAACCATTCCTTCCAGATTACCGCAGAACCGATCATTACGGTCTGGCTATTCTTGCTACTGCCGGATTGTGGATGGGGCAACGCTCTGGTAAAGACCTTATCTGCAAAGAGATTCTGGTTATGAAGTATGTCTGTAAATAATTTTTTGTATGTCCTTATGAAAAACATATGGCCTATGCTCTTGCAGAGGAAAATAATACACCCTCTGTACATAAATATTTAGAAGCTATAATAAATTCATTGTCATTTAAAACCCTTTACATTTTAATTGAGCTGAGTAATGGTATTGGACTCTGGCTCATGTAAGTTAGGAGAGAATGTAAATGGGTATGCGATAAATTGAAATGAGAAGGATTAAGGTTTTGTGTATTTTAAGATAGATGTTATTCAATGAGATGTTAATAGAAAATATTTATAATTCAATTTTGATAGTGTATTATAGATTTAAAGGATGAGATCGTAAATTGTAATTGTGTTTAGGGTAAATAGAATATTGTAGACTTCATCATAGGGGTTTTAAATAAAGTAAGATAGCATGTCAATGTGATGGATTAAGTCTTTAATTAGTAAGTGCATTAAAACAATCAAATCATGCATTAGAATTATTTGTTCAAGACATTAATTCAAAATGGTGTAAAATTAAAATAGAATTGAAGTGTTAAGGTGTGATTTATCTACTTTATATTCCCCCCAATTTCAATATGGGCATAAAATTATGTGTGCATAATATGCTAAAGTAGAAATGTATGGAAAAAGTAATAAGATGTAATAAAAAGGATAGCAATTGTTCTAAATTTCATAGATCATTTAAGTCACTAAAGCATACATGTGTTTTCAATACATGAAATCTAGACATGAACTAAAAGTCAAATGAGTAGATAATAAATTCTCTCAGTTTATGTGTACTTCAAAGAAGTGCACATAAAGAAAACAAAGAAAATGTAACTAAAAATTGAGTGTTATATTATAATTTAGAATTGTAAATTTAAAAAATAAAGTATAAAAATCAATAATGATATGTATAGGATAAAAATTTAAAGTATGTACTTCCCTATGTATGTGTGTGATATGGTTGTAAGTGTGTGGAAAATCTGTTGTGCCATTATTTAGCCAATAACAGAATGTATAAGAATATGATCTTATAAAAGGGGATAAAGTCATGCCCCTCAAATGACAAGATCAAGTGAAAACATTAGCATATAGATAACTACAACATGTGTTCATCTAGTAATAATCATGTAAAATAGTCAAGAATGTGAAATCAATATGTACCAATGCCCGTGAAATGAAAAATGTATGTCATGAAATTCTAATGCCCCTCTCATAATATTGTTCTTTAAGGTTTCATAGGTGTTGGATCATGAACATGAATAATTTATTTATAAACATATGTTGTGTATAAGGATTACTCCTTTGGTGTTACTTACATTTCACGTCCTTGATTTGGAGTTATTTCAATAAATGTTTTATTATTATGAAATGGATTGTGATCATGAAAATGCATATCTAAAGTTCTATCATTGACAATGTTTGTCTTATCTTTTTTGTTTGACATATCATGGTTTCAAAAGTGATTTTGATTGGAGAACTTATATCAGCAATCATGCCTCAATATATTGTGTCATTTATGCTTACTTTATGTATGCATTTCCTTTGTTTACATGTTAGATATTTTTAAACATGTGATAATGTCGTGCTATTAGCTAGCTTAGATTTTTTATGCTCCTTATCACTCTAGGAGTGAAAGGATCCTCCTTGTCATGTTAAGCCAAATTATGATTCTATCTATTTCAATATCAATGTTCTCAACTTCATATCATATTTTATCAAGAAGGTATTGAATTTTTTCTTTAGTGTTCAATACAGCTACTCAAAATATATTTGTACCCTATGACAATGAAAAAAACTATTTAGCCCCAAAATATTTTACATGTTTGGATCTACCAATTTAATCAATGGGAGGTAGAGTTATGAGCTTGTTGTGGAAAATTTGTATCGGTGCTCTATGGAGAAAATTCTCCAAGCTAGAGAAATTTCTATATGTTCTTAGTTTTTCTTGTATAAGTTTCTCATGAGAGATAGAAATAATTATATATCATGATGTGTAGTCTCATGTGGAATAGTCCAGGATAATTATAAAAGACTTAATGATGATAATGGTTGGTATGAACCCCAAAAGATTATGCATGATGTTTAATAGTAGATTCATCATGAGGATCTAAAGATGATGTATCATGCACAAAAATATAGTCACCAATAAGACTCCTTAATGAGTCACCACTAGAGGAACTTTGAAAACTAGAAGCTTGAGGACAAAAAAACCCTAGTTCAATAATCAAAATGTTTAGTAAAGACACAAGAAAGATTAATGGATACAATATAAGTAGATTAAGACACACATAAAACCATAATAAAGTCTCATCAATTAAGCTTTATTTAGATGAATACATTGGAAAATCATCACCATTTATGTGATCACAATGTAATAATTTGGAGAATCAAACATGTAAGAATTTTCATTTCATCTCTCCTAAAACCATAAATCATGGGATCTCTAATTATATGTACACTACAAATATTAGGATATAAAAATTCTTGGGGAATTGAAATATTTGCATCACTATTATGTGTTAATTGTAAAGAGTGATCACCATTTTTATTTGTGAAAACTTTATGTGACTATGAAGGTACAACATACTCATCAAGTCTGCTTGCCTCAGAAATTACTTTATTAGATAACTCGTAAAGAGAAAAATAAGAATCATCACCATCATTAAATGAAAGAACATCATCATGAATCATGAACCCTAGATATATGTATAGAAGTTAGCGAAAAGGTACTATATGCATGTAATATTAGTTTGCATATAATAATATGTGGATTAGAAACATGTAAACTACACTATTATCACAAAATGAAGGATGATTAACACTAATTGATTTGAAGCATGACTTTCTTAAAAAATATTGAAGCATTCAGTTAAAAAAGGTGAGGGATAAAATACATATACATCACATAAGTAGGATTTAGATGTATTATCATTAGGTATATCATGAAATGAGGAAGTGGGATAAACACATGAATTTGTGTCCAATTTCCATGGAAATGGACTTAGCCAAAAATGCAAAAAAACAACAATAGGAATGAGATCTCGTTATTTTAGAAATGGGATCTTGTTATGCTTTGGGATCCCAAGCCTAAATTAATAACAAGATCCCATTATTTGTTGGGATACTGAGCCTAAATTTACCTAACATGATTCCATTATTTATAAAATGGAATCATGTTGTTTAGATAACATGATCCCATTTCTTAAATAATGAGATCTCGTTTCTTAAAAGTATTTATTTAAAAAAATGACTATGACTTCATTTTCAACTGACGATGACCTGAGAAAAAATGGGATCCCACTCTCACACAACAACATCTAACCAACATCTTAGATCTACTTCCCTCCAGGTAGGTTAAACCTTGGCTATTTTCTTTTTTTTGCATAAAATAAAAAATGAAGAAAATTAATTAAGTTTTTAAAATCTTTTAATTAGGGTTTAAAATATTTTTTATTTCTAAATTAGGGTTTCTAAATTAAGGTTTACGATATTTTATTTTCATAGAATATATGAAATAGTTATTTTTTAAATAAGATAGATTACTCTTCGTAGTTTTAAACTTGAGAAATATAAAATATTAATTAGTTCATTTATCATTCAAAATATTCTTCAAATTACATAAAATATGAGAGAAAGTTAAAAACACTAGTTTCTAATTTTACATTGGTTTGATTAGTTTAATACATTGTAATTGGATATAATATTGAAATTATAAAAACAATAAAAATAATAGATGTTAACTAGTCAATCATCGGTTATTTAGTTTTTTTCATTTGTTTGCACATGGGGGGAGTACAAATCATATATTTTTACCTCAATTCATTGCATTTAATTATTTTTCCTAGTATTTTGGTATAAATTACAAACTTTTATTGCATTAGTATTAATATTTTCAAAACAAAAAAATAAAGTAGTTCATGTGACTACTAGGTCCTTGCATTCTCAAGCTATAAGATCTAAGAATATGTCTCCCAAACACAAATGAATCCAAACAAACATCCAAAATAATACTCCAAGGAATACTCATTCATATATCTCTCTTACATCCAACATATCAAACTTGTGTTCTAGGATTAAAGAAGATTTAAAGGTGAAATCCACATTGAGTGAGATAAGCACAAATCAACCAATCTTTTAAATCCATGTTTATTTTAATACCAATCCAATTCCTAAGCCATTAGCTAAAGTAAATAAGCATTATGAAGGTTGGACTAATGCTATAAGTCATAAAAATAGTCATAATGGGACCTATATAAGTATTCTTAGTGTAATCCTAGACCCATTAATGATGTCATCACCAAAGCTATGTACAACTCCTCACCTTGTAGCTAGTGACAAATAAATTAAACCCATGGGTCATTCTCAATTGTAGGTAACTAAGAAAGTTAAAAATACATATGAAATTCAATCAACTCTTCCCCAACCCACCCATGAATTTGTGAAAGAGTCTTTTAGGCCTCAATTTTTAAGAACCCCACCTCTTGCAAGGGTTCTCTCTTCTTCAAGTGTTGGAACTATAACTGCATCCTAGGTCAAGGATCCAACAGTCCTATAGACCCCCAAAATATGGAAGAAGAAGAATATGTTCCAAAGAAAAGGTAAATGCAATTTGGCAACTTCCCCCCAAACTATCATTGGTAGTTTTGAGAAAAAGATAGATTTTTTACATTACAAGGGCTAGACTCCAAGGATCTCCAAGAAAATGTCCCTTGATCCCTTACCTCATGAATTACTTCTCATGGAATGTAAGGGGTATAATATACCTAAACCATGAATTCATAATGTTGGATTTTCAACAAAGATTTTCTTCTCTAGACATTCTTTTTTCTTCAAGAAATTAAGGTTAAATTAGTTTTTTTCTTTTATTCATGTGTGTCATGTCATATAGCCAAGTAGTTTTTGTTTCACCAAATAATTCCATAGAATGATCAAGTGTTTCTCTCCTTAATCCATCCTCTTAGGACCCCTTAAGCCATTCTCTCTGGACCCCTTAAGCCATCATCTTAAATTTCACAAATTAATCAAAAGTATGATAAGTTTACAAGGTAGAGGAAATATTTTAATAAGATTTAAAATGAAAAAAGGTGACTAAGTAATCTTTGTGCCCTTCCTTCTATATGTTGTAATGTTCCATGAAGTTAGTAGGTAATTTTTTATCCCCAACAATAGTCAACATATACGTAAGGGCCTCCATAGGAAAAAGAAGGAACATTCCCTATTCCTTGTAAACACTTTAAAGTACATCAAGCCATAAAATTGTATGTATGCCTTAGAGCTAAATGAGCCCTAGAAATATGGGCATCATTATATAGGAAAAATTAGAGGAATATATCTACTACTAAGAATTGACTTAAATTTTCATGTTCTATTTTTCATACATGATACATAGAGGTTCAATTATTTTCTTTGCTTGAGGGGTTGAGATTTAAGAGAATGGATTAAGGAGTTCTAAGAGGATGAAAATGGTACAAGGAAATAGTCATTAATCCCCTTAAGATGTACTAATAATGTAGAAGGAATTAGTCATTAGTATAAATTACTAGGACAAAATCATTCCAGTAGACTTTCAAATACAATCCTTCATCCGATTAAATCAATCTAAATAACAACAAATCTGAAAGTTCAATTACAAGTAGTGACATTCATTTGTAGTAATCATATTTCCATTCAATCTTGAATACTTTATATTTTATTATTATTAATTTGTAATCTCCTAGGGGCCAAATTAATTGTTAAGGAATTTGCACACCTCAACCATAGAAAAATAGGCTAGAGTTTCACTAATTTTTTCTTATAAGTTAGATATATACAATGTAAGATGCTCAAAGTTATTACAAACTTATTAAATATCTATATTAAACAACTTATGACAAAATCATTCTATTATAATGGTTTAAGGACCTAGGAAAGATGACATTCTTAAGTGGATTTAGGAGAATGGCTTAAGGGGTCCTAAGAGGATGCATATGGTACAAGTGAGGAAATCATGAAACATAATTGCATGTCCTAGGATTTGAGGTTCTAAATCATACATTATAAATATCTCATTTCTTTGTTCTAACTAGAATCTAACATATTAGAACTAAAATTGAAACATTAATCCAATCTCAAGCTAATCCCTTTTAGTGTATGTTTTTACCTAGATATTTAAACCTTTTTTGTACCTTTAAAGTTTAATTTTTAGTATGTATTAAAATTATAGAACTAAATCTTAAATTTTGAAATTTGTACATGCGTTTTGAATGATGTATGTATATTTATCCTAATTTTTCTTTTAAATGTCATACATTTAATTTATATTTCTTGTAATTTCTCAACATGTATATATCCAATTTTTAATATGTTTACAATTTATATCTATTAGATTGAAAGTTAATTTTGTAAGTTCGTATATATATGTAGGTGACTTGAGCTATATCACTTGGATGAGTTTGACATCAATGAATTACTAAATCCTAATCCCCCACCTCCAAGTCCTCCACCTCAAAACCCCCTACCTCCACCCTAGGATCCGATGAGGCTCGCTTGTGAGCTCAAATCAATGAAAACATTAATTCTATTCAAGAAAAAATTAATGTCATCCAAAATAAACCAATAATGCCCCCTCATATAGTGCATTTTCCATCTTCGATGTAAAACATTGGCAATGCTATTAGATTGATTGGTGTTGGGTTATATAGTTATTGCCTATGGAGAGAGGAGAGGAGACGATTTTATTTTGATGGACTCTCCTATAGAGAGATCCTTGACCTAAAAATAACCAAAACACATTTAACCCCATATTTCCTTGACCCCATCACTAATGTTCAAACCAATTCCTCAAAAAAAAAGAATATCAATTAGGTGGTGTAGGCATCCCCATATGGCCAAACATTTTTGGGTGTGGTGTTGGATGGTGTTTGATCATCCACCACATGCTACTTATGAAGTTCCCCTTTATTTTTTGAGAAAATTATATGCAGAGTTTGTATTGGGAATTAAACCTAATTATTTTGACATATGAGATCATTCCAAGGTATTGGTGGTGGCATGCCACAATAAAGGTTAGAGGCATGGGTTGATCCTAGTCGACTTGTGCTTGCTCAACCTCTCGTCCATCCTCCTACTACTATACATGCACCCATTCAAAATTGTGCATTGGTGTCAGCATTAGGAGCATCGAGTTCTCTCTCTAGTAACCTTAGTGATCAAACTACCAAGATGGTAGTTGAGGTTAGTGGTTGAGAGCATGGAGGAGCATTAGTTGGAGTTGGTCCTAGCACTCCATGTGTGTCAATGCCATATTTGTGTACCAGTTGTAATCAATTATGTTATGGCCCTACTCTTGGTGCATCTAGTTCAAGTGCACATGCAAAATCATATGAGATCACTTCATATGTGGATTATCTATGTGTTGATGATCATCCTATAGATCATCCTACACAAGTATATACATATGTTGAGTATATAAATTTTATTTTTTTTTAATATACATATCAAAAAATTATATATTTAATATATATAACATTCAAATTATTTTGTGTAGATGATGACCTTTGGCACATCAAGTTCTACATTTGATCAATTTTTTTTGAGACGACATTTGTGCCACTTGACACACCTTTTGGGGTATTTTGATTGATTTTTTAAATATATTAAATAATTTTGACTTTCAATTAATTTGTAATTCAGTCCTAAAAATGTGTTAAATATTTATGTTTCTACTGGGAGGTCATTTGAATTCCACGCCAAGTCGAACAGAAGGTGTGGCGAGTGGTCCTCTATTTCTAGTTGTTACACATGAGCCACCCATTGTATGTACATTTTTTAAAATCTATACTGAGAAATTTGTATTTGAATTCACTATCAAATGTGCATACATATATAGTTTAAATTATATATATGTCTACAGGTTGATACCACCATTAGGATGGGTATTGCACATCCTATTAATCCAGGTCAATTTAAGGAGTCCTCGACAATATTTTAGGTTGTTTAAATTTTTTTATGTGTGCATAATTTGTAGGTATTTTAAATGGATTAAAAAAATCAGTACTTGAATATATATGTTTTAACCTAATTTGTACACTTGTGCTTTATTTGACCTTGCAGGAGCTAGTTAGTGATACTTTTGGTCCTAATGATGCGATGCAAACTATGGGGAGAGATGAGCAACAATCAACAATACTTTAAAATTTTGATTATATATTTAAAATTAATTATTATAAATTCAAATGGATTAAAGCAAATTTAAATCATACACATGTGTGTTTCTTTTTCTTGTAAGCATGAGATAGGTCCCAACCTAACCATACTACCTATATAAGGACATGCAGAGTAGGACGTGGGAGGATATGAGCAACCTCATATGGTAATTTTCATAATTTTATAAATTAAAATGATTTATATCATTTTAAATTGTTTTAAATCTGATTTCAAGTTTCTTTATCTTGTACAATGTGATTTAGATCAACCTAGTTCACATGGATTGAAGAGGAATCTTGATTTTAGGGATGATATGAGTTAGATATCATGTATATGTTTTAGTATTTCATGGACTCTATATATGTTTTAGTACATTTCACATGGACTAGATACATATGTATGATTTAGTACATTTTACATGGACTCTATATATATGTTTTCGTATATTTCACATGGAATCTAGATATATACATATGTTTTACTATTTCATGGGCTTTATATTTCACTATTTTATGGACTATTATTGTTTCATTATTACACATGTGTTTATGCATTTTAACTTGAACAAATTAGTTAGATATAATTTATGTCAATTAAATCATAACTTGAAAAAAATTAGTTAGATATAATTTATGTCCATTTAATCATAACTTGAAAAAAATTATGTCAATTGAATCATCTAGTTCATTAAACTATTTTTTTGAAATACATTAATTTATGTACTTTACACAAGTTAAATTATTTAATTTATGTGCTTTATATTAATTTTTTACAAATTAGTTAGGTAGAAATAGAAGTATAGTTTATTAAACATTAAAATTGAATCAATTTACAAACTTATAGCAAATGTTAAACATAGAGTTCATTAAAATTGTAGAAATTTAGGAACTTATTACATCTAACATTAAAACTAAAGAAAATTACAAACTTTTAACTTATTAGGAGGTGATTTAGATATGATCAAAGAATGTTTCATGTGATCACATTAGATAGATGTAATTAGGAGATTATTTAAGGATCTAGGTAAGATGATGGCTTAAGGGGTCTTGAGAGAATGGCTTAAGGGGTCCTAATAGGATGGCTTAAGGGGAGAAACACTTGATCGATCTCTCAAATTATGTGATGGATGTGATTGAAGTATTTTTATGTGATCACAATAGTTAGATATACTTAGGAGATGATTTAAGGACCTAGGTAAGATGACGACTTAAGGGGTCCTGAGAGAATGGCTTAAGGGGTCCTAATAGGATGGCTTAAGGGGAGAAACACTTGGTCAATATCTCAAAGTATGTAATGAATGTGATCAAATTATGTTTCATGTGATCATATTAGTTAGATATAATTAGGAGATGATTTAAGGTCCTAGGTAAGATGATGGCTTAAGGGGTCATAGGAGAATGGCTTAAGGGGTCCTAATAGGATGTCTTAAGGAGAAAAGCACTTGATCAATCTCTCAAATTATGTGATGAATATGATCAAAGTATGTTTCATGTGATCACATTAGATAGATATAATTAGGAGGTAATTTAAAGATTTAGGTAAGATGTTGGCTTAAGGGGTCGTGAGAGAATGGCTTAAGGGGTCCTAATAGGATGGTTTAAGGGGAGAAACACTTGATCAATATCTCAAAGTATGTGATGAATAAGATCAAAGTATGTTTCATGTGATCACATTATTTAGATATAATTAGGAGATTATTTAAGGACCTAGGTAAGATGATGGCTTAAGGGGTCCTACGAGAATGGCTTAAGGGGAGAAACACTTGATCAATCTCTCAAATTATGTGATGAATGTGATAAAAGTATGTTTCATATGATCACATTAGTTAGATATAAGTAGGAGATGATTTAAGACCTAGGTAAGATGATGGCTTAAGGGGTCTTGAGAGAATGGCTTAAGGGGTCCTAATAGGATGGCTTAAGGGGAGAAACACTTGATAAATATATTAAAGTATGTGATAAATGTGATCAAATTATTTTTCATGTGATCACATTAAGTAGATATAATTGGAGATGATTTAAGGGTCCTAATAGGATGGCTTAAGGGGATAAACACTTAATCAATCTCTCAAAGTATATTTCATGTGATCACATTACTTAGATATAATTAGGAGATGATTTAAGGTCCTAGGTAAGATGATGGCTTAAGGGGTCTTGAGAGAATGGCTTAAGGAGTCCTAAGAGGATGGTTTAAGGATACAAAATGATAATAAATCAATGTTAACTATGTATAACCAATATCAATATCATAAAAACATGTGTTTAAATATATAAAACTATATATACTTACCTATATTTACTTATTCCATTGCACCATATGTATCTTATTTTTTTGCAATACATCTATATTTGTCTCATGTTCTTCCATTGAAAGTGTCCATAAATCTTTATTAGCAGGTATCCCATGACATCTCACTAGTTTTATATTTGTTGCAACAACCAAATTTAAGTAGTGTATAATATTATTATGTGTTTCATAATCTTTGAATGTGAGAAAACCATCCTTCCTTATTAGATATTTTCATAGCCAAGTTCCAAAAACCACCGCTGAACCTGGGTATGTGCAGGATCATGATGGGCCAAAAAGTGGCGATATGATAGGTATGTGTAGGGTATGTGGCTGATGACTTTTTCTTACCCAAAATTGATGAAACGAAATGGGTTTTTAAAGGAGATTCTCAACTTTCCACCAATATAAATTATGCTTTACTTTGAATTTAATAAATAATTATTATTCATTTTCTATTTGAATTACGACTAAAGTCCTAATTGATAGGCTAATTGAAAAACATTTATAGCTTTCAAACGGTATCACATTTTTTGAATCCAAAATATGCACATTCTATGCTTCACATACTATCGATTAAAAAATGAATTTCATGAAGTTTTGACCAAGTTAAGGTGGTCGACATATGAGTTTTATATTTTTAAAAGTTGTAATAAAAATTCATAATTAATAAAAATTACAAAAAAATATGCATCACATCGGGACATGAGTCCTCTACTTATATCTAAAATATTATAAAAAATATATTATCATTTTATTGTGGTTAGGGTGGTTAGACAGACACCACTTCTTATTTTTTCCTTGAAATTTATGTACTACTGTATTGAAATTTCAAAATTTCACCAAATAGATTTTTTTTTTTTAAAAACCTAGTAGTTTAGAAACTACATTTCATTTGATATAGATTCCATTATTACATATTTTTGAAATAATATAGATAACTTATTCAAATTTTTATGTCAAGTTGCCTAACTCTGATTTTTCTAAATTTTTTGCCATTTAAGGGCCTGTTTTTTCCATGATGATCCTGCACATACCCACCTATTGGTTATTAATAGCCATCATCCTCTTCTCAAGGTTGAATTAACTTATGTTTAGTCTCAACACATTGAGCCAACCAACACTTTGTTTCCTCTTCATTCTCCTTAGGTGCAACAACAACATACACATTTCTTGCAAAAAAGGCTTAATTCTTGATAACTTGTGTGACATATAATTTGACTAATCTACATACATGCATTCATATATATAATTAAATATATTACAAAATAATATAATAAAGATAAATAAATTAAAATAAATTGAATTAAATCACCTTCTTGGAAAAGGTCTAAAACACAATTATAATCATTCGATACAGACACTTGATCATTGTCTTCAATTATTTTTCATATTTATCATGTTTCAATGATCTTTTCTTCCGATATTCAACCTATTCTATATTCTCACATGCGTCTCAATCACCTGAAATAAAAAAATGACAAAAACATTCAAGCTCCCTTATCCAAATAGTCCATGTGCTTGCATTCTAACTCTTAAATGAATGCCATTTTGTTGATCCACTAATTGTCTCACAATCAAGTCTAGTAATAATGTTCTCTTCAAATAACCAAAAGAATAATTGAATTATAGAGTTTTCATTTGATACTGTAGATGATTTTTTATTGCACCAATCCACAATCGTGTGTGCATCTTTAAATTTTACTACATCCTCAAATTTCAGTTGCTCTCTAGCTAGAATTCTTTTAACACATGCACCATCTCCATCATGTTCTCCTTTACCATGTACAACTTTGATGAAGGAGACTCCCCTTATAGACTAAAACACACTCACACTCTGATACCACTGATGAAGGAAACTCCCCTTACAGACTAAAACACACTAACGCTCTGATACCACTGATGAAGGAGCAACTCCCCTTACTGACTAAATAACACTCACCACACAGGTTTGCACAACAAAGATATGCAAAGAGAACATCGATCGATGTTTCATTGATAGAAAATAAATTATAGAATCTCATGGGATTTCTGATTAAAAATCATCAGTTACAATCAATCCAAGATGCAGATCAAAGCCTTCTAATTACGCTCTATGATCACCTTTCTCAGACACCACTATAGGCTACTCTGCTCCTCCCCCTCTCTGGCTATCTCAATGTCACTATATAACATTCCCATCCTGCATGTCGGCCTACTCTCATAAAGATTATCCTTGTCATAGTATCGTTTTTCATCCAATAAACTTTCAAAACCACCAAGCCATTATATTATTATCAGCAACTCCACCAAGTCAGCCAAGGAATATGTATTCCACAACAACGATGTGGAATGGCATCAAATCTCTCCTTGCAAAGTGTTGTGACTACATTTTTCTTCCACCACCACTGACCATCTTTGTTATCTTCTGGCATTGGAATTTCACCAAGACTCTAGCTCATCTACCTCTAGAACCATCATGTCACATTGATAAAGCTCAATCAGAATGTCAAAGACTCCAAAAAATCTCCCACCGAACCATGTATGTCTCCCCGACATCGCCACTACCACATCATCGATGAGACTCACCTTGTCGAAGAGGCTCAGGAGCATCTCCTGCCAAAACCATAAGGTCACCTCGACGCAATGGTCAACTAAGCCATAGTCCGTTGGAATGTTGAAGAGACATTCACAATTGTTTCGCCGACAACCATGACTCTCACTAATATAACTCCACTACATCCTTATCACTACTGCCTGCCATCGGTATGTCGAAGAGACATGGAACAAGGTCTCATTGATGACCACCAGTCACGTCGATAAGCTAATAGACTAAACGTCGAATGATGAAGTAGCTCCTCCAGCACACTGACTACTCTACAAGCCCCAACTCAGCCCTTATTGATTGGAATAACTCAAATTGATGCATGATTTCTCTTAGACCCTGAATGCTCCTGCATCAAACTTAAAAAAAAATCCACATATGTTGGATATTATTTCCCTTTTGATCCCTATTATCCAATAAAACATTCAAGCATTCTTGAATTGTCCCGTACAATTATCTGACTATATGAGATGTTCCATAATTTGGATTCCTCTTTCTTTTAAATTTTTATAAAATATATTGAAACAATATTGAACAAACTCTAACTATTGTAACCCTTTATCACTCAAATAGAAATGGTACTCCCTCAAAAAAATTCTATCATCCTCTATACTATCATTTGCATGTTTGCATATAATATGAACAAATATGGCTACTTGCATTGAATTATAATATTGAGATTGAATTTCCTCTTGTGGATCAAGAATATAGTTTTTTGCAAATTCAACCACCAATAGTATAGTTCCAACTGTAAATGTGTTTCTACATGTGTGAAATTGCCCATCAACCCATTGGGCATGTTGAGAGTGTTTCACATATTTTGGTACAATCTTACTCTTAAATTATGATATGAATGCATGTACACTAATTTTTTTTGTGATTAAATCGTAACGCTTTCCATATTTTCCATCCTTTAAAGAATACTCAATATTCTTAAATGTTTTAACATCCACTAATTGTTGTTCAAAATTAGGTGAAATACTTTAATGCATATGAACTCCTAAGTTTTGAAAGGTTGCCACAACTAGTGCATTGTCTAGAAATACATGAACTTAAATAAAATAATTGCCCATTATATGTCCCACAAAACAAACCTACTATAAACTCCTTGATTGTTTCAGGTGGCATATTAATACCACATTCTTGAATTATCATTTTAGTATGTAAAGTACAACGTATATATCGAAAAACATCATAATAATAATGAAATTGCACATGAGTTTTACAACAACAAGAAATTCATTTCTTACTAATTTTCACATACCAAGGTTTACATTTTTCAAATGATCTTTTACTTCTTTTTTTTATTAGTGAATCACTGCTAAGGGGCAACACCTGTATCACTTTTAACTAGAGCTATGAACTAGTGAGGCCACATTCAAGGGATCTCATCCCTGCCATTCTACGGCTTCTTGCATTCCCACCAAGTTCCTTGCAGGACCCAGTGACATTCCTTCGTCTGCTATGCCTACCTGCATTCCCGCCAAGCTCCCTGCAGGACTCAACGACATTCCTTCATCTACTACGCCTACCTCTCGACATCAACTCCACTCCTCACCTCCTCTCTAATTCCTCTCCTCCAATGCTCTCCTCCATCTCTCCCCTCCTGCTTTCACCCTGTGGCTCTCCCATCCATTCAACCTCCTCCTAATCTTGTGGCACACCCAACCATCACCTCACCTCACCCGCCAACTTGCAGCCACTGAGCTTCCTTCGTTGACCCCACAAAGATGCTCACCAACTTTGATTATCATTTGTCCATACCACCCCAAGCATTGATCATTGCCACCCATTGCACGTGCCTTCCTCTATTTGTCATGCATTCAACCTCCATCCTTTGTCCTCTGAGCATAGTCCTTGGCCAGTGATCGACGAGTGTTCATCCCACCAACCACCAATGGGATTCAAACACTGGACAATAGATTTACTACTAATTGCAACTTTCCATTGCATTGTGGGGTCATCCCCTCAAATGATCTTTTACTTATGGTAATATTTCTAGGTAACATCAAATCATCTACAAATTTTCTATAAAATTTGGTTTGAGTTGTGTCTAATAGGTGTTTTGGATGAGGATCATAAATTTTGTACCCCACTCTTTATTTTTACATCTCTATCATTAGATGACACCCTTGTATTATCATGCCAATATTTTTCAACCAAATATTTGATTTCAATATCCAATTTCATGTCATACCTTGGGAGTCGACCGCTAAAACTCCAAAATTGGTTGATTGGATCATTTTCAATACTTTATCTTATCTTTTCTACTCTTACCAATATTTTAGGATGTATATTTAGAACTCCACTAATGTTTCTTAACATTCTTTTATCCAAATTGTTTTATTAACTATAGTAGTTTTTATAGCTCATCATGTCACATTCTTATTTTTAGATTGACTCTTTTTTCAAATAGAATCAAGGGAACTTGAAACAATAGACATATCATGTTTAAGTGATTCATCTCTTTTTTATTGGTTTCACAAAAATGCCTCTTTTTCATTAATTTTCTCATTTTTCATTTTCTCATCAATTGCATCATGAGTTGACATTGAAATGATAGTTTTTTTGATAAAAAAGCTATTTGTATAATCTATTGGCATAGGTTCTTATTTATCTCCAAGAAATATTACAAGGAAGATTATCCAAAAAATATTTCAATTTTCAAAAAATATTTTCATTTTCACCACACAAGGGATTTCATTTTCACTTTTTGTTTCTATATATTAACATGTCAATTTTTTGGTGCAATGGAAACTGTCTATGCAAAAATTGGTATCAGAACCTAGGTCACGGATTCGAACCCCTTGCTTGCGTTGGGGGGATTTTTGCAAGGTGCATTCCCTTGGTATCCTTATACTGGGTGGTGTAGTTCTCAAGTTAGTGACATGGCTTAACCGCCTCTCATGGATTCATTAACTCTGACAGTTGTATCGGGTTGTAAGAGAGGGGGGCCAACCACATCAGGGCTCTATGTCATGAAGAGCCAAGAGAGGAGGGCTGCCCTAAGTTACCTCACACTAAAGGGATGCTTTAGGGTGAGAGTCAAGAATGAAGAGCACTGTGTATAGTACTTTTTTCACTCTATAGACCTGAGATTCTATTTGGGGATAGATGAGATAGTTTCTGGAGTCCGAACTATACCTCAGACAACTCTTTGTCTGAGGAAGACAGCGTGGGTATGGGGTTGGCGTCTCTCTGGTGTGCTGGCATCCATACAACTCAAAGATGCAAAGTACATTAAAGAAGCTACCAAAAACCTACTAATGGCCTAGCTAGTTGATTTTAATGAAGTAAACAAAATCATAAAATATGAAAGGTAAATGCAGAGATGATAAAGCAAGTAAATAAATGCTAGGGTGACAAATATTATCTCAAAAAAGCACCAATTTGCTAGCTGCCTCCACACACATGTTCACCTACACACAAACAAGAAGGGGAAAATTGTTAGGGATGTATAGGGCCTACATCAGTCAGACCCCCGCTTTGGTGTTTCCACCTCCACAGATAGCCATAAAGCAACGAAGTAGAAATATGATAAGGAACATAGAAAGAAGTGCAATGAACACTACAAAAGTCAAATGCTACTCTATCGAATCACAAAGGAGATGAATGAAGTGTTACCACCTCCACCTAAAGGCTCACTAGCCAATAAAGAGAGAATGCAAGGTATGGACTTGGAAAAGTCACCACCACCGCAATGGTGATGAAGGGAGGTCTCACAAGACTCCAAGCCCACAACTTCTATGGTTGTCTCACACTTGCAATGTGGAGTTGATGGAGTGTCAATGTTGCTACAATTCCCACAATGAAGTGCTAGAATGCTGATGGAGAGTCTAAAGAAGTTGGATGAATTGCTAAGAGGATCTAAAAAAGAGATGGAATGAATGAATGAAGAGTGTTTTTGAAGGTGGGATGAGAAGAATCTACCATTTTCGAGTCGGTTGGTCAAAGAGGGACATTACAATTTGACCCCAATTAGGTGTGTAACGCCTTTGCCAACTTCAAACATGGGAATCCATCAGGGACGGTAGCATTCCACAAATATGTCTACATGTCGCACTTGCATCCCTAATAAATATTCTCTCATCAACACATAGGACAAATGCCAAGTGGATGGAAGGTAGGTGGGTGATGTGGAATTTAGCCTTCGGATTTGATTTTCTAAGGTGAGGGTATGTGAAAGGGTAATTTACACAAGGGGTGAAAATTTTCTCCTATACATTTTTCCCCCACTTTATCGAGCACACATATCGATGAATGTTCAATAAAGTAGATCGAAGAGGTAGAAATGTATACCTGAACCATCGAGGAAGAAGATTGTGATCTGGTGAACTCAAAAATGCAGGGAAGGAAAAGGACTCCACAGGTACTCTCTCTTGAGGAGTTTTGAACAAAAGGACTCCATAGCCCTGCAGAACTATGAAGTTGCACAAAGTACACTGAAGGCCTCAGACCAACGATGGACAAATCCCGCAAGATGTAACCATCTCCCAGGCCTGCAGACTTGCAGGAAGGCAACCCCCAAGTTATCTCTCATGAAGGAATCCCAGTGAAGTAAGCACCTTACAGGCTCGTACACCTATAAGAAGGCATCCCCCCAAGTTCTCTCTCATGAAGGAAGCCCAATGCAATGGGACTTTGCAAAGTTGAATTGAAAAGTGACTTCCTAGGCACACCTACAAAGCAACATGTTAATATGCAGATAAAACATGTCAAGAATACAAAGAAGCCACATAGGTAAACAAATAGACTTTCATGTAGATAGTCAACAAATTGGAAGGTTTTCAAAGGGGTCCCTTAGGAACCCTTCAAAAGAAGAGGGGTCCACTCAAGGGACATGTTGTTTGAAAGTTCGAAAGAGACGATTTTTCTCAAATCAATTCATCGTCAAGGAATCCTTTCGAAAGATGTTCACCTCATCAAGGAATTCAAAAGGAAGAAAATGCCCCTACGTGAGGGGAAGGTCGAGGCTTCTCTCGTAGGGAAAGTTTCTCCCACCTCGAAGAAAAGTTCTCAAGTTCTTTCTTTGTGAACCCATGATGAAGGAAACACGTTCTGTTAGGGGTCCAAGTTGAGAATATGATATTTGAAAAAGGATTGCAAGTATTTTCAAGAAAAGATTCACTGGAAATGGATGCATTTTCTGAAAATCAAAACATTGTGAAAGTAACATTGTCGCACATACAAGGGACAACTCAAGAAAAGAAGAGAGAAAGATAAAAGAATGAAAGAGAAATAGCACAAACAAGAGACACTAGGGTGATCTAATATTTTGGGGTCAGAGCTTCTCATAAATATATATAAGTATAATAATAGTATATAAATGAACTGTCATCAACCCCCTACTATATTAGACTGTGTGAAGAATGCACAAGAAGAAAAAGTAAAAATAAAAAATTGGGTCAACATGGAAGGGAAGCCTAAATTCCCCCAACACTTTTCATTGTCCCTAATTTTTTGAAAATCAATACACATAACAGAGGAAGAATGATGGAAAAAAAAGAGGAAGTTTTATGACACAAAATAACTCTTGTATCCAAGCACCTACAAGGGTGACAAGGGTCATCCAGGAACACATAACATAAGCACAGGGGAACACATCACAACAAACACACACCTAATCTAAGGATAAAGAAGAGGCTTCCCTCTATCACTCATCAACCAAGAGGTCATTTTCCTCCCAATCTAGATCATTATAAGGGGAAGGCAGACGAGCCTGTAGTGGTGGGATATTAAGGGGAGGCACTTCTGACCCTCCCGCAATAAGGGCTAAGGAAGAAGGCCTCACAAGGTCTTCTCCAATAGGCTCTTTTGGAGCGATGGTTAGTGACTTTGCAAAGATCGTTGACAAGGTCGAGACCTCATCTAGAGAGTTAAACATGCACTTTACAGGAGTGCCATGTGTGACCTCAACAAATGAGGAAGATAGCGTCAGAGATTCACCACTTGGCTCACCGAGTGACTTGGGAGTAATGAAAAACTCAGGTGAATCCGGAACTGGCTTCATTACTAGGATAGAACAAGCTAAAGCAGGACCACCCTTTGAAGTAGGAGGACTCCTCTTACCCCTCTATTGCTAGAAGGGCCAACCTCCGCTTTCTGCTTCATCGGAGGATGTGAACTCCCCACAAACGAGGCAAGATATGCAAAAGAGGAGGAGAAAACTACGGTGGACACCACTAAAGTATTTGGCATGTCCATGAGTTTAGAAAATGGTGGGATGTCTAGGAGGGACATCAAAAAAGGTAGCTCAACTGAAGGAGCAGCAAACACCTACACCTTTCTAGGATCAGGTGTGTCCACACTCACAGTAGGAGCTAGAAGCAGGATTGAATTCGATTGAATGGAAGCAAATGGGAGGAGAGAGGAGGACGCATCAGGAGGCCCTAAAATAGGGGTGGTCGACTCATCTTCCTTTTTATGTAAAGTGGCCTACTCAGTTGTCGAAGACTTTCATCGGTGCTTGTGCTCACGCGCAAAGCAATTTATGTGACTCTTTGAGCTAGAGGCCAAGAGCTGTGAAGGGACAGAAGGCTCCTGATCAGCCATTGGAGTGTCCATCACAACCATCTCCGGAAAAGGGAAAAACTCCTGAATGGGAGCAGGAGGAAGAAGTTGAGAAATAATGGGGGGAGTCAACTCTAGCACCTTGGTGGTGGACCTCTTCCCATTCACTGCTTTAAGAGCAGGAGTGGTGGGAGGCCGAAACATAAAGGATTCCTCGTAGGGACCTTTCCTTCTACCATAAAGGTAGGGCCAAGGTCCAGGAGACACAGTAGGAAGGCCCAATATCCTGATCTTATCCTTGCGCCAAGCAAGTACCGTCAAACTTCTCATAAAGAATCCAAGAGTAGACATCCAAAATTCTTCTTCAAAAAGAGGAGTGGAAGAGGTACCCTAAGGATGGGCATACCTCTCCTTTCCTTTTTGAGAATAAGAGGTAGGTTGTTATTGCACTACCAGAAGGGTCAATTTGGCTATCCCTTGCCCCCAGTCTCATACTTCACATAGTTTTGATAAATTAGGTTCATTCTCGGGGGAAGCATACCAACTAGGTGCGTCGAAAAATGATCCAATGAGTAGACCCCACGGGACACTAATGGTTGGTATCCAGTGTCATGCACAACATGCACAACACCTTCATGGGATAATTTCAAACACTTATGAATGATGGAAGTGATTCCGTTCATGGAAGCTAGCCAAGGTATGCCTAACTTCACCTTGAACAAATCTGATTCTGGAATAACATCAAAGGTTGTGTCCACAGCCCTAGGTCCAACTAGGATGGTAGACCTTCTTTCTTCATACTCCTCCCTCTGCAAGGAATTCAACCATGATGTCTCCTATGTAATTACATTCACTCAGCTTGCAAGATCAATTAAGACCCCTCTCGCAATGTTCCCATTAAGACAAGCATGAATGTAGAGGGGAGAGGGCTTGTTATTCAAGGGAATATCCTATGAGGTCAATGTCACATCTGGTGAACCAGTCACAGGCCATGGAGAAGGAGTAACCATGATCATATTTAATGTACTTTGAGGGTTGAGTGGTAGAATCAGAGGGATCAATAATCAAGTTAGCAGAATGTAACGGAAACGGGTCTGTGTATATCTACAACTCACTATTTTCTTTCGCCACTGATTTATTTGCATTTTGTTTACTCCCATCGAGACGAATAGTACCGTCCTTGATGTGGTCATGTATCTTGTGACGTAGGTGCATACAACATTCAGTATCATGTCCATTGACTTGATGGTAATGTCAGAAGGAATATGTATCCTACCAATCAAGGAAAGGTTCCTTGAGAGGCCAAGGGTTCTCTAAGGTTATGATCTTATCTTTCAGCAACTTCTGTAAGATAGAAGAATAAGATTCTACTAAATTTGTGAACTTTTTGTTACGTCTGAGGTTGTTATCATTCGTCATAGCTACTACATTCACAACAGCCTTACCTTTTCCATAGATCGATACAATAGATATTCCTTTTGAATGAAAGTGTGAGGAAGATCCCCTGAACTAAACTACCGTTTGTTGATATTCTCGTAACACAGCACACAAATGTACGAAGGAAGGGAATTTCATAAGGGAAAATTTTCCCTTCCATGGTCTTTGCAGGTTCCCTATGAACACCTTCTTCACGTCAGAATCATGTAGCAGGTACAAGATCTACGAAAAGAATGCTTGATACTGCACTATGAAATCAGTTATCTTCTAATTATCCCCCTACTTGCATCGGATGAGATCCAAGAAGGTCATCTTCGATCTAATGTTGGCTTGGAATTGTCAAAGGAACTGATGTACAAGTTGATCAAATGAGAAGATAGATTTGTTGGGAAAGGAACAATACCACTCGAGCATTGTATCCTTAAGATATTGAGGAAATAATTTTTCTATCAACGCTTCATGATGGAAGAAGTCTGTACACATGGAATTAAAGGCAGACACATGCGTTTGTGTGTCCCCTTTGCCGCCATACTTCTCAAATTTGGGAATCTCCATTCCTTGTGGGAAGGGAGTACTTAGGATCACTACCAAAAATGGGTTGTGTCAAAATAAGGGTTGAAAGATAGGCTGGGTAGGGGCTTGGGAGAGACTCGCTAGTTGGTTTTGCATTTGACCCATGTTTTGAAGAAGGGCGTTCAAAATAGGGTTAGAAGTTGACAAGGAACTAGTGGAACCTCCAGAACCATTGTCGCTAGAACCACCTTCAGAGCCGCCTCTAGAGCTACCGCTATGACCACCGCTGGAGCCACCACCACTGGTAGGGCCTCCATTGGAGCCATCTCTGCTACTAAAAAAAAATTCCATGACCTCCACCAAGGCCCCCTCCACTAGTACCACATCTACTACCAAAGCCACCACCATTCATTCCACTAGAACCCCCACTGCCAGGGGCAGTAAGAGGGGTCAAAGTGAATCCAAGGGGTTTTTTTCTCACCTTGATAGTGGGGGGATTTTGAGAAGGAAAAGAGACACTGATCGAGGGGGCCATTTTATCCATGTATATAGATCTAGTAGGCATTGAAATGTGTATTTGTCTTTCATAGGTATTGAGCACTTCCCCTCAGGTAGTACCTGATCTATTCTTATGCGAAGGGACATAAGCTTTGGTTAGAATGGCAAGGCCACATAAGAACTCTATGCATGTCTAATCCTCTCCTAACAAATGTCTCACTCTGCTAGTAATCTTGGTGGCTCTCGCCATGTTTGGTTCTTTCTCCAAATGATTCATAAGGTCTTCCAATCTATTATCTAATGCCAAAAGGTTTTCCGTATAGACATGCACGACCTCATCCTCGTCCACAGAAGAATTCATAGGGGATGTTGGAGGAGTAGGAATGCGAGTGATCTCATCTACAAAACCCATCCCGTTAGTGAAGCCTGTAGGAAAACCAATGGTAAATTCATTAGCTAAACTAGTGGAGAAATTGGAGGTGAAACTAGAAGTGACCTTCGTCTTCTCCATCAGTAAGTGCTGCACGCTTCTTCTAACAACGTAACTGAAAGTTGTGGACTAGGTTTTGATGCCCATAAACCTTCACAACATTCAGGGTTACGATAACCACCAGGTGCGGGGAAAAAGACTTAACACAAGCAAATGGAAAGACATTGTTTACGTCGAGTTCACCAAAAATGTAAGAGAGGGGGACCAACCCTATCAAGGCTCTAGGTCACAGAGAGCCAAGAGTGAAGGGCTGCCCTAACTTACCTCACTCTAAAGGGACATTTTGGGGTGAGAGTTGAGAATAAAGAGAACTATGTAGTACTTTTGTCACTCTACAGACCCGAGATTTTGTTTGGGGCTAAACGAGCCAATTTATGGAGTCCGAACTATACCTCAGATAGCTCTCTGTCTAAGGACGACAATGCAAGTCTAGGATGACAACATGGCATGCTAGCGTCTCTCTGGTGTACTAGCATCTATATGGCCAGAAGATTTAAAGTACAATAAAGAAGCTACCAAAAACCTAATGATGGCCTAGCTAGTTAATTTTAATGAAGTAAACAAATTGATAAAATATGAAAGGTAAATGTGGAGATGATAAAGCAAGTAAATAAATGCTAGGATGACAAAGATTATCTCACAAAAGCACTAGTTTTCTAGCTAGCTCCATGCACATTTTCACCTACACACAAACAAGAAGTGGAAAATTGTTGGGGCTATATAGGAGCCTGCCTCAGTTAGACCCCCACTTTGGTGTTTCCACCTCCATAGACAGCCAAAAAGAAACAAAGTAGAAATAAGTTAAGGAGGATAGGAAGAAGTGAAATGAATACTAAAAAATAAAAATTCTACTCTATCAAACCACAAAGGATAGGAATGAAGCATTGCCACCTCCACTCAAAGGCTCACTAGCCAATGAAGGGAGAATGCAAGGTATGGACTTGGAAAAGTTACCACAACTATAACAGTGATGAAGGGAGGTCTCACAAGACTCCAAGCCCACAACTTCTATGGTTGCCTCATACTTGCAATGTGGAGTTGATGGAGTGTCAATTTTGCTACAATGCTCACAATGAAGTGCTAGAATGTTGCTAGAGAGTGTGAAGAAGTTGGATGAATTTAAGAGGATCTAAAAAAGAGATGGAATGAATGAATGAAGAGTGTTTTTGAAGGTGGGATGAGAAGAATCTGTCATTTTTGGGTTGGTTGGTCAAAGAGGGATGTTAAAATTTCACCCCAATCAGGTGTGTAATGCCTCTGCCAACTTCAAACATGGGAATCGGTCAGGGACAACACGTTGTGCAGACGTCTGTGTGCTACACTTGCATCCCTAACAAATATTTTCTCATCAACACATAGGACAAACACCAAGTGGATGGAAGGCAGGTGGGTGATGTGGAATTTTTCCTTTGGATTTGATTTTCTAAGGTGAGGGTATGTGAAAGGGGAATTTACACAAGGGGTACAAATTCGCTCCTATACATGGGCATTAATAGGTCAATCTTTTGGTGTAATGAAGACTATCTGTGAAACAATTTTTTTCCAGTATCCTCTCTCTTTCTTGAAATTTTCTTTGAAAAGTCTTGAAGAAACCCTAGCACAACATGATTTTTTAGGTTTCCAAATTCTCTAACCTTCTCAAATGGTCTCTAATCTGAATAGCAACAGGAATACTATTCAACCACACAATGTTATTTGTTCCAAGAACTTCTCTAAGAAAATAAACTAGTAAACATATAATTAGGGTACCATACTGGAAGGGGTACCTTGATTCCTTGGTCTTCTGAATATTCTTCATCTACTTTTGTCTTAGGAGTTCACACAAATCAATATCCAAACTTTCTTTCACCATCTAGTGAGTAGTGTGAATAGTGGTAGCCAACACATAGTTCTTTCTATTTATATAAAATATCTTATACCCAATCATCATCAATGCATAATTCATCACCAGATCATCAATATCCTTCACTGTTAGGGCACATTTTTCAAACTTCACATCGGTGAGATTTATTACCATTTCATTCTTCATGGCCTTCATTGTTGGAATGGGCCCATTTGAGCACAACCCTGTAATAACCCTAATAGATTCCTTGTTTATAATGTGTGGCATATCCAACCACATGAACTTATCATGAATTCGATTGAGCACGTTCTTGACCCACTCATCCTCATAGGAAAAAATATGGAAATTATTCTAGACATCTAATTTCTTCTCTGTCAAACTCTCAAATTCAGGTTTTAATTCAAAATCTCTAATCAAATCATTCACCCAGTATTCCACCATCTTTGTATAATCATATTCTTCCATTTTTGTGTGGATATAGATTTGCACATCCTCTATGTGCATCACACCATATGGAACCCTCAAAAATACTCCTTCAAGGTCTATCTCCATTGATTTATATGGGTGCTTCTTAAATTTAGGTCTTGGCCACTCCAAAACATCAATAACTTATGGATTAAATATGTTGAACCTTCTTTGAGTCTAGGGCTTAGCAAGAATTGATAAATACCTTGTAAATTCTTTACTTCTAGGGTTTTACACAACACTTCTCAAGGTTACAATCTCTTGTTGAAGCTTTGAACATTCTATAGGTTTATCTTTCAATTTGGCATTCAAGCTGTCTTCAACTCTTTTTCCTTCTTCAACTTGCACTTTTAGATTAGTGATTGTTTCATTTGATTTCTTGAGTTACTCATCTCACTAGTATAGAAACATCAATATATGTCTGAAAAAACTAATAAAAACTACATATAAATGACTGAAATTGGTCACGTGACCATTAGTAGTTTATTGCCAGTCATTTATAATGCGACAATATTGATGACTAAACCATTTTTAGTCATTTATTGGTTGTTTTGATTGATCAATTTTGCAGTATATTTAGTCGTTGATTTAGTCATTGATTGTTGCAATCTGGTCACTTATTTAGTCATTTTTATTCACTAGTTTTTTTCATTAGTAGTGTATTTAGTCATTAATTTTAATCAATTTGGTAGTATATTTTTATTTCATAGGTCATATATTTAGTCATATTTATTGATTGTTCACTGATTTATGTCAATTAGTAGTATATTTAGTAATTTTTATTTCACAAGTCATATATTTAGTCATATTTATTGATTGTTCACTGATTTCTATCAATTGGTAGTATATTTAGTTAATTTAATTATTAATTAGCGTCAATTAGTAGTATATTTAGTTATTTTAATTGATTGACATTTGAGGATTTAAACATAAAACATAGAAATGCACATCAATCATCAATCGCACACAATAAGACAACCATTGAGAAGGAAAAATCAATGAACTTTATTAATAAAAGAAAGGTGTTATAGTTACAGATTAGAAATAGAGTATTACAATTTTTATTTTTCATTCACAAGAATGAAAATCTAAGTTACAATATTGCACATAAATGACCGCAAGCAAGAAACTTCTCCAAAAAACTTCTGCAATGATGGAAACGCATGCTTGGAGCCCTTCAATGTGAGCACATGCCCCTTTCATCTCTTTAAACTTCTACAATGTGGGAATCTCCCTGGAGCAAGTTGTAACGTGTAGAATCCAATAAGGAGAGTGTTGATCGTGTCCCATATATGAAGCTCTCTCCTTCAATGCAGTCAACAATAACCCAACTAGAATCTTTCCTCCTTTATATGCAACATGTCATCTAATATGAGCAATAGGGTCTTCCTTTTCCACCATGAATGAAGTTGTGCCTCAATACAACCAATAAAATTACTATTGGTCTCAATTCAGAAAGAATAAAAGTGCATTGTATATTGCAAGTTTACAAAAGTAAGTCCAAACACAACAAAAGATAAATCAATTAAAAAGATGTGGGAGACAAATACATCCACAAACATGGGAGAGCTATGCAAAATTGGAGAAATTGGCTTAGAAAATGAAGGTAGCAGGGTATTTCTAGATTCAAGACTTTTACTTAATGTTGTGGAATAGAAGAAAAAAGAATCATTTATCTACCACCATAGTGAAAAGTTAGCAATTGCATTTAGTTTGTTAAACATGGCCCCTGGTACAACTATTAGAGTTGTTAAGAACCTTCAAGTATGTTATGATTTTAACACTACATATAAATCCATCCCCAATATTGTTGCAAGAGAAATTATTCTAAGAGATGTGAACCATTTCCATCATTTTAAACAAGGGCAATGTTCTTATGGAGAATTGGTGTAGGGGCACCATGGCAAATTATGTAGATAGAGTCATATAAGTTCTAAAGTTTGGTTTTTGGTGTCTAAAGTCTTATGTGGGTCTAATAAGGTCATAATAGACCATGTGCAAGGTAATTGGGTCATATTGGGTTTATTGGTACAAAAGTTGTCATTGTTTTCAAAAGTTGTGAAAGTGCAAAATTGCAAAAATGCACAAAGAGAGAAGCCCAACAAGTAACTTGAAAGATAGTTTGAGTTGTTTGGTAGTTATTTTTTGGTGTAAAAAGTTTAAAAAGGCCTCACACAATTCAAGGCAGGGTTCTAGAGACTTATTTGAAGTTGAAAACAATAATATAAACAATATTTTCTTTGCAATTTTCTGGTAATTTGCTGCTCTAAGTGACTATACGGTTCCATACGAATTCCCCTTGATTGAAAGTGCATTGATAGCAATGGGTGTATGAGTTGACTTCACTTTGGACTTGGTTTGATTGAATTTCTCTGAGTTTGAAGAGATTTATTTACATTTTACTGTCAACAAATTTGTAAACTTAGAATTAAGGGTTTGATAGTGAAAAATGGGATTTTAGGCCATTCCACCCAGTGAAATTTGAATTAACTTGGTGGAATGGCATGGTTAGATGTAAGATGTTGTTTTTAAGAGTTTTCAAGAGCAGCGAGGGCTGTATGAAGTTTTTTTGATGCTGCTCTAGTTAGGATTTCAATGAATTTTGACTTAAGGTTAGTGGCTACATGTTGGAGTTTGCATTAAATGCAATGAAGAATGTTGGGAGTTGATTCATAAAGCATGTTGAGACATATTGTGAGGTGTTTGAAGTGTTGACAAGGTGGGAAAAGGTTTGGAAGGTATAGTTTCAATAAACCCCTGTTATAACTAGTCTAAATAGGCTTAACCAAGGGTTTTATGGTTTGAGTACCTTGTGGGTGTTTCTTGTGCCAATAGTTGTGGATTTAGACCATTTTTAGCCTATTTCAAGTCTATCAATTGATTTTTGGGGCTGGAGGACTGTTTAGCTTGGTAATGCTTTGGAAAATAGGGCTAATTGAGCCCTTGTCCAACATACCAGTCCTATTTTGAAGGTGAAAGTCTAAGACAACCACATGTACAAATGAGATATGTTAAGGAATGTCTTAATGGGTATCTGAAATGCCCATTCTTTTGTTGGTTTTGAATCTCTTTTGGAAGTTATGTTTAGATTTCTCTGCTTGCCATGCTACAAGAGAATTATGAAAGAATTGAGGAATAAGGGAAAGTTAGGGTTTTAAGGTTTGAAAAGCTATTTGAAAAGGTTTGAATTGTGATTATTGAAGGTTTTCCTCCCTTCTCTGCATCAATTGGTATCAGAGCATAGGTATTAGATCTTTTGAAGGGGAAAAGATTGAAGTTTGAGTAAAAGAAAGTTGCAGTTGAAAGAATCAAGATGCCTCCTAAAGGAAGTGGAGCCCTTGGTATGGAAGTAAGATTGTTAAAGGAATCACAAGATGCACTTTTAGTCGGGTTTACAGCATGGGAGACAAAGCAAAGAAGAGGAAAGGTCACTGAAGAAGAAAGTGACTGAGAGGAAGAGGAAGAGGGTGAGGATGAGAACCCTCCAAGTGGAAGAGTCCAAGGTGATGATTTGGATCTAGACGAGAGAAGGATGGTGAAGATGCTCAAGGCTATTAGAGGGGATGATTATGGTGAGAAAATAGATGTGCCAATGTATAATGGAAAGTTGGATGTTGAAGAGGCCCTGGATTGGATAGATGCACTAGATAAGTATTTCGAGTATAAGGAGGTTACTAAAGATCAGAAGGTAAAGTTTGCAAAAACTAAATTGAAAGGTCTTGCTCTTACATGGTGGAATTATGTTCAAGAGGAAAGAGTGAAGAAAGGAAAAGCAAAAATAAGTTCATGGGATAGGATGGTGTCAAAGATTAAAAGCCAATTTTTTCCAGGTGATCATGCCATACAAACTTTCAAGAAGTTGCAAAGTTTAAAGCAGAAGGATAAGGATGTCATGACCTACAATGAATAATTTCACAAGTTGAGTATTAGGTATGGTCATATTGAAGATGAGAATGAAAATATTTCAAGGTATATGTGTGGGTTAAGATTTCAAATCTAGGATGAGTTGAGTTTGGCTATGCCTAGAACAGTTGAGGAATGCTTTCAATTGGCTGCTAGGGTAGAAGAGAAGTTAAAAAGAAGGCACGAAAGACAAGGAAGAGGTAGAGTCAGCATTAGTAGAGGAAGAGGTACAAGGAAGACTTATGAAGAACAAGAAGATGTAAGCACAAACAAAGACCAAGTTGCTAATCAAAGAGGTGACTTTAGAGGTTTCAGAGGAATATTTAGACAAGTTAGAGGTTCAAGTTCATTTTTAGGAAGATTTTATCATTACAATCAGTTTATCCATGTAGCATGGAGGTGTCTAGAGAAATAAGGTTCTACTTCAAGTGGTGGTGATAAAAGAGTTCAATTGGTGCAAGAGGATGATTGTGAAAGCATTCATTCTCCTAATCAACTTGTTGCTCCAGAAGTTGGCGAATCATTGATGGTGAGAAGAACACCCCTTAAAGCATCCAAGGAGAAGGAGATGACTCAAAGAAGAACACTTTTCAAGACCACTTGCAAATGCAATGGAAAGGTATTTAAGGTTGTCATAGATCTAGGGAGTACTGATAACATGGTGTCAATAGAAATGGTTGATAAACTGAAGTTAGAGAAAATTCCTCATGAAACACCTTATAAAGTATCTTGCGTGAATGACGATAAGTCTATTTTGGTGAATGAACAAGCTTTAGGTGAGTTTAACATTAGTGGATATAAGGAAAAGATTCTTTGTGATGTTTTTCCAATGGATTGTTGCTATTTATTGCTTGGAAGACCATGGAAGTTTGATAGGCATGCATTTTATGATGATAGACACAATACTTATACTTTTGAAAAGGATGGAACCACTTTTACACTAACAAAATTGCAGGAGGATGATAAAGAATAGAGTAATGCAGAAAAAGTGATAATGTTGGGTAAGGAGTTTATAACATTTGTGGAAGACAAACATGATGAGTTTCCAATCACTATGAAGGAAGAAGATGCTGAGACAACAAGTTTGAAGAATAATTCAAGGTTGGAAAGGAAAGATGATAGTTTGGTGTCAAATTGTGATACAGAGAAGGTCAAGGATGAATTTCTTGTGAAGACTCAAGATTGGTTAGAGAGGAATGATAAGATTATGGTAGGTACAGTAATTTTTCCATTGGTTGCTAAAGAGGTTGGAGGGCAGTCATATTCTGTCAGTACATTGATTTGTAAACCTAATCAAGCAAAGATCCTAAGGGCAGAGACTCTGGTGAAAGAGATAAAGGAAAAAGATGGGTTGAACAAGGTGTATGGCAAGGACAAATGGATGAGTTTGAGTATGATTCAAGAGTAAAGAAGAGGACAGTCCAATACAAAGTGGGAAGAGGTAATTTTGCAAGTGTTCAAGCAAGATTAGCATCATTTTCAGATAAGGGAAAAGTCAGGGAACATTTGTCAAGTCAGTTTGCAAAGTTGGGGAAATGTCTAGGTGACAACAAGTTCACTAGTGCACAAAGTGATGCAAATTTTCAATACCTGATCCAGTGGAAGGGAGTACCAGGTGAAGATTCAGCTTGGATACCTTTGAATGATAAAAGGCAGCATGTTTTGATGTCATATAGTCCTCAAAGGGACTTGAGATCTTTTCCAGGCCGGGTGTATGGTGCAAGGCCACCATGGAAAATTATGTAAATAGAGTCATATAAGGTCTAAAGTTTGGCTTTTGGTTTCTAGAGTCTTATTTGGGTCTAATAAGGTCATAATAGAACATGTGAAAATTAATTGGGTCATGTTAGGTTCATTGGTACCAAAGTTGTCAATGTTTTCAAAAGTTGTAAAAGTGCAAAATTGCAAAAATGCACAAAGAGAGAAGCTCAATGGTCAAGTAACTTTAAAGATAGTTTGAGTTGGTTTGGTAGTTAGTTTTTGGTGTGAAAAGTTTAAAAATGCCTCACACAATCCAAGGTAGGGTTCTGGAGACTTATTTGAAGTTGAAAACAATAATATAAACAGTATTTTCTCTACAATTTTCTAGTAATTTGCTGCTCTAAGTGACTTTACAGTTTCGTACAGATTTCCCTTGATTGAAAGTGCATTGATTTCGATCGGTGTATGAGTTAACTTCACTTTGGACTTGGTTTGATTGAATTTATTTGAGTTTGAAGAGATTTATTTGCATTTTACTATCAACAGGTCTATAAACTTATAATTAAGGGTTTGATAGTGAAAATGGGTTTTTAGGCCATTCCACCCGATGAAATTTGAATTAACTTGGTGGAATGGCATGGTTAGATGTAGGATGTTGTTTTTAAGAGGTTTCAAGAGAAGGGAAGGTTGTATGAAGAGTTTTTGATGTTGCCCTAGTTAGTATTTCAATGAATTTTGGCTTAAGGTTAGTGGCTACATGTTGGAGTTTGCATTAAATGCAATGAAGAAGGTTGGGAGTTGATTCATAAAGCATGTGTAGACATATTGTGAGGTGTTTGAAGTGTTGACAAGGTGGGAAAAGGTTTGGAAGGTATAGTTTCAATAAACCCCTGTTATAACTAGTCTAAATAGGCTTAACCAAGGGTTTTATGGTTTGAGTACCTTGTGGGTGTTTCTTGTGCCAAAATTTGTGGATTTAGACCATTTGTAGAGTTTTTATCTTGGTGATGCTTTGGAAAACAGGGCTAATTGAGCCCCTATCCAACGTACAAGTACTATTTTGAAGGTGAAATTCGGAGACAACCACATGTACAATTGAGATATGTTAAGGTACCTTAATGGGTATCTGAAATGCCCATTCTTTTGTGGGTTTTGAATCTCTTTTGGAATTTATGTTCAGATTTCTCTGTTTGCCATGCTACAAGAGAATTATGAAAGAATTGAGGAATAAGGGAAAGTTAGGGTTTTAAGGTTTGGAAAGTTATTTGAAAAGGTTTGAATTGTGATTATTGAAGGTTTTCCTCCCTGGTCTGCATCAAGAATATTGGTGATGCTAAATGAAACAATCTAAAAAATAGGCTTGCACTATAATAATGTGCACTACATAAGATATACAGTAATAACGAAGGGACATCCATCAAAGCATAAAAAAAGGGATTTTTTTTTCATATGTTGTAGTTACAAGTGCCTTGCTAGACATACATAAAAATGTGGAAGCATAGACAAAGCAAGCAAACTGCTTCAAAAAATTCCTCAAAGAAATGTGATATCATGGATGTCGTGATTGAAGGATATGTTCAAAATGGGTTTTTTTCTAAAAATTCCTTAGAAAATTTTAAGAAAATGTAACCAGTGGGTGTAAAGCCCAACTCCTCAACCTTTGAAATCATCCTTCCTACCTATGTGTGAATTGGAGCTTTGGATGAGGACATCCATCAAAAGCATATTTGGAAGTTTATTTTTATCAAATATTGTAGTTGTATTTATTAGAAGTTTGCACATTGTAAGGGATCCTAATGTTTTAGGATCATATATATATATATATAGTTCAATATGAAATGCAGAGGGTTGATTAGAAGGTACTCTACAATTATTCAAACATACATCATAGGATATCATTTATATCCAAAGGAAAGTATTCATGGACAACTTAGAGTCTAATAATCATCACGATGCATAGATAAATCAAAAGGATCCCTTAGGAAAGTCAAATAGAAAGAAAAAGAAAAGAATCATGAAAATTATTTTTGACCAAAATTAAAGATTGATGAGTACATGGCCAAGTGAAACATATTAAAATTGCAAGAATAATGATGCATATAAAACCATCATAATCCTTCATCTATTAAATTTTATATGAATATAGGAATGTGGGTAATGTCATGATGCATATACTCTTAATAAAATATTAAAAATGATTTAAAATGTAAAGATGAATCACCATTATAATTAAATATGTCAATCATTAGCTATTCCCTACTAGAAGTCATAGAATGAGCCAAACTATCATGAAATAATGAGGCATTATATCATGTGAAATAGAGCATATAGAGAGTTTGTAACTTTAAAAAATCACTAAGATTTGAATCATTAATAGACCATGAGAGAATAGATATAAATTAAGAATTATCATGAACCAAAAGAGAAATATCATCATTATTTAGTTTAAATTAGCATCACTATCATATATTATGTAAGAATTATGATTATTATGAAGCTCGTGAACATATGAGGTAAAGTTTTCAAGGAGGAGAGGAACAAAAATTTATAGAAAAGATGAAAAATCACAAACATACTAAGCCAATGAATTCTTAGAAGATGGATAACCCTCTATTTGATACAAGTAGATAATATCTTCAAAGGTTGACAAGTTTTATCTAAGAACAAGTGAAAACATCTTACAACCATGACACATAACAAGCACAAAGGGAGGGGGGTGAGTATCAAGGGATAAAAACTAATTAAAATCCAAAGATTAGGTGTCAAATACAATAAATTAGTATCCAAATGCAACTCATGCCATATTTCTATTCAAGAGTATGTGTACAACCTTTACCTTTTCTAATATTGAGTCATTTTTCCTAGTGTTCTAGACCCAAATTTCATATATAAATTATTCTTACCTTAGTTAAAAAAATTAACTACAATTTTGAACCTAGGTTATAACCACACATACAATCTTGATCCTCAAATTCCTAAATTTAAATTTAAACATGGTCCCAAGTTTAATTATTTATAATTAGTCATTTTCCATCAATATCGGCATGAAATTTCAAATTGTTTTGTTAGGATTGTGTTATATAAAATAATAAACTCTAATTAATTTTAGAATGTATCTACTGTCTCTTCTTCAAATATCACATTATTACTTAGAGAGATTTTAATCATCTAAGAGGACAAGGATATATATTCATGTCATTTGTACTCATTCTTGTAGTGTCTTCCATCTTGTTTAAAAATGTTAAATCAATCTAAGGGCTTGACTAAGGTAAATATGTGAAGCTAATCTCATTCCTCTCCCAACACAAGTTCTACTAGTGATTCTTAGCACCACATTTTTCAAGTATCATAGGTGTTCATGAATCTAAAGACTAGGAGTGTAAATTTTTAGGCCATAGACTGATTAAAATACCATTAAAAAGGATAAATACCATAATACTTGGAATTAAGATAAACAAAGTGTAGGCCATTTGTTAGTTTTTTGAAGCTTAAGGGTTTTTGATTTAGTAGTAGAGATCACCCTAACAATTAGCAATAAAAATTAGATTATCGTAACTTATTAGCTAATTTTACGAACACTACACAAGCATGTCATGAAAATTCATAGAAAATATTAAGGTACTTAACTTTATTTGTGATAAAAAGATGTTTAACTACAAGTTGTTCTCAATTATCCAATTTTGATCTTGACTACTAGATTTAAAATTGTGAAGCTTTGAAAAATAAATAAATGACCTCCACTCTATTCAAGTTTAATATCACACTTGTAATTTTATTCTTTTTCTATAGTATTGACCCTAGTGTATGACCTTGATCTTCACACTTCTAATATTCAAAACATGTTCACCTTTTCTATTTAAAAATGGTGGTGCTCAAAAGCACTAGTAAAATTTGTTGTGGGAATGGAAGGTAATGAACTTCTCACCTTTTGTCAAATTTGAGTCCTTATATCAATTTAAAAATTTGGAACAAGTTGGAATACATGCAAAAAAAAAGTCTATATGTGCCCTTATGATCTCAAATGTTGACACAATGCTCCTAGATGCTCATTTGATTTAATGATTCAAAGTGTATGATAATGTTCTCCATCTATGGTTCAATGATATAATATGAATTATGGCTTTGTCTTTTTATACAACCCTTTAATGCCACAATTTGAAAACTTCATGTTTGAGTTTTTGGGTACTAACTAGTTGGAGACAAGTTGGCTTGTTCCTATGCTTAAATTTAAAATTAGAAATTAAGAGGTCAAAGCCACACGTGCATTTCTAAACCATGTTCAAAATCATACTTTTAGTTTTGAACCATGTTCAAAATTATACTTTTGATTTTGAACAAAGACAATGAACAACAATCAAAGTTGGGTTTGGACCACTTAAAAATAAAGACTAGAAATTAGAAAAAGGCTATGCTATATATTAACTTTTATGCAAAAATGTCTCATTTAAACACTAAATTGTTATATTTAAAATAAATAATTCAAAAAATAATCCATAAAATAATGAAAAGGGCATGAAAATACACTTTCCATCCACTTCTAAATATAATCCTTTACATTTTTTAATATTCCACCCAAATGTTCAATAATCTAATGAAGTCTTCTAGAAAAAATGGTACATAATTACAAAGTTTAGAAATGCTCATGTGGTCATCTTAATTCCTCTAGCCACTAGATATGTTTTGATGAACTAATGTCTTATATATATTTTATATAAAATATTATATTAATGATATATTAAAAAAAAAAAGTGATGGGTGGAAAGACATCACACTCTAGAGTCTACGCAAGACAAAACCTTAACTAAACATGTCAAAACGCGAGAAAAATAAAAAAGTGTCTAAATCACTAAGTAGCAAGAGCTATAGATCTACTAGAAAGTGGAGGCGGATCACAATCATTAGGCTTTCCCCAACTATCAAGAAGTTCTTGACAATTGGAATTTAGTTTTCAACCTATAATGACACATTCTTGATTAACTTGTTATCATTTGATAGTTGAGTTTTATTTCTAGTGGGAAAGATGGTTAATGCCAATTGAAAAAATTGCTACTATCTAATTAACTAGAAGCACCTTTATCACAAAATTCTAAAAAGATAGACCATAAACACTATAACCTCAAACTCCATATTAAAATAACTAAAAATAATAAGAAAATTGAAAGTCTTTAACTTTTGTTCTATCTTTGATTTTTTTATTTAACTTCTACCCTGACATTTTTTATATCTTTTATTTTATGTTACTTCAACCTTAACATTTTTTCGTATCTTTTATTTTATGTTAACTTCAACCTATCACACATTTTTATATTCCACAAATTTTGTTTGCTTCTCTTATTTGTCTCAAATTTCCCTACATTTCTTATCTCCTAAAATTTCCCTAACCTTTCTTATCCATTCAAAATTTGACAAAGGGCAAGCTTGTTGTCCTTGACCCTTAAATTTGGCAAAGGGCCGACTTCTTGTACGTGACCCTAAATAAGGAAATGTATTGTTAACAAAAAATGTAAGGTAAAGATAATGCCACACTCATTTATTTTGTACAAAAAGACTATTTATATTGACTTTCTTTGGCAGAAGCTTATGAGTGTTTCTTTGGATTTTTGCATTTTGTAGGCTGCACATGGAGATCAGAGTTAGTGGGTGTTGTCCTTCCATGTGCACTGTGCAAAAATCCAAAAGAAAGAAATGTTTACTCATGTAAAATTTCACTGAGAATAATAAGAGATTGAACCAAAGCTATTCTTAGCCTACTACTGTTTATTTGTATTAGTGCTTTCAAAGTTTATTCAAAAATCTATATTGCTAAGGTTACTAGTGACCACCGAGAAAGAAAATAGAGGTGAGTCTATTGAATAATTTCTTAGCCCTTATTCATCAAACTAGAGGTTACAGGTGTTCATGTTGTCTATATGCTCTGTTTGTTTCAAAATGGATTATCAATTGTGTTTAACAAAGTGGATTTTTTTAGTCTTTGATTTTCAGTCGAAGAAGTTTCAGCTTAAGACTCGTATTCTCATATCAAATAAGATTGTTAAAAAATTGACAAATACATTTTCGAATCTACCCAGCCAATTATTCCTTCCAGATTACCACAAAACGAGTGATTATGGTTTGACCATCCCCATGTTCTTGATCTACTGTTGGCTTGTAGATGGGGCGTGTTTTGGTAAATATCTTATTTGTAAAGAGATACAAGTTAAGAAACATGTTTGTAAATATAAATACGATGTTTTCACAGTCTATAATTATTTGCATTAAGATTTTCTAGGTAAAATTATGTTAAAATATTTGTTTTCCTGATATTTTGAATCATACTACACTCCATGATCTTGTTGGATGTTGTGGTTGTGTTACTGATATGTGGTTGTCATTGTTATCAACACTTTTGGCATTAATGTGTTAGAAGTTGTATATGTCGAGGATATTGAGAAAATTGTAATAAAGTAAGTTGCAGGTTGTCAGTGGTGAAGTGAAGTTCAATCTATTGGTTAGCTCAATACATTGATGATCAGAGGTTGTGGATTAAATGGTTTCTTTTTTAGTATATCTATTTTATCCATGTTAAGTTTCAGAGATCCGCGTGAAGATTTATTCAAGTTATGAGCAGTTGTGTTCTGACAGTCATTTTCTTGCTTCAGTTCGTGTTCATGAATGAAGATGATGTGATTCTAGTAAGTTTAGTTGTTGTGGATGCTTCTCTGGTGATTCATGATGTTTATGGATGTTTCTAGATCATGCTCTATCTGTGTTGCACGTCCCCATTGATCGTTGTGCTCACGATTGGATATTTTCTCTTGTGTGTTCACGTTTTTCATGTTTTAGGCCCACAAGGTGTTGTAGCATGTTGTGGATCTTCAAGGAATAATTATTTGAAGTGTTTTCTTGTTTGAGGATTTTATTTTGGGTCTCCACTATGTTGTGTCCGACCTTGGTTGATTCACATTGAAATTTATTTAATGTTTTGGGCTGACAGTTTGTATTTATTTTATTATTTCATTAAGGCCGACATGTAGCGATGTAATTTCTTGTTGCAAATATATATAAGCGATTTTTTATTCCATTTGAAGGTGTGCTTGTGTATGAGATGTGTGAATAATGTCCTAATCATTTGAAAGCAAAAGCAGAGTGTGAAGAAGAATGAGCAAAGTGTGAAGAAGTGTTCATGTGCTTAACCAAAACTGTAATCAGGCATTAGCAAATGCTATTTTCTCAGTTCAAATTCCTGTGGATGTAATCCAAATCCTTTTGTAAGATAGTGATTCTTCCTTTTGTAATTGAGCGGTGAGCTCTAGGCAGTGCGCCTGAATGCATGTGCATTCCCCATTCACATTTCTTTATAATTTTAACAAGGTATAATCTTGTGGACTGACCTCCACCGTGGTTTTTCCCCTAACAGGGTTTCCACATCAAAAATCTTGGTGTTGTGTGTTTCTGATGCGTTGATTTATGCTTTCATGGTTATTGATCAAATCTGAGAATAAGGTTAATAAGTTTAATAAGTTTGAAATTATGTGACAATTGATTCACCCCCCCTCTCACTTGTTTTCCCTTGTGTTGCCAATAATTGGTATCAGAGCAGGTTCCTTGGAAGGAGTTTAATATCTTGAGGTGATCCAGGGTGATGACATACAAGAAGGATAGTCCAAGATTTGATGGAACAAATTATTCTCTATGGAAGGCTCGAATGGAGTTTCATCTGAGATGCATTGGTGAACCCTACTGGAAAATTACAAAGAATAGATATATCATTCCACAGAATGGTCCTTCTACTGCAGATGAGATTAAGGAAGTTGAGTACAATATCAGGGCTAAGGAAGCATTGTTGAGTGCTTTGACTGATTCTGAGATGACAAATGTTATGGATCTGATGACTACTTATGAGATCTAGAAAAGGTTGGAAACTTTGTATGAAGGTGATGCTAATGCGAAGATTGCTAAGTTGCAAAGTCTGAAAGGGAAATATGAAATGTTGAGAATGGATGATGATGAGAACATTACCTCTTTCATGCAAAGAGTGAATGAACTTGTGTGTGGTATCAGATGTGTTGGTGGATGATTGGAAGAATCGGAGATTGTTGCTAAAGTGATTAGATCCTTTCCTGTTGCATACAAAGTCAAAGATACTACTATTGAGGACCTTCAGACTGTAACAAATGTAACCAGAGACATGTTGATTGGTAAGCTTATTGCTTTTGAGTTGAGTGAGTTTGGTGATGCTCTTCCTAAGATAGAATCTGCATTCAAGGCTACTACTTCTAGAAGAGATAAACAGAAATATGATTTGGGTGAAAGTTATTCTAGAAAGGTATTCAAGTACGAGGAGGAAATGAGAGAGATTGAAGAAGAGGAGAGAAAACTAGAGTAGCTTGAAGCACTTATTGTCAAGAGAGAAGCCAGAGGAGAAGGTACGTATAAAGGGAAATTGCCTATTAAATATTTTTCTTGCAATAAGATAGGTCATTTTGCATCAAGGTGTCCGGAAAGAGTCCCTAAGCCAAGACCTAACAAGCCTCTATTTTAAAGAAAGTGTTCTTATGTTGCTAATGAAGGTGTGATAGATGATGAATCTGATAAAGGGAATGCAAGTGAAGATGAATGGGTATTCATTGCTATTAAGGAAAATGATCCAGCCCCTATTGAATCTGCTAGTTGTACAAATGTGGAGAAAGCCCTAGCTGCTCAAGTTGAAGAGAAAGATGAATGGGTGATTGACAGTGGATGCTCTCATCACATGATAGGTGATAAAATAAAATTTGTGAGCCTGGAAAAGTATGATGGTGGTGTTGTAAGATTTGGTGATGACAAAGTTGGTGTAATATGTGGCATAGGATGTATTTCTCTTGATAGTAAGAATAATACTGATGATGTTCTATATGTGGAAGGTTTGAAGCACAATATTTTAAGTATTGGACAAATGGTTGAAAAGTGATACAATCTTCAATTCAAGAATGGAAAGTGCAAAATATTGGGGAGTTCTGGAAATGTGATTGCTTCAGGTACAAAAACAAAAGGTAACATATTTCACCTAAATGCTATTGGTAAAAGTTGTCTGATTGCTCAAGTTGATGAAAGTTGGTTGTGGCATAGGAGAATGTGTCATATAAACTTTGACAATATTATCAAGATAAGTTCTACTCAGGCAGTGAGAGATCTTCCTAAGTTGGTGAAGCCTACTAATACTATATGCAAGGAATGTCAGTTAGGGAAGCAAACTAGAATTTCATTTCAGAGCAAATAACATTTTTCAAATGAAGTGTTGGAGCTTGTTCATACTGATTTGTGTGGCCCTTCTAGATTCAAAATCTTACAAGGAGACAAGTACTTCATGTTACTTATTGATGATTACTCTAGATTGATGTGGGTTACTTTCTTAAGGGATAAATTTGAAGCTCTAGAGAAATTTAAGATTTTTAAGGCTATGGTTGAGATAGAGACAGGTTTGAAGATTAAATATTTGAGATCAGATAGAGGTGGTGAATTCACTTCCCATGAGTTTAATTCTTTTTGTGAAGTGCATGGGATAAAGAGACAATTATCTGCCATGCGGACCCCTCAACAAAATGGAGTTGTGGAAAGGAAGAACAGGATAGTTCAAGATGTTGCTAAGACTATGATGCTAGAAGGAAATGTTCCTCATATTTATTGAGAGAAGTTGTGAGTACTGTTGTTTACATTCTCAACTAGGTACAAGTCAAAGGTGATACTGGTAAGACCCTTTTGAGCTATGGTTTGGTCACAAGCCTACTGTTAGATATTTCAAAATATTTGGGAGTAAATGCTATATCAAAAGAGATGAAGAGATAGGAAATTTTGATGCTAGGAGTGATGAAGGAATCTTTCTTGGTTATTCTACTAAGAGCAAGGCCTACTAGTGCTACAATAAGAGATTGAAGAAAGTAGTTGAAAGTGCTAATGTCAAGGTTGATGAAGACATAGCTAGACCATCCAGAACCTGTGGATATGATTCAAATGATCAGAATAACAGTTCAATCATAGGAAAGAAAGTTCAGACTCAAAATCAAGTTTAGATCATTCTGGTGAATCAAGAAAATCAAGAGGAAGGAACTAGTGAAAGTGTAGAAGAGAGATCACAAGAGCCAGAAGTTCAAGAACATCCTAAGACTCCAAGTTATGTAAGACTAAATCATTTAGAAGATTAAATTATAGGTGATAAGAACAAAGGTGTTCAGACTAGGAGAAAATTTGCAGAAGAATATTGTTTGATTTCAAATGAGCCTAATAGTGTCAATGAAGCATGCAAAGATGAACATTGGGTGGAAGCAATGAAAGAAGAACTAAAGCAAATTGAAAATAATAATACATGGATTCTTGTTCCTAGACCTAAGGGAAAAAATGTAATTGGAACTAAACAGGTCTTTAGAAACAAGTTGAATGAGCAAGGTGAAGTTGTTAGAAACAAAGCAAGATTGGTGTGTAAAGGATATTCTCATATGGAAGGAATTGAATTTGAAGAAACTTTTTCCCTTGTTGCTACGATTGAAGTTGTGAGACTATTTCTTGCTTATGCTACTTACAAAAACTACAAGATTTATCAAATGGATGTCAAGTCAGCATTTTTAAATGGTGAATTGGAAGAAGTGTATGTTGAGAAACCTGATGGATTTCAATTGACTGATCAGGGAGATACAGTTTTTCGGTTGAAGAAAGCATTGTATGGACTTAAGCAAGCCCTAAGAGCATGGTATGTCAAATTGGACAAGTATTTTTTGAAGCTTGGATTCAATAAAGGTACTGTTGATAGTAATTTGTATTTCAAGATTGATAATGATAAAGATTTGATTTTTGAGGTCTTTGTTGATGATATCATTTTTGGAGGAAATGATAGTGTGTGCATGAAGTTTGCTGATGAGATGCAGAATGAGTTTGAGATGTCTATGATTGGTGAGATGAAATTCTTTTTGGGATTGCAAATTACTCAGTTAGATAAAGGGATCTTTATATCTCAGTCCAAGTATGTAAAATAATTGCTAAATAAGTTTGGTATAGAAGATTCAAAGCCAATTGGTACACCTATGGTGACTAGATGCAAGTTGACACAAGATGATGATTCTCTGAAAGCAAATCAAACTAGATACAGATCGATGATTGGTGGAATACTTTATTTGACTCAAACTAGACTTGATATCATGAATGTTGTATGCATTGTTGCAAGATTTCAAGCTGATCCTAAGGAATCTCATGTAACTATTGTGAAGAGGATTTTCAGATACTTGAAGGGGATAGTTGATTTTGGTTTGTGGTATCCTAAAGATGATGATCTTACCTTGAGTGCTTTTACTGATGCTAATTGGGCAGGTGATGTGGATGACAGAAAGAGTACTAGTGGTGGTGCATTTTTCTTGGGTAAGAAGTTGATTGCATGGTTAAGTAAGAATCAGAATGCCATTTCTTTATCTACTGTAGAGGAAAAATACATTGTTGTTGCTAATAATTGTACTCAAGTATTGTGGATGAAGCAGATGTTGAAAGATATCAGAGTTGTGTATGATGAACCTATTGCTATATTCTATGATAATTCAAGTGCAATTAACATTTCTAAGAATCTAGTGTTGCATTCAAAGACCAAGCATATATCTATCAAGTTTCACTTTTTGAGAGAGAAGGTGAGTGAAAAGGAAGTCATATTGAAGTATGTGCCTACTAAGGAGTAGATTGCAGACATCTTTACAAATCCTTTGCCTAAGGATACTTTTGAGTATCTCAGAGGGAATCTAGGGGTGATTACCCCTCCTAGTCGGAACTAAGATGCATTGACTTGCATCAATATGTGCATTTCATAGTCATATCTTGATCTGGATTGATGTTGTGGTGGCTGCTACTCAGGGGGAGTAGTCAAATGTTCAAATATGTGGTTCAGAGCTTGTGTGGAGAAAAGAGATCTTTGTCATTGATTTCAAAGGGGGAGAAGAGTCATGTGAAAAACTGTGAATTATCTAAGGAGAAGATTCATGTGGGGAGAAGAGTTGTGTGAAAGAGTTGAAGAGAAAAGTGTCAGAACCTAAAGGGGGAGTAAGTACTAAAGATAGTTGCGTTGATGGTGTTTTTCACATCATGTGTTGGCATAAATGCAAAAGGGGGAGATTGTTGAATGTTGTGGTTGTGTTGCTAATATGTGGTTGTCATTGATGTCAACACTTTTGGCATTAATGTTTTAGAAGTTGTATATGTTGAGGATATTGAGAAAATTGTAATAAAGTAAGTTGTAGGTTGTCAGTGGTGAAGTGAAGTTTAGTCTGTTGGTTAGCTCAATACATTGATGATCAGAGGTTGTGGATTAAAGGGTTTCTTGTTGAGTATATCTAGTTTATCCACATTAAGTTTCAAAGATCTACGTGAAGATTTGTTTGAGTTATGAGCAGTTGTGTTCTGACAGTCATTTTGTTGCTTAAGTTGGTGTTCCTAAATGAAGATGATGTGATTCTAGTAAGTTCATTTGTTGCAGATGCTTCTTTGGTGATTCATGATGTTTGGGATGTTTCTATATTGTGCTCTATCTGTGTTGCACGTCCGCATTGATCGTTGTGCTTGTGATTGGATATTTTCTCTTGTGTGTTCATGTTTTTCATGTTTTTGGCCGACAAGGTGTTGTAGCGTGTTGTGGATCTTCAAGGAATAATTATTTGAAGTGTTTTTGTGTTTGAGGATTTTATTTTGGGTCTCCACTATGTTATGGCTGACCTTGGCTGATTTGCATTAAAATTTATTTAATGTTTTGGGTCGATAGTTTGTATTCATTTTATTATTTCATTGAGGCCAAAATGTAGCAATGTAATTTCTTGTTGCGAATATATATAAGCGATTGTTTGTTCCATTTGAAGGTGTGCTTGTGTGTGAGATGTGCGAATAATGTCGTAATCATTCAAAAGTAGAAGCAGAGTGTGAAGAAGAATGAGTAGAGTGTGAAGAAGTGTTCATGTGCTTAACCAGAACTGTAATCAGGCATTAGCAAATGCTATTTTCTGAGTTCAAATTCATGTGGATGTAATCCTAATCCTTTTGTAAGACAGTGATTCTTAATTTTGTAATTGAGCAGTGAGCTCTAGGAAGTGTGCCTAAATGCATGTGCATTCCCCATTCACATTTCTTTATACTTTTAACAAGGTATAATCTTGTGGATTGACCTCCACCGTGGTTTTTCCCCTAACAAGGTTTCCACGTAAAAATCTTGGTGTTATGTGTGTTTCTGATGTGTTGATTTATGCTTTCATGGTTATTGATTAGATCTGAGAATAAGGTTAATAAGTTTAATAAGTTTGAAATTTTGTGACAAATGATTCACCCCCCCCCTCCTCAATTGTTTACCCTTGTGTTTCCAACAGATCCCTCATCAGAATAAAAAATAGATTAAGTTCAAATAATTGTTTTTTATGCCCTTATGAAAAACATGACTTATGTTCTTGCAGAGGAAAATAATACACCCTATGTACATAAATATTTAGAAGCTGTAATAAATTGTTATTTAAAACCCTTAACATTTTAGTTGAGTTGAGTAATGATAATGGACTCATGATAATGTTGATGTAAGTTAGGAGATAATATAAATAGGTATGTGATAAATTGAAATGAGAAGGATTAAAGTTTTGTGTACTTTAACATAAATTTTATTCAATGAGATGTCATAAGAAAATATTTATAATTCAAATTTGGTATTATATTATAGATTAAAAGGATGAGATCATAGATTGTAAATGTGTCTAGGATAAATAGAATGTTGTAGATTTGATCATAGGGGTTTTACATAAGGAAATATAGCATGCCAATGTGATGGATTAAGTCTTTAATTAGTGAGTGCATTAAAATAATCAAATCATGCATTAGAGTTATACATCCAAGACTTAATTCAAAATAGTGTAAAATTAGAATGGAATTTTAAGTGTTAAGGTATGTTATTTTTACTCTATATTTCTCCCCAATGTTGATATGTTCATAAAATTATGTGTGCATACATGCCAAAGTAGAAGTACATAGAAAACATGAGAAGTTGTAATAAAAAGGATAGCAATTTTTTAAATTTCATAGCTCATTTAAGCCACTCAAGCAAATGTGTGTTTCTAGTATATGAAATCTACACATGGACTAAAAGTAAAATAAGTAGACAATATGTCCTCTTAGTTTGTGTGTACTATTGAACATAAAGAAAAGAGAGAAAATTGTAACTAAAAATAGAGTGTAATCATGTAAGTTATAATTGCAAATTTTAAAAACATAATATAGAAATTAATAATGCTATGTAGAATTTAGCATAGAATAAAATCTCAAAGATTGTACTTACCTTGTGTATGTGTATGATATGCTTGAAAGTGTGTGGAAAAGGTGTTGGGCCACTATTTTCCCCAATAAGAGAATGTATGAGAATGTGATCTTTTAAAAAGGAATAAACCATTGCCCCTCAAATGGCAAGATCACTTGTGAAAACATATAGCATAAAGAAATACAACATATGTTCATATAGTGATAATCATGTAAAATAGTCAAGAGTGTGAAATCAATATTTACCAATATCCATGGGATGAAAATATATGTCATGAAATTCTAATGCCCCTCTCATAAGATTGTTCTTTAAGATTTTATAAGTGTTCCATATCATAATCATGAATCATTTATTTATTAAAAAAAGTTGTGTATAAGGATGATTCCTTTGGTGTTGTTACTCACATTTCATGTCCTTAATTTGGAGGCATTTCAATAGATGTTTCATTATTATGACATGGAACATGATCATGGAAATGCATATCGAAAGATATACCATTGGCAACATCAGTATCATCTTTTTTGTTTGAAATATCATTGTTTATATTTAAGTAATTTTGGTTGGAGCATTTAGATAAAGAATAACGCCACAATATATTGTGTCATTTATGCTCATTTTTATGTATGTCTTTCCTTCATTGTCATGTTGTTAGATATTTTCATGTGTAATGATGTCATGCTATTAGCTAGCTTCCTTATATTTGTGATGATCCTTATGATCTAGGATTAAAAGGATCCTCCTTGCCACGTTGAGCCATTATGTCTATTTATTTTTATACCAATGTTCTCAACTTCATATCATATTTTATCAAAATGGTAAATTGAATTTTGTTCTTTAGTGTTCAATACACCTACTCAAAGTATATATACCCTATGACAATGACCAATTTATTTATCACCAAACTATTTTGTAATGTTTGGATCTATAAATTTTCTTAATGGGAGGTAGAGTTATGAGCTTGTCTTGCAAAAGTTGTATTAGCACTCTATGGAGATGATCCTCCAAGCGAGTAAAAGTTCTAGATGCTCTTGGTTAAATTCTTGTATAAATTTCTCATGAGATGTAGAAATAATGCTAACATGATGTGTAGTCTAATGTGGAATAGTGGATATTTATAAGAGACTTTATAATAATGTTTAGTATGACCCCCAAAATATTATGCATGATGTTTAATAGTAGACTCATCATGAGGATCCAAAGATTGTATCATGAAAAATATAATCACCAATAAGACTCCCTAATGTGTGGCTACAAGAGGTTGGAAAATTAGAATGTTGAGGATAACACACTCTAGGCCAATCATCAAAATATTAAACAAAGGCATAAAAAGGATTAATGGATGCACCATAAGTAGATTAAGATGTATCAAATCATAATAAAGGCTAATCAATTAGAATTTATATAAATAAATACATTATAAAATCATCAATGTGTATGTGATCATAATATAAGAATATGGAGAGTCTAAAATATAATAATTTTTATTTTATCTCTCCTAAAACTTGAGATAATGTGATCTATAGTTATATATGTATGCTAAAAATATTAGGATCTAAAAATCAATGGGGAATTAAAATATTTGCATCACTGTCATGTATTAATTGTAAAGAGTGATTATCATTTTTATTTGTGGAAACTTCATGTGACTATGAATGTATAACATAATCATCAAGTTTTCATGCCTTGTGAATTATTTCAATAGATAACCCATAAAGAGAAAAATATAAAAATTCAACATAATTAAATGGAAGAACATCATTGAATGAATTATGAACCCTATATATATATAATTATGAACATCATTGGTTTTCATACAATAATATGTGAATAAGAAACATGAACCATACTACTATCACACAATGAAGAATAATTAACATCAATTGATTTGAACCATGAGTTGCTTGAAAAATAATATCATGAGTTAAAAAAAAGTGGGATAAAATACATATACATTACATAAGTATGCATAAAATGTATGATCATTAGATATATCATGAAAAGAGGAAAAGGTTTTTAAATACAACACATCATCACTTATCATGGAAAGAGTATAACCACAATTATGCTCATGACTATCAATATTACTAGTTATAAGAAAATTAGAATCAATGTGAAATTCATAAAAAGGTGAAGTGAGTGCATCTAAAATAGAAAGAAAGGAAATGGCCAAATTTATGAAGGATTAAAGATTGGATACCCAATAAAACAACATCTCCACAGAATATGTACCATTATTCATGTGATAGAAATTTGTGATGTCATACAAGATTAGATATATGTAACAAATTATAAGAATCCATCAAAATGCTGGAGACATACATGGAAAAAAATCTAAATAAAAGGGTTTATGGGAATTCATCATGCAGGGTACACATAAATCAACAAATAATTGATGATAGAATGGTCTGTAAGAGTTGGCTATGGAGATAGCAACCCAAGATCTAGAGGCAAAATGGAAAGCAAAAAGAGAGAAGATCAATATTTAATGCTCAAGATTGTAATATAATTGAAAACTGTAGAACTACAAATGGGAACCCCTTGGTTATATAGCGAAGGTGAGACACAGGATTATACAAGATCATAACAAGTGTCTTAATCCTATGTCATGAGATAACTAACTTATAAAATATTAAATGACCTAAGAAACAAGACTTAGATGACATGATAAGATAAGATAAGAATACATGACATATAAGACTTCTCGAAAGATTCATAGAACATAAGTAAACTTAACATGTGAATAGGACCTACTAGGTGAACTAGTTAGGTAGGAAACCTTATTCACACAAACAACCCCCCACCTTAAGTGCAACTTAGGTAGGAGGAAACTAAAGCAAATGAGCAAAAATGGGTCCTATCTACTAGGCCATGTTAGGTACCCATGTACAAATACAATCTCTCACAAACAAAGAAAAGGAGAAAACTTAGTGGAGCAAAAACTCCTCTCCAAAAGAGATGAAAACAAAATGCTCCCACTGAAGAATGAGAAGGATAAATCCCCATGCAAGGAAAAAGACCCCCCATAAGAGAGAGGAAGAAGAGATACTAGGCAACCTCCCCTAAATGTAGTGTATCTTACAATCATGGTAGATGCTCAACAATGAATGTTGAAGATGGTCCAATATTATTGAACTAAATTCCTCCCCTTAGGAACAAAAAAAAAAAAGAATCTATGTAGGATTTCTTCCCGATATTGAAAGGTAGATGCAAGAATAAAGATGATATGTAATGTCTTTGAAGGATGATCAAGTGTCTCCATGTCAATTCCAAAAGTTGTCACACTCCAAATAGGTGTTCTAGGCCACACCGCAGAAGATGAAAATCTAGAATCTCCTAGAAATGGATGTAGAACACAATCCAAAGACAAAGATATCTCCTCTGAATACAAAGAAGTCTCCATTTTTTTCAAAAATTATCCATATTCATGTCAATTTGTGAAGAATGATCAAGTAGAGAATGAACAAGAGGGTCATAGTGTTCCCTCACAAAAATTGTCACACTCCAAACATGAGTTCTAGGCCACACTACAAAAGATAAAAATCTAGAATCTCTAAGAAATGTTCATGCATCAACATCAACCAAAATCCTCATGTCTTGGTAAATGTTCTAATTATCTAATGTTTACTTGTGAATCAAACACAATTAATTATTCACAAGAAGATCACCAACCAACACTCAGCTATCCATAGTCAGTTTGTGGATTCAACTATCCATAAACCAACAACAACTCACCAAGTTTATGGATTCCATTATCCACAGACCAATAACAACTCACCAAGTTTGAGAATTTAACTATCCATAAACCCAAAAATTCATTGCATGCCCCCTCTTGCTCCTAAAGGGACTAGAGATTAAACTAGTGCTTCTCATGCAAGGCATCATCTCTGAGTGAGAAGCTAGATCGAGATGATGAAGATCCTCCTACCTCTAATGCCTCTAGCCTCTAATCCCACATGTTTAATTCTTAGAGAACATATACATCTTCATTATCATTGTAAAGAGGTTATTTATCACACATTGCAATATTACATCTTTCTCCCTTAGTTTCAGTAGCAATTAAAGCATTATATATTTTTAACTTGCCATCAATAAGATATCTAGCACGTTGAATTTGATTCACTAGAATGTGACCTCTGATTAAAATAGAATCATTTGAAATTATTATTTCCTATTGAAGTATTAGTCTTCCTTTTGACAAACAAATAAGTTTCCTCATTAATTGAGTGAGTTTTAGTGACTATTTTCTCTTCATCAATTAAGTAAGATATCACATTTTCTAAGCCCGAGATTGGATTTAATTTGTTTAAAGTACACATAATGTTGTCAAAACTTGAGGGCGTACTATTTAATACAATAGATTTGATATCATCATCATCAACTGTACATTTTATTCCAGCATACAGCATAAGAAAGGATCCAAATGAAAGTATTCATGGACAAGTTATAGTCCAATAAATCATCACAATGCATAGATAAATCAAAAGGATCCCTTATGAAGGTCAACTAGAAAGAAAAAGAGAAGAATCGTGAAAATTATTTTTGACCAAAATTAAAGATTGATGAATACATGGTTGAACTTGCAACATCTTAAAATTGTAAAATGTATGATGCATATAAAATCATCATAGTCCTTCATCTATTAAAATTTATATGAATATATGAATGTGGATAATGTCTTGATGCATATACTCTTAATGTAACATTACAAATGATTTAAAATGTAAATATGCATTGCCATCATAACTAAAGATGTCAAGCATTAGGTATTTCATACTAGAAGCCATAGCATGAGCCAAACTATCATGAAATAATGAGGCATGAATACGATCATGTGAAGTAGAGGATATAGAGAGTTTGTAACTTTAAAAATTCACTAAGATTTGAGTCATTAATAGATCATGAGAGAGAAAATATAAATTAAGAATTATCATGAACCAAATAAGCAATATCATCATCATTTAGATCAAATTAGCATTTGTATCATATATTATGTAAGAATTATGATTATTGTGAAGCTCATGCACATGTATACTTGGTAATGTCTTCAAGGAGGAGAGGTACAAAAAATTATAGAAAAGATGAAAAATTACAAACATATTAAACCAATGCATTCTTATAATATGGAGCACACTCTACTTGATACAAGTATATATAATATCTTAAAAGGTTGACAAGTTTTGTGTAAGAACATGTGAAAACATCTTAGAATTGTGGCACATAGCAAGCATAAAGAGAGGGAGGGTGAGTATCAAGGGGTAAAAACTTATAAAAACTCAAAGATTAGATTTCAAAAACAATAAATTAGCATCCAAATGAAACTCATGTCATACCTCTATACAAGAGTTTGGGTACAACCTTTACCTATTCTAATGTTGAGTAACTTATCCTAGTGTTCTAGACCCAGCTTTCATATATATTTTTCTTACCCTAGTTCAAAATTGTAACTACAATTTTGAACCTAGGTTAGAACCACGCATGTAGTTTTAACCCTCAAATTCCCAAATTTACATTTAAACATGGTCCCAAGTTTAATTATTTCCAAGTAGTCATTTTCCATCAATATAAAAATGAAATATTTAAATTGTGTTGTTAGGACAATGTTATATAAAATAATATACTCTAATTCATTTCAGACATCTATTCTCTTATTCAAATATCATATTATTACTTAGAGATATTTTAATCAACATCTAAGACGGAAAGGATATATATCCATGTCATTTTTACTTATTCTTGTAGTTTCTTCCATCTTGTTTAAAAATTTTAAATCAATCTAAGGGCTTGACTAAGGTAAAATATGTGAAGCTAATCTCATTCCTCTCCTAGCACAAGTTCTATTAGTGATTCTAAGCACCACATTTTTCAAATACCATAGGTGTTCATGAATATAAAGACTAGGAATGTAAATTTTGAGGTCATAGATTGATGACAGTACCACAAATAAGGGTAAATATCATAAGACTTGGATTGAAGCTAAACAAAGTGTAGGTCATTTATTAGTTTTTTGAAGCTTAAGAGTTTCACATTTAGTGGTAAAGATCACCCTAAAAATTAGCAATAGCAATTAGATTATTGTAACTTATTACCTAAGTCTAGGAACACTACACAAGCATGTCATGAAAATTTATAAAAAAGATTAAGGTACTTAGCTTTATTTGTGATAAAAGGATGTCTAACTACAACTTGTTCTCAATGAACCAATTTTTATCTTGAAGTTACTATATTTGAAATTGTGAAGCTTTGAAAAACAAATAAATGACCTCCACTCTATTCAAGTTCAATATCACACTTGTAGTTTGATCTTGTTTCTATAGTATTGACCCTCGTGTATGACCTTGATCTTCACACTTCTAATATTCAAAACATGTTCACCTTTTCTATTTAAAAATGGTGGTGCTTAAAAGAACTAGTAGAATTTGTTGTGGGAATGGAAGTTAATGATCTTCCCATCTTTTGTTAGAGTTGATTCCTTATATCAATTTAAAAATTTGGAACAAGTTGGAATACATGCCAAAAAAATTCTATATGTCCCCTTATGATGTCAAATGTTGGCATAATTCTCCTAGATTCTTAGGTGATTGAATGATTCAAAGTGTATAATAATGTTCTCTATCAATGGTTCAATGATATATTATGAATTATGGCTTTGTATTTCTACACAACCCTTTAGTGCCACAATTTGAATATTTCATGTTTGAGTTGAGGAAAAAATGAAATTTCCTTCCTCATATAATTTGTAAACCACTATTCTGAAGCCACCCATATGATACATGATAAAATACAATACATATTACAAATTCAATGATCAAACTTCCAAAATTAGGTGCAACATGTTGGAGACAATGGATGAGATGAAGTGCCACACCATGATCATATAGGGAACCCAATGGAGAATGTTACACATTCCACCGAACCGCGTGAATCCAAAGATTCACCCCCCATGCTAGGAGTTTACAAAGGGCCCCACCAATAGATAGTCAAGGATTAGGTATCACAAGGTTGACAAAACATACGACACGAGATGAACAACAACATCAAGTACAACATCAACAAAGACCATACTTTCGGAAGTTCATAGATACGTAAAGTAAATCAACAAGTAAAGAACACTCATGGTTGTCGTAGGGAAGTGTCATCGCATAAGTGGACATAGGTTATCCGGGTAGTTCTTCCTAGGCCTCGGCTCCCATCCTTGGGTTATCCTGATAGCCTCTGCCGAACTCCGGCCCCTCATGCCAACTATGCAGAATCGACCTACTTCTTGTGGAGACAAAGTAGACGATTGTGCCATTCCAGGCCTTCCCGTCTCAGCTCAAGCCTATATGAGCACTTGAGGATGAGCGGGGAACATGTGTATCTTGATGAATATTTTGAGCTACCCTTTCCCCCATTTAATTTTAATGTTATAACTTGTTAGCAAACTTCCACATGGGTTATCTAGGTGCCCCTTTGTGTGTCGGCCCCCATTGGAAGCCACTCCTCTACTTCCAAACCAAAACCACTGAAAGCCAAAAATTAACACCACTTGCACGACACAAAACACCAATGTATCACATTGCGAGGTATCTTCCTCCCTGCTCATAAAACCCATGGAAACAATCACAAGGCCCAAATAATGTGCAAGGTGAAATGGTTTTCATACACAAGTTCACATTAAGTTTCACAACACAACTCATTAAATTAAGCCACCATGAGATTAAATAAACCTAGCCCCTGGAAGACTTCGACTATAATGATAGAACACACTTTTGCCATAACCAACCATACATCACTTAAATAAGCCGGCTACCTGAGTAACACATGATACAAAGACTATAAGAATAAACATTGACACGCAATATAAACTTACAAATAAAATACTCCAACATTTATGTTCTCATACAAATACATCACCTCGGTTTAGTTATTATCAACTTCATCAATTCCTCTACAATTTTCAACCATAAGTCATTACCAATTAAGGCTCTTTTCAATTTAAGAACAACTACTCAACGAAATGTTAGTCAACACAATTACTTTTTCTTTTATTTATCTATTTATGCATTAACTATTACATCTATATATATACTAATAAAAGTACATACACTAAATCAAACAATGTTGATCTTATTTAACAACTCCACTCTGTCATAAATATAAAGCTAATGTGATATTACTAATCTGGTTTAAGGCTCTATATGTTGATAATTAAACAAACACCCCTGGCTCATAGCGCGAACTTACTTATTCTAATCATGCATTTAAAGTAAGCTGGAGTAACACACGATATACACAAGTTGAGGTTATATTTACCTGACTTCAACATAACACAACCATTTGCTTGTAACTTTGAGTCTTTAGGAGAGTTGAAAAGCGTTGGAAGACTTAATCCTCAAGGATAAATTAGCGCCAAAAGGATAGGCAAGGCCAGTATAGAAAACTTAGATAGGAATCAATACACTAAATATGTAACTCAGTATACCAACCGAAATAAGAGTGTGTACAAGCTGAAATGTGAGTGTATATAAACCGAAATGAGAATGAACTTACTAATCTCATAGCCCCATACTTGCGCATCACTGAAGTTTTCTTCCACGTTAAAGCAATTAAGGAACTATATTGTAAACGACGACATGTGAGGCGCATAACCTATGCATGATGAAATTCGATATCAAGGTGGAAATGTTTATTAAGGATAACAGTTGACTCCAGTTCCATGGCTTGAATCGGCCAAGACATACGGATATGATATGAAGTTTCTACTGTTCTATTTATTACTTAAGATATTAATCCGCCATTCCTTGTTTTCGATGGAGATAGTTGTAATTTTAAAAAATGACTTCAGTGTGAGCACCTAATATCCAGGTCGTTCTGAAGGTTAAGTACAATATGTTTTAAACAGGGCACCATATTTCTGTATCAATTATCAGGAAAGAATACCAGGCTCAAAAAGATATATTGTGGGGCAGTGTTCTGACCCAGGCTACGTGCATCTTAGGAAAAATATGGGAAATGCATATGTATCTGTGTATGTCTACAAACAGGGACAGATCATAGAAGACAAACGATGATTTAATTTGCAAGAAAACCATGTTAAAATTAAAAGGATTCCATATGCCTTAAGAAAGCAAGGTAATAAAAGAAAACTCCAGACAATATAGAAGCTAAGATCTGACTTAAAGTTAAACAGATTCCTTTCCAGGCATGGGCGACGCCTAAAGCAAGGTCTATCATTCAACAAAATCTCTAAACTACTTAATGAAAACGGTTAAAAAACGTGTCGACTTTTTCCCTGAAACATCAGGCTTCAGAAGAAGATTCTTGTATTAATAAAAGAAACTAATACTGTTGTTTTATAGAATGGAGAGCAAGCTATGTAGTATAATTAACATGACAATAAACTTCACACATCTCGACAGTTCAATACTGCGGTATATCAATTTGTTTGAACAAACTTTAACAAAGGTTTGACATGGCAGCACCGTGCAATACAAGATATCGTATCATCAGCAGGGTCTACAGGATGATTTTGAGAGACAGGGGCTATGAAATTAATAAGGATTCAACATTAGATTATAGCTCATTCGTTGAGTCTATTCCAGAAACGCCTAATTATAAACTAGTTCGGTCCCATTAATAATATTTTATACTCGTATTAGATTACAGTCCAGAAAGATCTCCATTCAATTCCAAAACTTCTATTTGACAACAAAATTAAAGAATTATTCTTCTAGTTTCTAATCTTTTATTCATTTTAAGAAACAGGGAGGGTAATTTTTTTTTTCAGAAAGGAACCTGGCCTTTGCGGACGATTGAGCTGAAGGAATGCTGATTGAAGATTCAGTTCCAGACCAGAACACAAGTTCTAACTTTATTCAGTCCAACTCTTCTCTGTAAGGATTTCAAAATCTCCAAGCACCAAAGAAACTTCCAGCTGCTCTAATTTTCCTGAAAACCCCTTATTACAGAAGAACCCCTAGAGCACATTCACGGAAAAAAGCAAAGAACATAAATTAGTTTCTTTTCTTCTGGGAAGCCATAAAACCCATCGCCCCTCTCAAGATAACTTCCACTTCCATTAATTACTCCTCCACTCTTTTTTTTGTTACCTCCACTTCCGGGAGTTTTTATTCCCATTTGAAAATTCCCTCTATTTTATATTCTCCACTTAATTAAATTTTACC
>VDFB02256132.1:199558968-199610070 GCA_007258455.2 Sequoia sempervirens
ACAAGGGCAATGTTCTTATGGAGAATTGGTGTAGGGGCACCATGGCAAATTATGTAGATAGAGTCATATAAGTTCTAAAGTTTGGTTTTTGGTGTCTAAAGTCTTATGTGGGTCTAATAAGGTCATAATAGACCATGTGCAAGGTAATTGGGTCATATTGGGTTTATTGGTACAAAAGTTGTCATTGTTTTCAAAAGTTGTGAAAGTGCAAAATTGCAAAAATGCACAAAGAGAGAAGCCCAACAAGTAACTTGAAAGATAGTTTGAGTTGTTTGGTAGTTATTTTTTGGTGTAAAAAGTTTAAAAAGGCCTCACACAATTCAAGGCAGGGTTCTAGAGACTTATTTGAAGTTGAAAACAATAATATAAACAATATTTTCTTTGCAATTTTCTGGTAATTTGCTGCTCTAAGTGACTATACGGTTCCATACGAATTCCCCTTGATTGAAAGTGCATTGATAGCAATGGGTGTATGAGTTGACTTCACTTTGGACTTGGTTTGATTGAATTTCTCTGAGTTTGAAGAGATTTATTTACATTTTACTGTCAACAAATTTGTAAACTTAGAATTAAGGGTTTGATAGTGAAAAATGGGATTTTAGGCCATTCCACCCAGTGAAATTTGAATTAACTTGGTGGAATGGCATGGTTAGATGTAAGATGTTGTTTTTAAGAGTTTTCAAGAGCAGCGAGGGCTGTATGAAGTTTTTTTGATGCTGCTCTAGTTAGGATTTCAATGAATTTTGACTTAAGGTTAGTGGCTACATGTTGGAGTTTGCATTAAATGCAATGAAGAATGTTGGGAGTTGATTCATAAAGCATGTTGAGACATATTGTGAGGTGTTTGAAGTGTTGACAAGGTGGGAAAAGGTTTGGAAGGTATAGTTTCAATAAACCCCTGTTATAACTAGTCTAAATAGGCTTAACCAAGGGTTTTATGGTTTGAGTACCTTGTGGGTGTTTCTTGTGCCAATAGTTGTGGATTTAGACCATTTTTAGCCTATTTCAAGTCTATCAATTGATTTTTGGGGCTGGAGGACTGTTTAGCTTGGTAATGCTTTGGAAAATAGGGCTAATTGAGCCCTTGTCCAACATACCAGTCCTATTTTGAAGGTGAAAGTCTAAGACAACCACATGTACAAATGAGATATGTTAAGGAATGTCTTAATGGGTATCTGAAATGCCCATTCTTTTGTTGGTTTTGAATCTCTTTTGGAAGTTATGTTTAGATTTCTCTGCTTGCCATGCTACAAGAGAATTATGAAAGAATTGAGGAATAAGGGAAAGTTAGGGTTTTAAGGTTTGAAAAGCTATTTGAAAAGGTTTGAATTGTGATTATTGAAGGTTTTCCTCCCTTCTCTGCATCAATTGGTATCAGAGCATAGGTATTAGATCTTTTGAAGGGGAAAAGATTGAAGTTTGAGTAAAAGAAAGTTGCAGTTGAAAGAATCAAGATGCCTCCTAAAGGAAGTGGAGCCCTTGGTATGGAAGTAAGATTGTTAAAGGAATCACAAGATGCACTTTTAGTCGGGTTTACAGCATGGGAGACAAAGCAAAGAAGAGGAAAGGTCACTGAAGAAGAAAGTGACTGAGAGGAAGAGGAAGAGGGTGAGGATGAGAACCCTCCAAGTGGAAGAGTCCAAGGTGATGATTTGGATCTAGACGAGAGAAGGATGGTGAAGATGCTCAAGGCTATTAGAGGGGATGATTATGGTGAGAAAATAGATGTGCCAATGTATAATGGAAAGTTGGATGTTGAAGAGGCCCTGGATTGGATAGATGCACTAGATAAGTATTTCGAGTATAAGGAGGTTACTAAAGATCAGAAGGTAAAGTTTGCAAAAACTAAATTGAAAGGTCTTGCTCTTACATGGTGGAATTATGTTCAAGAGGAAAGAGTGAAGAAAGGAAAAGCAAAAATAAGTTCATGGGATAGGATGGTGTCAAAGATTAAAAGCCAATTTTTTCCAGGTGATCATGCCATACAAACTTTCAAGAAGTTGCAAAGTTTAAAGCAGAAGGATAAGGATGTCATGACCTACAATGAATAATTTCACAAGTTGAGTATTAGGTATGGTCATATTGAAGATGAGAATGAAAATATTTCAAGGTATATGTGTGGGTTAAGATTTCAAATCTAGGATGAGTTGAGTTTGGCTATGCCTAGAACAGTTGAGGAATGCTTTCAATTGGCTGCTAGGGTAGAAGAGAAGTTAAAAAGAAGGCACGAAAGACAAGGAAGAGGTAGAGTCAGCATTAGTAGAGGAAGAGGTACAAGGAAGACTTATGAAGAACAAGAAGATGTAAGCACAAACAAAGACCAAGTTGCTAATCAAAGAGGTGACTTTAGAGGTTTCAGAGGAATATTTAGACAAGTTAGAGGTTCAAGTTCATTTTTAGGAAGATTTTATCATTACAATCAGTTTATCCATGTAGCATGGAGGTGTCTAGAGAAATAAGGTTCTACTTCAAGTGGTGGTGATAAAAGAGTTCAATTGGTGCAAGAGGATGATTGTGAAAGCATTCATTCTCCTAATCAACTTGTTGCTCCAGAAGTTGGCGAATCATTGATGGTGAGAAGAACACCCCTTAAAGCATCCAAGGAGAAGGAGATGACTCAAAGAAGAACACTTTTCAAGACCACTTGCAAATGCAATGGAAAGGTATTTAAGGTTGTCATAGATCTAGGGAGTACTGATAACATGGTGTCAATAGAAATGGTTGATAAACTGAAGTTAGAGAAAATTCCTCATGAAACACCTTATAAAGTATCTTGCGTGAATGACGATAAGTCTATTTTGGTGAATGAACAAGCTTTAGGTGAGTTTAACATTAGTGGATATAAGGAAAAGATTCTTTGTGATGTTTTTCCAATGGATTGTTGCTATTTATTGCTTGGAAGACCATGGAAGTTTGATAGGCATGCATTTTATGATGATAGACACAATACTTATACTTTTGAAAAGGATGGAACCACTTTTACACTAACAAAATTGCAGGAGGATGATAAAGAATAGAGTAATGCAGAAAAAGTGATAATGTTGGGTAAGGAGTTTATAACATTTGTGGAAGACAAACATGATGAGTTTCCAATCACTATGAAGGAAGAAGATGCTGAGACAACAAGTTTGAAGAATAATTCAAGGTTGGAAAGGAAAGATGATAGTTTGGTGTCAAATTGTGATACAGAGAAGGTCAAGGATGAATTTCTTGTGAAGACTCAAGATTGGTTAGAGAGGAATGATAAGATTATGGTAGGTACAGTAATTTTTCCATTGGTTGCTAAAGAGGTTGGAGGGCAGTCATATTCTGTCAGTACATTGATTTGTAAACCTAATCAAGCAAAGATCCTAAGGGCAGAGACTCTGGTGAAAGAGATAAAGGAAAAAGATGGGTTGAACAAGGTGTATGGCAAGGACAAATGGATGAGTTTGAGTATGATTCAAGAGTAAAGAAGAGGACAGTCCAATACAAAGTGGGAAGAGGTAATTTTGCAAGTGTTCAAGCAAGATTAGCATCATTTTCAGATAAGGGAAAAGTCAGGGAACATTTGTCAAGTCAGTTTGCAAAGTTGGGGAAATGTCTAGGTGACAACAAGTTCACTAGTGCACAAAGTGATGCAAATTTTCAATACCTGATCCAGTGGAAGGGAGTACCAGGTGAAGATTCAGCTTGGATACCTTTGAATGATAAAAGGCAGCATGTTTTGATGTCATATAGTCCTCAAAGGGACTTGAGATCTTTTCCAGGCCGGGTGTATGGTGCAAGGCCACCATGGAAAATTATGTAAATAGAGTCATATAAGGTCTAAAGTTTGGCTTTTGGTTTCTAGAGTCTTATTTGGGTCTAATAAGGTCATAATAGAACATGTGAAAATTAATTGGGTCATGTTAGGTTCATTGGTACCAAAGTTGTCAATGTTTTCAAAAGTTGTAAAAGTGCAAAATTGCAAAAATGCACAAAGAGAGAAGCTCAATGGTCAAGTAACTTTAAAGATAGTTTGAGTTGGTTTGGTAGTTAGTTTTTGGTGTGAAAAGTTTAAAAATGCCTCACACAATCCAAGGTAGGGTTCTGGAGACTTATTTGAAGTTGAAAACAATAATATAAACAGTATTTTCTCTACAATTTTCTAGTAATTTGCTGCTCTAAGTGACTTTACAGTTTCGTACAGATTTCCCTTGATTGAAAGTGCATTGATTTCGATCGGTGTATGAGTTAACTTCACTTTGGACTTGGTTTGATTGAATTTATTTGAGTTTGAAGAGATTTATTTGCATTTTACTATCAACAGGTCTATAAACTTATAATTAAGGGTTTGATAGTGAAAATGGGTTTTTAGGCCATTCCACCCGATGAAATTTGAATTAACTTGGTGGAATGGCATGGTTAGATGTAGGATGTTGTTTTTAAGAGGTTTCAAGAGAAGGGAAGGTTGTATGAAGAGTTTTTGATGTTGCCCTAGTTAGTATTTCAATGAATTTTGGCTTAAGGTTAGTGGCTACATGTTGGAGTTTGCATTAAATGCAATGAAGAAGGTTGGGAGTTGATTCATAAAGCATGTGTAGACATATTGTGAGGTGTTTGAAGTGTTGACAAGGTGGGAAAAGGTTTGGAAGGTATAGTTTCAATAAACCCCTGTTATAACTAGTCTAAATAGGCTTAACCAAGGGTTTTATGGTTTGAGTACCTTGTGGGTGTTTCTTGTGCCAAAATTTGTGGATTTAGACCATTTGTAGAGTTTTTATCTTGGTGATGCTTTGGAAAACAGGGCTAATTGAGCCCCTATCCAACGTACAAGTACTATTTTGAAGGTGAAATTCGGAGACAACCACATGTACAATTGAGATATGTTAAGGTACCTTAATGGGTATCTGAAATGCCCATTCTTTTGTGGGTTTTGAATCTCTTTTGGAATTTATGTTCAGATTTCTCTGTTTGCCATGCTACAAGAGAATTATGAAAGAATTGAGGAATAAGGGAAAGTTAGGGTTTTAAGGTTTGGAAAGTTATTTGAAAAGGTTTGAATTGTGATTATTGAAGGTTTTCCTCCCTGGTCTGCATCAAGAATATTGGTGATGCTAAATGAAACAATCTAAAAAATAGGCTTGCACTATAATAATGTGCACTACATAAGATATACAGTAATAACGAAGGGACATCCATCAAAGCATAAAAAAAGGGATTTTTTTTTCATATGTTGTAGTTACAAGTGCCTTGCTAGACATACATAAAAATGTGGAAGCATAGACAAAGCAAGCAAACTGCTTCAAAAAATTCCTCAAAGAAATGTGATATCATGGATGTCGTGATTGAAGGATATGTTCAAAATGGGTTTTTTTCTAAAAATTCCTTAGAAAATTTTAAGAAAATGTAACCAGTGGGTGTAAAGCCCAACTCCTCAACCTTTGAAATCATCCTTCCTACCTATGTGTGAATTGGAGCTTTGGATGAGGACATCCATCAAAAGCATATTTGGAAGTTTATTTTTATCAAATATTGTAGTTGTATTTATTAGAAGTTTGCACATTGTAAGGGATCCTAATGTTTTAGGATCATATATATATATATATAGTTCAATATGAAATGCAGAGGGTTGATTAGAAGGTACTCTACAATTATTCAAACATACATCATAGGATATCATTTATATCCAAAGGAAAGTATTCATGGACAACTTAGAGTCTAATAATCATCACGATGCATAGATAAATCAAAAGGATCCCTTAGGAAAGTCAAATAGAAAGAAAAAGAAAAGAATCATGAAAATTATTTTTGACCAAAATTAAAGATTGATGAGTACATGGCCAAGTGAAACATATTAAAATTGCAAGAATAATGATGCATATAAAACCATCATAATCCTTCATCTATTAAATTTTATATGAATATAGGAATGTGGGTAATGTCATGATGCATATACTCTTAATAAAATATTAAAAATGATTTAAAATGTAAAGATGAATCACCATTATAATTAAATATGTCAATCATTAGCTATTCCCTACTAGAAGTCATAGAATGAGCCAAACTATCATGAAATAATGAGGCATTATATCATGTGAAATAGAGCATATAGAGAGTTTGTAACTTTAAAAAATCACTAAGATTTGAATCATTAATAGACCATGAGAGAATAGATATAAATTAAGAATTATCATGAACCAAAAGAGAAATATCATCATTATTTAGTTTAAATTAGCATCACTATCATATATTATGTAAGAATTATGATTATTATGAAGCTCGTGAACATATGAGGTAAAGTTTTCAAGGAGGAGAGGAACAAAAATTTATAGAAAAGATGAAAAATCACAAACATACTAAGCCAATGAATTCTTAGAAGATGGATAACCCTCTATTTGATACAAGTAGATAATATCTTCAAAGGTTGACAAGTTTTATCTAAGAACAAGTGAAAACATCTTACAACCATGACACATAACAAGCACAAAGGGAGGGGGGTGAGTATCAAGGGATAAAAACTAATTAAAATCCAAAGATTAGGTGTCAAATACAATAAATTAGTATCCAAATGCAACTCATGCCATATTTCTATTCAAGAGTATGTGTACAACCTTTACCTTTTCTAATATTGAGTCATTTTTCCTAGTGTTCTAGACCCAAATTTCATATATAAATTATTCTTACCTTAGTTAAAAAAATTAACTACAATTTTGAACCTAGGTTATAACCACACATACAATCTTGATCCTCAAATTCCTAAATTTAAATTTAAACATGGTCCCAAGTTTAATTATTTATAATTAGTCATTTTCCATCAATATCGGCATGAAATTTCAAATTGTTTTGTTAGGATTGTGTTATATAAAATAATAAACTCTAATTAATTTTAGAATGTATCTACTGTCTCTTCTTCAAATATCACATTATTACTTAGAGAGATTTTAATCATCTAAGAGGACAAGGATATATATTCATGTCATTTGTACTCATTCTTGTAGTGTCTTCCATCTTGTTTAAAAATGTTAAATCAATCTAAGGGCTTGACTAAGGTAAATATGTGAAGCTAATCTCATTCCTCTCCCAACACAAGTTCTACTAGTGATTCTTAGCACCACATTTTTCAAGTATCATAGGTGTTCATGAATCTAAAGACTAGGAGTGTAAATTTTTAGGCCATAGACTGATTAAAATACCATTAAAAAGGATAAATACCATAATACTTGGAATTAAGATAAACAAAGTGTAGGCCATTTGTTAGTTTTTTGAAGCTTAAGGGTTTTTGATTTAGTAGTAGAGATCACCCTAACAATTAGCAATAAAAATTAGATTATCGTAACTTATTAGCTAATTTTACGAACACTACACAAGCATGTCATGAAAATTCATAGAAAATATTAAGGTACTTAACTTTATTTGTGATAAAAAGATGTTTAACTACAAGTTGTTCTCAATTATCCAATTTTGATCTTGACTACTAGATTTAAAATTGTGAAGCTTTGAAAAATAAATAAATGACCTCCACTCTATTCAAGTTTAATATCACACTTGTAATTTTATTCTTTTTCTATAGTATTGACCCTAGTGTATGACCTTGATCTTCACACTTCTAATATTCAAAACATGTTCACCTTTTCTATTTAAAAATGGTGGTGCTCAAAAGCACTAGTAAAATTTGTTGTGGGAATGGAAGGTAATGAACTTCTCACCTTTTGTCAAATTTGAGTCCTTATATCAATTTAAAAATTTGGAACAAGTTGGAATACATGCAAAAAAAAAGTCTATATGTGCCCTTATGATCTCAAATGTTGACACAATGCTCCTAGATGCTCATTTGATTTAATGATTCAAAGTGTATGATAATGTTCTCCATCTATGGTTCAATGATATAATATGAATTATGGCTTTGTCTTTTTATACAACCCTTTAATGCCACAATTTGAAAACTTCATGTTTGAGTTTTTGGGTACTAACTAGTTGGAGACAAGTTGGCTTGTTCCTATGCTTAAATTTAAAATTAGAAATTAAGAGGTCAAAGCCACACGTGCATTTCTAAACCATGTTCAAAATCATACTTTTAGTTTTGAACCATGTTCAAAATTATACTTTTGATTTTGAACAAAGACAATGAACAACAATCAAAGTTGGGTTTGGACCACTTAAAAATAAAGACTAGAAATTAGAAAAAGGCTATGCTATATATTAACTTTTATGCAAAAATGTCTCATTTAAACACTAAATTGTTATATTTAAAATAAATAATTCAAAAAATAATCCATAAAATAATGAAAAGGGCATGAAAATACACTTTCCATCCACTTCTAAATATAATCCTTTACATTTTTTAATATTCCACCCAAATGTTCAATAATCTAATGAAGTCTTCTAGAAAAAATGGTACATAATTACAAAGTTTAGAAATGCTCATGTGGTCATCTTAATTCCTCTAGCCACTAGATATGTTTTGATGAACTAATGTCTTATATATATTTTATATAAAATATTATATTAATGATATATTAAAAAAAAAAAGTGATGGGTGGAAAGACATCACACTCTAGAGTCTACGCAAGACAAAACCTTAACTAAACATGTCAAAACGCGAGAAAAATAAAAAAGTGTCTAAATCACTAAGTAGCAAGAGCTATAGATCTACTAGAAAGTGGAGGCGGATCACAATCATTAGGCTTTCCCCAACTATCAAGAAGTTCTTGACAATTGGAATTTAGTTTTCAACCTATAATGACACATTCTTGATTAACTTGTTATCATTTGATAGTTGAGTTTTATTTCTAGTGGGAAAGATGGTTAATGCCAATTGAAAAAATTGCTACTATCTAATTAACTAGAAGCACCTTTATCACAAAATTCTAAAAAGATAGACCATAAACACTATAACCTCAAACTCCATATTAAAATAACTAAAAATAATAAGAAAATTGAAAGTCTTTAACTTTTGTTCTATCTTTGATTTTTTTATTTAACTTCTACCCTGACATTTTTTATATCTTTTATTTTATGTTACTTCAACCTTAACATTTTTTCGTATCTTTTATTTTATGTTAACTTCAACCTATCACACATTTTTATATTCCACAAATTTTGTTTGCTTCTCTTATTTGTCTCAAATTTCCCTACATTTCTTATCTCCTAAAATTTCCCTAACCTTTCTTATCCATTCAAAATTTGACAAAGGGCAAGCTTGTTGTCCTTGACCCTTAAATTTGGCAAAGGGCCGACTTCTTGTACGTGACCCTAAATAAGGAAATGTATTGTTAACAAAAAATGTAAGGTAAAGATAATGCCACACTCATTTATTTTGTACAAAAAGACTATTTATATTGACTTTCTTTGGCAGAAGCTTATGAGTGTTTCTTTGGATTTTTGCATTTTGTAGGCTGCACATGGAGATCAGAGTTAGTGGGTGTTGTCCTTCCATGTGCACTGTGCAAAAATCCAAAAGAAAGAAATGTTTACTCATGTAAAATTTCACTGAGAATAATAAGAGATTGAACCAAAGCTATTCTTAGCCTACTACTGTTTATTTGTATTAGTGCTTTCAAAGTTTATTCAAAAATCTATATTGCTAAGGTTACTAGTGACCACCGAGAAAGAAAATAGAGGTGAGTCTATTGAATAATTTCTTAGCCCTTATTCATCAAACTAGAGGTTACAGGTGTTCATGTTGTCTATATGCTCTGTTTGTTTCAAAATGGATTATCAATTGTGTTTAACAAAGTGGATTTTTTTAGTCTTTGATTTTCAGTCGAAGAAGTTTCAGCTTAAGACTCGTATTCTCATATCAAATAAGATTGTTAAAAAATTGACAAATACATTTTCGAATCTACCCAGCCAATTATTCCTTCCAGATTACCACAAAACGAGTGATTATGGTTTGACCATCCCCATGTTCTTGATCTACTGTTGGCTTGTAGATGGGGCGTGTTTTGGTAAATATCTTATTTGTAAAGAGATACAAGTTAAGAAACATGTTTGTAAATATAAATACGATGTTTTCACAGTCTATAATTATTTGCATTAAGATTTTCTAGGTAAAATTATGTTAAAATATTTGTTTTCCTGATATTTTGAATCATACTACACTCCATGATCTTGTTGGATGTTGTGGTTGTGTTACTGATATGTGGTTGTCATTGTTATCAACACTTTTGGCATTAATGTGTTAGAAGTTGTATATGTCGAGGATATTGAGAAAATTGTAATAAAGTAAGTTGCAGGTTGTCAGTGGTGAAGTGAAGTTCAATCTATTGGTTAGCTCAATACATTGATGATCAGAGGTTGTGGATTAAATGGTTTCTTTTTTAGTATATCTATTTTATCCATGTTAAGTTTCAGAGATCCGCGTGAAGATTTATTCAAGTTATGAGCAGTTGTGTTCTGACAGTCATTTTCTTGCTTCAGTTCGTGTTCATGAATGAAGATGATGTGATTCTAGTAAGTTTAGTTGTTGTGGATGCTTCTCTGGTGATTCATGATGTTTATGGATGTTTCTAGATCATGCTCTATCTGTGTTGCACGTCCCCATTGATCGTTGTGCTCACGATTGGATATTTTCTCTTGTGTGTTCACGTTTTTCATGTTTTAGGCCCACAAGGTGTTGTAGCATGTTGTGGATCTTCAAGGAATAATTATTTGAAGTGTTTTCTTGTTTGAGGATTTTATTTTGGGTCTCCACTATGTTGTGTCCGACCTTGGTTGATTCACATTGAAATTTATTTAATGTTTTGGGCTGACAGTTTGTATTTATTTTATTATTTCATTAAGGCCGACATGTAGCGATGTAATTTCTTGTTGCAAATATATATAAGCGATTTTTTATTCCATTTGAAGGTGTGCTTGTGTATGAGATGTGTGAATAATGTCCTAATCATTTGAAAGCAAAAGCAGAGTGTGAAGAAGAATGAGCAAAGTGTGAAGAAGTGTTCATGTGCTTAACCAAAACTGTAATCAGGCATTAGCAAATGCTATTTTCTCAGTTCAAATTCCTGTGGATGTAATCCAAATCCTTTTGTAAGATAGTGATTCTTCCTTTTGTAATTGAGCGGTGAGCTCTAGGCAGTGCGCCTGAATGCATGTGCATTCCCCATTCACATTTCTTTATAATTTTAACAAGGTATAATCTTGTGGACTGACCTCCACCGTGGTTTTTCCCCTAACAGGGTTTCCACATCAAAAATCTTGGTGTTGTGTGTTTCTGATGCGTTGATTTATGCTTTCATGGTTATTGATCAAATCTGAGAATAAGGTTAATAAGTTTAATAAGTTTGAAATTATGTGACAATTGATTCACCCCCCCTCTCACTTGTTTTCCCTTGTGTTGCCAATAATTGGTATCAGAGCAGGTTCCTTGGAAGGAGTTTAATATCTTGAGGTGATCCAGGGTGATGACATACAAGAAGGATAGTCCAAGATTTGATGGAACAAATTATTCTCTATGGAAGGCTCGAATGGAGTTTCATCTGAGATGCATTGGTGAACCCTACTGGAAAATTACAAAGAATAGATATATCATTCCACAGAATGGTCCTTCTACTGCAGATGAGATTAAGGAAGTTGAGTACAATATCAGGGCTAAGGAAGCATTGTTGAGTGCTTTGACTGATTCTGAGATGACAAATGTTATGGATCTGATGACTACTTATGAGATCTAGAAAAGGTTGGAAACTTTGTATGAAGGTGATGCTAATGCGAAGATTGCTAAGTTGCAAAGTCTGAAAGGGAAATATGAAATGTTGAGAATGGATGATGATGAGAACATTACCTCTTTCATGCAAAGAGTGAATGAACTTGTGTGTGGTATCAGATGTGTTGGTGGATGATTGGAAGAATCGGAGATTGTTGCTAAAGTGATTAGATCCTTTCCTGTTGCATACAAAGTCAAAGATACTACTATTGAGGACCTTCAGACTGTAACAAATGTAACCAGAGACATGTTGATTGGTAAGCTTATTGCTTTTGAGTTGAGTGAGTTTGGTGATGCTCTTCCTAAGATAGAATCTGCATTCAAGGCTACTACTTCTAGAAGAGATAAACAGAAATATGATTTGGGTGAAAGTTATTCTAGAAAGGTATTCAAGTACGAGGAGGAAATGAGAGAGATTGAAGAAGAGGAGAGAAAACTAGAGTAGCTTGAAGCACTTATTGTCAAGAGAGAAGCCAGAGGAGAAGGTACGTATAAAGGGAAATTGCCTATTAAATATTTTTCTTGCAATAAGATAGGTCATTTTGCATCAAGGTGTCCGGAAAGAGTCCCTAAGCCAAGACCTAACAAGCCTCTATTTTAAAGAAAGTGTTCTTATGTTGCTAATGAAGGTGTGATAGATGATGAATCTGATAAAGGGAATGCAAGTGAAGATGAATGGGTATTCATTGCTATTAAGGAAAATGATCCAGCCCCTATTGAATCTGCTAGTTGTACAAATGTGGAGAAAGCCCTAGCTGCTCAAGTTGAAGAGAAAGATGAATGGGTGATTGACAGTGGATGCTCTCATCACATGATAGGTGATAAAATAAAATTTGTGAGCCTGGAAAAGTATGATGGTGGTGTTGTAAGATTTGGTGATGACAAAGTTGGTGTAATATGTGGCATAGGATGTATTTCTCTTGATAGTAAGAATAATACTGATGATGTTCTATATGTGGAAGGTTTGAAGCACAATATTTTAAGTATTGGACAAATGGTTGAAAAGTGATACAATCTTCAATTCAAGAATGGAAAGTGCAAAATATTGGGGAGTTCTGGAAATGTGATTGCTTCAGGTACAAAAACAAAAGGTAACATATTTCACCTAAATGCTATTGGTAAAAGTTGTCTGATTGCTCAAGTTGATGAAAGTTGGTTGTGGCATAGGAGAATGTGTCATATAAACTTTGACAATATTATCAAGATAAGTTCTACTCAGGCAGTGAGAGATCTTCCTAAGTTGGTGAAGCCTACTAATACTATATGCAAGGAATGTCAGTTAGGGAAGCAAACTAGAATTTCATTTCAGAGCAAATAACATTTTTCAAATGAAGTGTTGGAGCTTGTTCATACTGATTTGTGTGGCCCTTCTAGATTCAAAATCTTACAAGGAGACAAGTACTTCATGTTACTTATTGATGATTACTCTAGATTGATGTGGGTTACTTTCTTAAGGGATAAATTTGAAGCTCTAGAGAAATTTAAGATTTTTAAGGCTATGGTTGAGATAGAGACAGGTTTGAAGATTAAATATTTGAGATCAGATAGAGGTGGTGAATTCACTTCCCATGAGTTTAATTCTTTTTGTGAAGTGCATGGGATAAAGAGACAATTATCTGCCATGCGGACCCCTCAACAAAATGGAGTTGTGGAAAGGAAGAACAGGATAGTTCAAGATGTTGCTAAGACTATGATGCTAGAAGGAAATGTTCCTCATATTTATTAGAAGAAGTTGTGAGTACTGTTGTTTACATTCTTAACCAGGTACAAGTCAAAGGTGATACTGGTAAGACCCCTTTTGAGCTATGGTTTGGTCACAAGCCTACTGTTAGATATTTCAAAATATTTGGGAGTAAATGCTATATCAAAAGAGATGAAGAGATAGGAAAGTTTGATGCTAGGAGTGATGAAGGAATCTTTCTTGGTTATTCTACTAAGAGCAAGGCCTACTAGTGCTACAATAAGAGATTGAAGAAAGTAGTTGAAAGTGAAAATGTCAAGGTTGATGAAGACATAGCTAGACCATCCAGAACCTGTGGATATGATTCAAATGATCAAAATAACAGTTCAATCATAGGAAAGAAAGTTCAGACTCAAAATCAAGTTTAGATCATTCTGGTGAATCAAGAAAATCAAGAGGAAGGAACTAGTGAAAGTGTAGAAGAGAGATCACAAGAGCCAGAAGTTCAAGAACATCCTAAGACTCCAAGTTATGTAAGACTAAATCATTCAGAAGATCAAATTATAGGTGATAAGAGCAAAGGTGTTCAGACTAGGAGAAAATTTGCAGAAGAATATTGTTTGATTTCAAAGACTGAGCCTAATAGTGTCAATGAAGCATGCAAAGATGAACATTGGGTGGAAGCAATGAAAGAAGAACTAAAGCAAATTGAAAATAATAATACATGGATTCTTGTTCCTAGACCTAAGGGAAAAAATGTAATTGGAACTAAACAGGTCTTTAGAAACAAGTTGAATGAGCAAGGTGAAGTTGTTAGAAACAAAGCAAGATTGGTGTGTAAAGGATATTCTCATATGGAAGGAATTGAATTTGAAGAAACTTTTTCCCTTGTTGCTACGATTGAAGTTGTGAGACTATTTCTTGCTTATGCTACTTACAAAAACTACAAGATTTATCAAATGGATGTCAAGTCAGCATTTTTAAATGGTGAATTGGAAGAAGTGTATGTTGAGAAACCTGATGGATTTCAATTGACTGATCAGGGAGATACAGTTTTTCGGTTGAAGAAAGCATTGTATGGACTTAAGCAAGCCCTAAGAGCATGGTATGTCAAATTGGACAAGTATTTTTTGAAGCTTGGATTCAATAAAGGTACTGTTGATAGTAATTTGTATTTCAAGATTGATAATGATAAAGATTTGATTTTTGAGGTCTTTGTTGATGATATCATTTTTGGAGGAAATGATAGTGTGTGCATGAAGTTTGCTGATGAGATGCAGAATGAGTTTGAGATGTCTATGATTGGTGAGATGAAATTCTTTTTGGGATTGCAAATTACTCAGTTAGATAAAGGGATCTTTATATCTCAGTCCAAGTATGTAAAATAATTGCTAAATAAGTTTGGTATAGAAGATTCAAAGCCAATTGGTACACCTATGGTGACTAGATGCAAGTTGACACAAGATGATGATTCTCTGAAAGCAAATCAAACTAGATACAGATCGATGATTGGTGGAATACTTTATTTGACTCAAACTAGACTTGATATCATGAATGTTGTATGCATTGTTGCAAGATTTCAAGCTGATCCTAAGGAATCTCATGTAACTATTGTGAAGAGGATTTTCAGATACTTGAAGGGGATAGTTGATTTTGGTTTGTGGTATCCTAAAGATGATGATCTTACCTTGAGTGCTTTTACTGATGCTAATTGGGCAGGTGATGTGGATGACAGAAAGAGTACTAGTGGTGGTGCATTTTTCTTGGGTAAGAAGTTGATTGCATGGTTAAGTAAGAATCAGAATGCCATTTCTTTATCTACTGTAGAGGAAAAATACATTGTTGTTGCTAATAATTGTACTCAAGTATTGTGGATGAAGCAGATGTTGAAAGATATCAGAGTTGTGTATGATGAACCTATTGCTATATTCTATGATAATTCAAGTGCAATTAACATTTCTAAGAATCTAGTGTTGCATTCAAAGACCAAGCATATATCTATCAAGTTTCACTTTTTGAGAGAGAAGGTGAGTGAAAAGGAAGTCATATTGAAGTATGTGCCTACTAAGGAGTAGATTGCAGACATCTTTACAAATCCTTTGCCTAAGGATACTTTTGAGTATCTCAGAGGGAATCTAGGGGTGATTACCCCTCCTAGTCGGAACTAAGATGCATTGACTTGCATCAATATGTGCATTTCATAGTCATATCTTGATCTGGATTGATGTTGTGGTGGCTGCTACTCAGGGGGAGTAGTCAAATGTTCAAATATGTGGTTCAGAGCTTGTGTGGAGAAAAGAGATCTTTGTCATTGATTTCAAAGGGGGAGAAGAGTCATGTGAAAAACTGTGAATTATCTAAGGAGAAGATTCATGTGGGGAGAAGAGTTGTGTGAAAGAGTTGAAGAGAAAAGTGTCAGAACCTAAAGGGGGAGTAAGTACTAAAGATAGTTGCGTTGATGGTGTTTTTCACATCATGTGTTGGCATAAATGCAAAAGGGGGAGATTGTTGAATGTTGTGGTTGTGTTGCTAATATGTGGTTGTCATTGATGTCAACACTTTTGGCATTAATGTTTTAGAAGTTGTATATGTTGAGGATATTGAGAAAATTGTAATAAAGTAAGTTGTAGGTTGTCAGTGGTGAAGTGAAGTTTAGTCTGTTGGTTAGCTCAATACATTGATGATCAGAGGTTGTGGATTAAAGGGTTTCTTGTTGAGTATATCTAGTTTATCCACATTAAGTTTCAAAGATCTACGTGAAGATTTGTTTGAGTTATGAGCAGTTGTGTTCTGACAGTCATTTTGTTGCTTAAGTTGGTGTTCCTAAATGAAGATGATGTGATTCTAGTAAGTTCATTTGTTGCAGATGCTTCTTTGGTGATTCATGATGTTTGGGATGTTTCTATATTGTGCTCTATCTGTGTTGCACGTCCGCATTGATCGTTGTGCTTGTGATTGGATATTTTCTCTTGTGTGTTCATGTTTTTCATGTTTTTGGCCGACAAGGTGTTGTAGCGTGTTGTGGATCTTCAAGGAATAATTATTTGAAGTGTTTTTGTGTTTGAGGATTTTATTTTGGGTCTCCACTATGTTATGGCTGACCTTGGCTGATTTGCATTAAAATTTATTTAATGTTTTGGGTCGATAGTTTGTATTCATTTTATTATTTCATTGAGGCCAAAATGTAGCAATGTAATTTCTTGTTGCGAATATATATAAGCGATTGTTTGTTCCATTTGAAGGTGTGCTTGTGTGTGAGATGTGCGAATAATGTCGTAATCATTCAAAAGTAGAAGCAGAGTGTGAAGAAGAATGAGTAGAGTGTGAAGAAGTGTTCATGTGCTTAACCAGAACTGTAATCAGGCATTAGCAAATGCTATTTTCTGAGTTCAAATTCATGTGGATGTAATCCTAATCCTTTTGTAAGACAGTGATTCTTAATTTTGTAATTGAGCAGTGAGCTCTAGGAAGTGTGCCTAAATGCATGTGCATTCCCCATTCACATTTCTTTATACTTTTAACAAGGTATAATCTTGTGGATTGACCTCCACCGTGGTTTTTCCCCTAACAAGGTTTCCACGTAAAAATCTTGGTGTTATGTGTGTTTCTGATGTGTTGATTTATGCTTTCATGGTTATTGATTAGATCTGAGAATAAGGTTAATAAGTTTAATAAGTTTGAAATTTTGTGACAAATGATTCACCCCCCCCCTCCTCAATTGTTTACCCTTGTGTTTCCAACAGATCCCTCATCAGAATAAAAAATAGATTAAGTTCAAATAATTGTTTTTTATGCCCTTATGAAAAACATGACTTATGTTCTTGCAGAGGAAAATAATACACCCTATGTACATAAATATTTAGAAGCTGTAATAAATTGTTATTTAAAACCCTTAACATTTTAGTTGAGTTGAGTAATGATAATGGACTCATGATAATGTTGATGTAAGTTAGGAGATAATATAAATAGGTATGTGATAAATTGAAATGAGAAGGATTAAAGTTTTGTGTACTTTAACATAAATTTTATTCAATGAGATGTCATAAGAAAATATTTATAATTCAAATTTGGTATTATATTATAGATTAAAAGGATGAGATCATAGATTGTAAATGTGTCTAGGATAAATAGAATGTTGTAGATTTGATCATAGGGGTTTTACATAAGGAAATATAGCATGCCAATGTGATGGATTAAGTCTTTAATTAGTGAGTGCATTAAAATAATCAAATCATGCATTAGAGTTATACATCCAAGACTTAATTCAAAATAGTGTAAAATTAGAATGGAATTTTAAGTGTTAAGGTATGTTATTTTTACTCTATATTTCTCCCCAATGTTGATATGTTCATAAAATTATGTGTGCATACATGCCAAAGTAGAAGTACATAGAAAACATGAGAAGTTGTAATAAAAAGGATAGCAATTTTTTAAATTTCATAGCTCATTTAAGCCACTCAAGCAAATGTGTGTTTCTAGTATATGAAATCTACACATGGACTAAAAGTAAAATAAGTAGACAATATGTCCTCTTAGTTTGTGTGTACTATTGAACATAAAGAAAAGAGAGAAAATTGTAACTAAAAATAGAGTGTAATCATGTAAGTTATAATTGCAAATTTTAAAAACATAATATAGAAATTAATAATGCTATGTAGAATTTAGCATAGAATAAAATCTCAAAGATTGTACTTACCTTGTGTATGTGTATGATATGCTTGAAAGTGTGTGGAAAAGGTGTTGGGCCACTATTTTCCCCAATAAGAGAATGTATGAGAATGTGATCTTTTAAAAAGGAATAAACCATTGCCCCTCAAATGGCAAGATCACTTGTGAAAACATATAGCATAAAGAAATACAACATATGTTCATATAGTGATAATCATGTAAAATAGTCAAGAGTGTGAAATCAATATTTACCAATATCCATGGGATGAAAATATATGTCATGAAATTCTAATGCCCCTCTCATAAGATTGTTCTTTAAGATTTTATAAGTGTTCCATATCATAATCATGAATCATTTATTTATTAAAAAAAGTTGTGTATAAGAATGATTCCTTTGGTGTTGTTACTCACATTTCATGTCCTTAATTTGGAGGAATTTCAATAGATGTTTCATTATTATGACATGGAACATGATCATGGAAATGCATATCGAAAGATATACCATTGGCAACATCAGTATCATCTTTTTTGTTTGAAATATCATTGTTTATATTTAAGTAATTTTGGTTGGAGCATTTAGATAAAGAATAACGCCACAATATATTGTGTCATTTATGCTCATTTTTATGTATGTCTTTCCTTCATTGTCATGTTGTTAGATATTTTCATGTGTAATGATGTCATGCTATTAGCTAGCTTCCTTATATTTGTGATGATCCTTATGATCTAGGATTAAAAGGATCCTCCTTGCCACGTTGAGCCATTATGTCTATTTATTTTTATACCAATGTTCTCAACTTCATATCATATTTTATCAAAATGGTAAATTGAATTTTGTTCTTTAGTGTTCAATACACCTACTCAAAGTATATATACCCTATGACAATGACCAATTTATTTATCACCAAACTATTTTGTAATGTTTGGATCTATAAATTTTCTTAATGGGAGGTAGAGTTATGAGCTTGTCTTGCAAAAGTTGTATTAGCACTCTATGGAGATGATCCTCCAAGCGAGTAAAAGTTCTAGATGCTCTTGGTTAAATTCTTGTATAAATTTCTCATGAGATGTAGAAATAATGCTAACATGATGTGTAGTCTAATGTGGAATAGTGGATATTTATAAGAGACTTTATAATAATGTTTAGTATGACCCCCAAAATATTATGCATGATGTTTAATAGTAGACTCATCATGAGGATCCAAAGATTGTATCATGAAAAATATAATCACCAATAAGACTCCCTAATGTGTGGCTACAAGAGGTTGGAAAATTAGAATGTTGAGGATAACACACTCTAGGCCAATCATCAAAATATTAAACAAAGGCATAAAAAGGATTAATGGATGCACCATAAGTAGATTAAGATGTATCAAATCATAATAAAGGCTAATCAATTAGAATTTATATAAATAAATACATTATAAAATCATCAATGTGTATGTGATCATAATATAAGAATATGGAGAGTCTAAAATATAATAATTTTTATTTTATCTCTCCTAAAACTTGAGATAATGTGATCTATAGTTATATATGTATGCTAAAAATATTAGGATCTAAAAATCAATGGGGAATTAAAATATTTGCATCACTGTCATGTATTAATTGTAAAGAGTGATTATCATTTTTATTTGTGGAAACTTCATGTGACTATGAATGTATAACATAATCATCAAGTTTTCATGCCTTGTGAATTATTTCAATAGATAACCCATAAAGAGAAAAATATAAAAATTCAACATAATTAAATGGAAGAACATCATTGAATGAATTATGAACCCTATATATATATAATTATGAACATCATTGGTTTTCATACAATAATATGTGAATAAGAAACATGAACCATACTACTATCACACAATGAAGAATAATTAACATCAATTGATTTGAACCATGAGTTGCTTGAAAAATAATATCATGAGTTAAAAAAAAGTGGGATAAAATACATATACATTACATAAGTATGCATAAAATGTATGATCATTAGATATATCATGAAAAGAGGAAAAGGTTTTTAAATACAACACATCATCACTTATCATGGAAAGAGTATAACCACAATTATGCTCATGACTATCAATATTACTAGTTATAAGAAAATTAGAATCAATGTGAAATTCATAAAAAGGTGAAGTGAGTGCATCTAAAATAGAAAGAAAGGAAATGGCCAAATTTATGAAGGATTAAAGATTGGATACCCAATAAAACAACATCTCCACAGAATATGTACCATTATTCATGTGATAGAAATTTGTGATGTCATACAAGATTAGATATATGTAACAAATTATAAGAATCCATCAAAATGCTGGAGACATACATGGAAAAAAATCTAAATAAAAGGGTTTATGGGAATTCATCATGCAGGGTACACATAAATCAACAAATAATTGATGATAGAATGGTCTGTAAGAGTTGGCTATGGAGATAGCAACCCAAGATCTAGAGGCAAAATGGAAAGCAAAAAGAGAGAAGATCAATATTTAATGCTCAAGATTGTAATATAATTGAAAACTGTAGAACTACAAATGGGAACCCCTTGGTTATATAGCGAAGGTGAGACACAGGATTATACAAGATCATAACAAGTGTCTTAATCCTATGTCATGAGATAACTAACTTATAAAATATTAAATGACCTAAGAAACAAGACTTAGATGACATGATAAGATAAGATAAGAATACATGACATATAAGACTTCTCGAAAGATTCATAGAACATAAGTAAACTTAACATGTGAATAGGACCTACTAGGTGAACTAGTTAGGTAGGAAACCTTATTCACACAAACAACCCCCCACCTTAAGTGCAACTTAGGTAGGAGGAAACTAAAGCAAATGAGCAAAAATGGGTCCTATCTACTAGGCCATGTTAGGTACCCATGTACAAATACAATCTCTCACAAACAAAGAAAAGGAGAAAACTTAGTGGAGCAAAAACTCCTCTCCAAAAGAGATGAAAACAAAATGCTCCCACTGAAGAATGAGAAGGATAAATCCCCATGCAAGGAAAAAGACCCCCCATAAGAGAGAGGAAGAAGAGATACTAGGCAACCTCCCCTAAATGTAGTGTATCTTACAATCATGGTAGATGCTCAACAATGAATGTTGAAGATGGTCCAATATTATTGAACTAAATTCCTCCCCTTAGGAACAAAAAAAAAAAAGAATCTATGTAGGATTTCTTCCCGATATTGAAAGGTAGATGCAAGAATAAAGATGATATGTAATGTCTTTGAAGGATGATCAAGTGTCTCCATGTCAATTCCAAAAGTTGTCACACTCCAAATAGGTGTTCTAGGCCACACCGCAGAAGATGAAAATCTAGAATCTCCTAGAAATGGATGTAGAACACAATCCAAAGACAAAGATATCTCCTCTGAATACAAAGAAGTCTCCATTTTTTTCAAAAATTATCCATATTCATGTCAATTTGTGAAGAATGATCAAGTAGAGAATGAACAAGAGGGTCATAGTGTTCCCTCACAAAAATTGTCACACTCCAAACATGAGTTCTAGGCCACACTACAAAAGATAAAAATCTAGAATCTCTAAGAAATGTTCATGCATCAACATCAACCAAAATCCTCATGTCTTGGTAAATGTTCTAATTATCTAATGTTTACTTGTGAATCAAACACAATTAATTATTCACAAGAAGATCACCAACCAACACTCAGCTATCCATAGTCAGTTTGTGGATTCAACTATCCATAAACCAACAACAACTCACCAAGTTTATGGATTCCATTATCCACAGACCAATAACAACTCACCAAGTTTGAGAATTTAACTATCCATAAACCCAAAAATTCATTGCATGCCCCCTCTTGCTCCTAAAGGGACTAGAGATTAAACTAGTGCTTCTCATGCAAGGCATCATCTCTGAGTGAGAAGCTAGATCGAGATGATGAAGATCCTCCTACCTCTAATGCCTCTAGCCTCTAATCCCACATGTTTAATTCTTAGAGAACATATACATCTTCATTATCATTGTAAAGAGGTTATTTATCACACATTGCAATATTACATCTTTCTCCCTTAGTTTCAGTAGCAATTAAAGCATTATATATTTTTAACTTGCCATCAATAAGATATCTAGCACGTTGAATTTGATTCACTAGAATGTGACCTCTGATTAAAATAGAATCATTTGAAATTATTATTTCCTATTGAAGTATTAGTCTTCCTTTTGACAAACAAATAAGTTTCCTCATTAATTGAGTGAGTTTTAGTGACTATTTTCTCTTCATCAATTAAGTAAGATATCACATTTTCTAAGCCCGAGATTGGATTTAATTTGTTTAAAGTACACATAATGTTGTCAAAACTTGAGGGCGTACTATTTAATACAATAGATTTGATATCATCATCATCAACTGTACATTTTATTCCAGCATACAGCATAAGAAAGGATCCAAATGAAAGTATTCATGGACAAGTTATAGTCCAATAAATCATCACAATGCATAGATAAATCAAAAGGATCCCTTATGAAGGTCAACTAGAAAGAAAAAGAGAAGAATCGTGAAAATTATTTTTGACCAAAATTAAAGATTGATGAATACATGGTTGAACTTGCAACATCTTAAAATTGTAAAATGTATGATGCATATAAAATCATCATAGTCCTTCATCTATTAAAATTTATATGAATATATGAATGTGGATAATGTCTTGATGCATATACTCTTAATGTAACATTACAAATGATTTAAAATGTAAATATGCATTGCCATCATAACTAAAGATGTCAAGCATTAGGTATTTCATACTAGAAGCCATAGCATGAGCCAAACTATCATGAAATAATGAGGCATGAATACGATCATGTGAAGTAGAGGATATAGAGAGTTTGTAACTTTAAAAATTCACTAAGATTTGAGTCATTAATAGATCATGAGAGAGAAAATATAAATTAAGAATTATCATGAACCAAATAAGCAATATCATCATCATTTAGATCAAATTAGCATTTGTATCATATATTATGTAAGAATTATGATTATTGTGAAGCTCATGCACATGTATACTTGGTAATGTCTTCAAGGAGGAGAGGTACAAAAAATTATAGAAAAGATGAAAAATTACAAACATATTAAACCAATGCATTCTTATAATATGGAGCACACTCTACTTGATACAAGTATATATAATATCTTAAAAGGTTGACAAGTTTTGTGTAAGAACATGTGAAAACATCTTAGAATTGTGGCACATAGCAAGCATAAAGAGAGGGAGGGTGAGTATCAAGGGGTAAAAACTTATAAAAACTCAAAGATTAGATTTCAAAAACAATAAATTAGCATCCAAATGAAACTCATGTCATACCTCTATACAAGAGTTTGGGTACAACCTTTACCTATTCTAATGTTGAGTAACTTATCCTAGTGTTCTAGACCCAGCTTTCATATATATTTTTCTTACCCTAGTTCAAAATTGTAACTACAATTTTGAACCTAGGTTAGAACCACGCATGTAGTTTTAACCCTCAAATTCCCAAATTTACATTTAAACATGGTCCCAAGTTTAATTATTTCCAAGTAGTCATTTTCCATCAATATAAAAATGAAATATTTAAATTGTGTTGTTAGGACAATGTTATATAAAATAATATACTCTAATTCATTTCAGACATCTATTCTCTTATTCAAATATCATATTATTACTTAGAGATATTTTAATCAACATCTAAGACGGAAAGGATATATATCCATGTCATTTTTACTTATTCTTGTAGTTTCTTCCATCTTGTTTAAAAATTTTAAATCAATCTAAGGGCTTGACTAAGGTAAAATATGTGAAGCTAATCTCATTCCTCTCCTAGCACAAGTTCTATTAGTGATTCTAAGCACCACATTTTTCAAATACCATAGGTGTTCATGAATATAAAGACTAGGAATGTAAATTTTGAGGTCATAGATTGATGACAGTACCACAAATAAGGGTAAATATCATAAGACTTGGATTGAAGCTAAACAAAGTGTAGGTCATTTATTAGTTTTTTGAAGCTTAAGAGTTTCACATTTAGTGGTAAAGATCACCCTAAAAATTAGCAATAGCAATTAGATTATTGTAACTTATTACCTAAGTCTAGGAACACTACACAAGCATGTCATGAAAATTTATAAAAAAGATTAAGGTACTTAGCTTTATTTGTGATAAAAGGATGTCTAACTACAACTTGTCTCAATGAACCAATTTTTATCTTGAAGTTACTATATTTGAAATTCTGAAGCTTTGAAAAACAAATAAATGACCTCCACTCTATTCAATTTCAATATCACACTTGTAGTTTGATCTTGTTTCTATAGTATTGACCCTAGTGTATGACCTTGATCTTCACACTTCTAATATTCAAAACATGTTCACCTTTTCTATTTAAAAATGGTGGTGCTTAAAAGAACTAGTAGAATTTGTTGTGGGAATGGAAGTTAATGATCTTCCCATCTTTTGTTAGAGTTGATCCCTTATATCAATTTAAAAATTTGGAACAAGTTGGAATACATGCCAAAAAAATTTCTATATATCCCCTTATGATGTCAAATGTTGGCATAATTCTCCTAGATTCTTAGGTGATTGAATGAATCAAAGTCTATGATAATGTTCTCTATCAATGTTTCAATGATATATTATGAATTATGGCTTTGTATTTCTACACAACCTTTTAGTGCTGGACAATTTGAATATTTCATGTTTGAGTTGGTGAGTACTAACTAATTGGAGATAATTTGGCTTGCGCCTATGCTTAACTTTAAATTTAGAAATTAAGAGGTCAAAGTCACACATACATTTCTAAACTATGTTCAAAATCATACTTTTGATTTAGTTTGCAACCTATAATAACACAGTCTTGATTAACTTTTCTCATCTGATAATAGAGTTTTATTTCTAGTGGGAAAGATGGTCAATCCCAAGTGAAAAAAATTGCTACTATCTAATTAACTAAAAACACCTTTATCATAAAATTGTAAAAAGACAAAAGATGAAAAAAAAAACTACACAGACCAACCATAAACACTAAACCTCAAACCCTATATTAAAATAACTTAAAAATCATAAAAACCATGAGAATCTTTCAAGTCTGTCTTATCTTTGATTTTTTGGTTTAACTTCGACTTGAGATTTTTTCTATGTTAACTTCAACCTATATGCAAACAATGTAAACTTATTCAAACACATCCAAGTAGTCATGATCACACATTTTTTATATTCCATAAATCTTCTGTGTTTCTCTTATCTGTCAGAAATTTCCCATGCATTTCTTATCTCCTGAAATTTCTCTAGCCTTTCTAATCCATTCAAATTTAGCATAGGGCAAGCTTCTTGTACTTGACCTTAAAAAAGGAAAGATATTGTTAAGAAAAATGTGAGGTAAAAGGTAATGCCACGTTCATTTATGCTGTACACAAAGGCTATTTATAATGACTCTCTTTGGCAGAAGTTTATGACTCTCTTTGGCAGAAGTTTATGAGTGTTTCTTTGGCTTTTTGCATTTTGCAGGCTGCGCATGGAGATCAGAGTTAGTGGGTGTTGTCCTTCCATGCGCAGTGTGAAAAAATGAAAAGAAAGAAATGTTTGAACCAGAGCTTTTCTTAGCCTACTTTATACTTTCAGAGTTTATACTTTCAGAGTTTACGCAGAAATCTATATTGTTAAGGTTATCAGTGACCACCGGGGAAAGAAAACAGAGGTGAGTCTTGAATAATTTCTTAGCCCTTGTTCATCAAACCAGGGATTACAGGTGTTCATGCTGTCTATATACTCTGTTTGTTTCAAAATGGATTATCAATTGTGTTTTTGGTAATTTTGATAGAATGAATTTTTTTAGTTTTTGATTTTCAGTTAAGAAATTTCAACTTAAGACTTGTATTCTCATATCAAATAAGATTGTTAAAGACTTGGCAAATAAATTTTGTATTCCATTTCAAGAGTGATATCGGACCTTCCCAACCAACTATTCCTTTCAGATTACCACTTTGATTATGGTTTGACCATCCCCGTATTCTTGTTCTATTGTTGGATTGTGGATGCGGCACATTTTGGTAAAGATCTTATCTATGAAGAGAGTCAAGTTACGAAACATGTTTGTAAATATAAATATGATGTTTCCACAGTCCATAATTGTTTGCTTAAAGATTTTCTAGGTAAAATTAAATTAAAATATTTTTTTTTGATATTTTGAATTATATAGGCAAGGTGAGAAGATAAGTGAACATAAGATTAAGACGTGTGTCACATTCATATGTCATGAGACAAAAATATATAAGAATCCTAAGTGAATCCTAAATAAACTTAACTAACAAGTGTGAATAGGACCTTGAAGGTGAATTAGGCGGGTAATATCCCTATTCACATCAATAATATAATTGTATGAAAAATATGAGATAAGATAACAAGATGTAACAATGAAATAATATATTATAAGTGTAATGCCCCTCTGTTTGCCTTGTCTAGACAACTTTTTGGATTTCAACTAGACTTTATGAGGTGGTTTATCTTGACTTTATGTTACTATTTGATAAATTTTATGACACTGTTGGATGTTACTTGGACATGGTGATATTTTGATGAATTGATGTTGTGATTGATTATTTGTTTATAACATGCTTTTAGATTAACATAGTTGTTATTTGAGTTAATATTGATGTATGCTCATTTATTGTTTAATTGATATTTTATCTCGTCAGTTGATGTGACATTGTATTGGTGAAGAGAACGGTGTTGCATCTCTCACTTGCGAGTGCCCTGTGATTTCCACGATTCTCTCTTCACCTTGTGTATGAATTATTATCTGTATACATGTACAACTTTCACTTTTGTTTAGGTTTGCAGGTACATGACAACGGCTTCACCTAGTTTCATAGGTCTGAGTGTGTCCACTACTCAACAGTAATGATTAGGAGATAGTAACTGGTTAACCTTGTCAAACCTTTACCCTAGCACAGTGTGTCATCAATTCGTATGTTGGTCTTGGTAATTATTTATCGTGTAAGTTTAAATTGTAAGGATTAAATTATATGTTGTGATTAAGTATTTAATTAATATGGAGATTTTATTATAAATTAATTAATTTAATTTAAGTTATATTATAAAGTAATTTTAATTATTAAATTAATTGAGAATTAAAACAAATAAGTTATTTAATTGTAAATTGGATTAAATAAATTAATTTTAAATTTAAATGCATATTTGGGAAAAGATCTTAGAAATATTTTGGTTTGTTAAAGAAGAGATATTTGTTGTGTGAATTGGAAGTTAGAAGGAATTGTTTTCTTATTGTCTTAAAATTGATTTACGGAGAGATTGATTGAAATGGAAAAAGAAGAGGAAGTTGTTTTCACAAGAAAAAGAAGAACAAACATTTTTGGGAAAAAAAAAGGATTTGTTCTATGGTTTGAATAAATTGTAGATCTTAGAAGCTTTCTGATAATTTAGAATCTAGTTGTTATATTCTTGGCTGTGGATTATTTATGTTCTCCACAAATTGGCTATTTTTCTGGAGGAAGCTTTGGCAACATTGGCAAATTGAAGTTTATAGAGAAGTTCGGCATCAATCCTCGAGGCAACAATTCTTCTAGAACATGTTCCTTAATTGTTTTGTGAATTTTGTTTTGAAAGAGTTATTTAATTATTGTAATACAAATTGGAAAAGATTAGAAGAGGTTTTCATTATTGTAGAAGCTTTTTTTTTTTTAAAGATTGTTGTGAAATTTGAACATCTGTAGAAAACAATTTGGATCCTCTGTTAAATTGATTATTTGAAATAGATTTATACAAAAGGAAATTATAAATGAATTTTAGAACCTCTGTTGAATTTAAATCAAATTTTAGAAAACCTCTTTTTGGAAAATTGAATTTAAATCTTCTCTGTAGAAAATGGTAAATTTGTGGGAATTGAATTTCTCCTCTGTAGAAAATTTGTTTGTTGAAAACTTCTGTGTAGAAAATTGTTGAAACCTTCTGTAGGGAGTTGATTTTAAACAATAGAAAATTCAAAGAAAACAATAGAGGAATTAGAAAACCTCTAGGATTGAAAATGAAATCTTCTGATAAATTTGAGGAAATTGAAATCCTCTGGTAGATTTGTGAAAATTGGAAACCTCTGGTTAATTTGTAAATCATAATAGTAGAGAGAGAGAGTCACTAAATTAATCATAACTAAAAATTTACAAACTGGGTAGGGCTGAATTTTTTATATGTTTTAAAAAACTTGGTGGCACACCTTCAATAAAAATTTCAGAGAAACTCAGATCTGAAAACAAAAGTTATTAAAGTCGCAGTAGACTAGTTTTATGTTCAGTATTGTTTGAAAATTGTAAATTAATATATATTTATTTATTTATTCATTTAGAATTATATATTAGAAAATTTGCATATAATTTTAAAATATTTAAATATAAATATATTTAAATGTATTTTTAAATAGGTGTATGCACATGCCAAATTAGATATTTTAATATAAAATATTTTAAAATGAACATTGGAAAAAAATAATTGGATTATGTAATTAGAAAATATATATTTAAATATATATATTTATTTAAAAAGGATATTTATTTAAATGAATATTATGTTGTTAATTAGTGCATGCAATGCACAAGTAGGTGTTTTATAATAAAATAATTTTATTAGAAAGATTGAGATTTTTATTTATATGTGTTTGTAAAATTTAAGTTAAATAACTTGTTTAATTTCGTTATGGTTTGTAAATTGAAGTATATATTTTAATATAAGCATGCAAATACATGGGTTAGTAAATCTTTAAATAAAAAGGACTGAAGAGAGAAAGTTGATTTATATTTAAATAGATATTGTGTTATTAAAATGTTTAATGTACAAGTAGAGGATTTTATAATGCAATGATTGTAATAGAGAAATTGAGTTTGTTATTATTATACAAAACTGTGGAATTGAAGTAAAAATGAATAGTTTTATTTTATTTCCTTATTATTGGAAATGAAATTATATTTACTTTGAATAATTGCATGTGATGAGATATTGATTCAATTTGGATTTAGGAAATCCGAATATTAGATTATTTAAGTGCTTGAATTGTATTAAGTTGTGTTCTTTTCTGTTCACATTGGCGGGCAATTTGAGTTGAATATTATGAGTAATTGTCAAACTGGAAGTTAAGCAATTGGTTTAATTCATTGTTGATTTATTGGATTTAGGAAATCCTAATGGTCATTTATTTAATTACTTGAGTGGCTTATTGTAATTGTGTGTTCTTTTGTAATTGTGAATTGTGGGGGATATTTGTTGTTGAGATAATATTAGCCTTCCAGAGATTGTAAAATTGTGAAAGGGTTATTGTATCTTTTGTTCACCCTTTTTGAGATTTCCTTGGGTAGTGCACATATTTGGGATTTAGTATTTGATACCCGTAGGGATGTGTGAATTAGTTTGAACACCCGATTACTATGAACGGGTTGTGTGATTTAATTTGAGCACCTGGTTACCACGAACAAGATGTGTTGTTCTTTGCAGAGTGGTTGATATTTGTTATCATATTTTATGTACTGTCTACCCTTGGGTTGTGGAATATGTTATTGTGTTGTCAATAGGGGAGTGGCTTTCAATGGGGGCCAGGACACAAAGTGGTCCCAAGACAACTCGTGTGAAAGTCAGTTTAATCAGTGGAAATTAAATAACCTTTATTAGGGATAGAGTAGCTTAATACATTTAATCAGATAATTTAGCCTCGCTCATTGGCTCAAGGGCTAGTATAAGACTTGAGATGATTCAGGAAGACCTGGAATGGCAAGATCGTTATCTTTTCTTCTCGAAAGATAATTGATTCTGCACTAGTGTGCATGTGGGGCCGGGTTCGTGAGAGGTTACCAGGATAACCCAAGATGGGGGTCGGGACCTAGGAAGATCTCCTTTGGATAACCAATGCAACCTTTGTGATGACACTCCTCCTATGACAGTAGTCGGTTTGTATTGTACAGTGGATGTAATTGATTCAGTGGTCCTGGAAGCAATGTAACCTTATGTTTTGTATTTACTGGTACAGTGTGGTTTTATACATTGCCTGTGTCTAGACGTAGTAGGTTTGTCTTGGTTACCTTTTACTATCTCCTAGCACGGGGGTTGGGCCTACAGGTACCACATGGCTGAGTGGTGTGCACCTTACACTATTGGGGTTTTCTCTTCATGTTCGTGATGGTGGGATCTTCTAGTTCAAGGAGCTCGTGTGTTATATGGATTTTTACTTCTCTTGTATTCATTACAACAAAGGGACGCTATGTATTTGTATTCCTTATTTGTAATCAAGGAAGATTCCTTGTACTGTAATTGTAACTTTATGTATGATCTATTCACTGTTAGATTAAATTGTATATATCATTTTTAAACTTAGTGTTGTATCAGTGGAAATATGTTTATTACATTTCCATGTTTAATTTATTATGCTATGGGTTAATGCTTTGATGTATGATGTTAGCATGAGTTAATTTCATATGCTATGTTTTAGAGTAATGTTGTAAGTTTTGAAATTCACATGTAGACACGTTGTGTGGCCTAGAGGATGTATGTGTTAGAGTAGTTTACTTCACTCGTCATTGTTACTATTTTTAAGAAAAAAAAATTAGTTGTGCTTCCGCAGTGTTGCATTGTCCTCTAGGTTGCAGGACGGGGTTTTACAATAGAAGACAAGAAAAAAGGTACACCATAATGTTTCCCTCAATGTTAGGGAAACTGAAAAATTTATGTTATACAAGGTGCTAAATAGAAACATCCAAGAATAAATAATGTAAATATGTAATAAAGTAAACGTAATTGAATGTGATGTAGGATGTAAACATGTAAGAATAAGTGAATGTAATGTAGTGTGTAAGAATGTAAAGAATACAATATGAGTAATATAAAGGAGATTCCTCCAAGCAGTAAAATGTAACATATATAATATTTAATTAGCTTTATTATGTAGAGGTGCTAAATGCATGAGTGCATGATCATGAATATCCTCAACTTGTACAATACCTTTATCAATAAAATATTGAACTAAGTTATGATTGACTTTTATGCATATATCTATAATATGTCCATGTATGTGATTACAAGAATAAATATGTCTAGCCTTGTAATGTGGTGTAACACTAAATTTTCCCATCATATTAACAAGAGGTATATTGATAATTTTTATTAAAAAAATTATTCCAATATAACATGTAGAGGCTCCTCCAATCTATTGAACCCTTTAAATGCTCTTAGATTGATATTTGTATGAACCTAGCAAGTAACTTGTCCTCATAAAAAATAGACTAAGAATGTAGCTTGGAAGGACCTTAGATGAAGCAAAAGATCATCTCTACCATTATACATTTTGAAACAGGGTGTCATAAATCCATTGGGTGAAGGATAAATTAAAATTTCATTTTTCAAAGGGTTATGCAATATATTACTAATGTAATTGTTTTTGTGAGATTTTTTTAGATTATTGACACAATTTTCTAGATGTTATAACTTTCTTGTGATGAGACTCAAGTAATGTGAAAGGTAAATCTCAACATGTGTAATATCTATATCCAGGAATTCATATCATGTTCAATAGTAGAGGAACATCAAAGATATATAATATTAGAGGTTTGCACATTGTACTTGGGATCCTAATGTTCTTTTTCTTTATGTATTTTATATAATATTTTTATTAAATATGAGATGTAGAGGACTAGTTAGAAGGTACTCTAAAATTATTCAAACACGCATCATAGGAAATCATATATGGATCCAAAGGAAAGTATTCATGGACAACTTGTAAGAGTTCAATAAATCATCATGGTGCATAGATAAATCGAAAGGACCCCTTAGGAAGGTCAAATAGAAAGAAAAAGAGAAGACTCATGAAAATTATTTTTGACCAAAATCAAAGATTGATGAATACATGGCGAAGTGCAACATATTAAAATTGCAAGAAGTATGATGCATATATAAAACCATCATAATCCTTAATATATTAAATTTTATATGAAAAATATGAATGTGGATAATGTCATGATGCATATACTATTAATGTAACATTAGAAATGATTTAAAATGTAAAGATGCATCACCATTATAATTAAAGGTGTTAAGCATTAGGTATTCCCTAATAGAATCCATAGAATGAGCCAAACTATTATGAAATAATGAGGCATGAATAAGATCATGTGAAGTAGAGGATACAAAGAGTTTGTACCTCTAAAAATTCTCAAAGATTTGAATCATTAATAGACCATGATAGAATTGATATAAATTAAAGAACTATCTAAATTGAATGAGCGATGTCATCATAATTTAGCTCAAATAAGCGTCACTATCATATATTATGTAAGAATTGTGATTATTATGAAGCTCATGAACATATGAGGAAAATTCTTCAAGGAGGAGAGATACAAAAATTTATAGAAAAGATGAAAAATTGCAAACATATTAAACCAATGCATTTTTAGAAGATGGAGCACCCTCTATTTGATACAAGTAGATAATATCTTCAAAGGTTGACAAGTTTTGTGTAAGAACATGTGAAAACATCTTACAACCATGACACATAACAAGAACAAAGGGAGGGAGGGCGAGTATCAAGGGGTAAAAACTAATTAAAACCCAAAGATTAGGTGTCAAACATGATAAATTAGTATCCAAATGCAACTCATGTCATATCTATATACAAGAGTTGAACCATGCAACCTTTACCTTTTCTAATTTTGAGTCATTTCTCCTGGTGTTCTAGACCCAACTTTCATATGTATTGTTCCTTCCCTTGTTTAAAATTTGTAAATATAATTTTAAACCTAGGTTAGAACCACACATGCAATTTTGACCCTCAAATTCCCTAAATTTAAACATGGTCCCAAGTTTAATTATTTCCAATAAGTCATTTTCCATTAATATCAACATGAAATATTCAAATTGTGTTGTTAGGATAGTGTTATATAAAATAATAAAATCTAGTTCATTTTAGACATATATTGTCTCTTATTCAAATATCACATTATTACTTAGAAAGATTTTAATCGACATCTAAGAGGACAAGGATATATATCCATGTCATTTGTATTTATTCTTGTAGTGTCTTCCATCTTGTTTAAAATTGTTAAGTCAATCTAAGGTCTTGACTAAGGTAAAATATGTGAAGCTCATCTCATTCCTCTCCTAGCACAAGTTATACCAATGATTATAAGCATCACATTTTTTAAATATAATAGGTGTTCAGGAATCTAAAGACTAGGAGTGTAAATTTTGAGGTCATAGATTGATGAAAATACCATAAAAATGGTAAATACCATAAGACTTGGATTGAAGATAAAACAAAGTGTACACCATTTTTTAGTTTTTTAAAGCTCAAGAGTTTTATATTTAGTAGTAGAGATCACTATAACAATTAGAAATAACAATTATATTACCATAACTTATTAGCTAAGTCTAGAAACACTACACAAGCATGTCATAAAAATTCATAGAAAAGATTAGGGTACTTAACTTTATTTGTGATAAAAGGATGTTTAACTACAACTTGTTCTCCAAGATCCAATTTTGATCTCAATTACTAGAATTGAAATTGTGAAGCTCTAATAAAGAAAACAAATGACCTACACTCTATTCAAGTATAATATCACACTTGTATTTTGATCCTTTCTCTATAGTATTGACCCTAGTGTATTACCTTGATCTTCACACTTCTAATATTCAAAGCATGTTCACCATTTCTATTAAAAAATGGTGGTGCTCAAAAGCACCAATAGGATTTGTTATGTTAGAATGGAAGGAAATGAACTTCCCACCTTTTGTTAGAGTTGAGTCCTTATATCAATTTAAAAATTTGGAATAGGATGGAATACATACCAAAAAAAAAGTCTATATGTGCCCTTATGATCTCAAATGTATAATAATATTCTCCATTGATGGTTCTATGATATAATATGAATTAGGGCTTTGTCTTTTTATGCAACCCTTTAGTGTCACAATTTGAACATTTCATGTTTGATTTGGTGGGTACTAACTATTTGGAGACAAGTTGGCTTGGGCCTATAATTAAATTTAAAATTAGAAATTAAGAGTTCAAAGCCACACGTGTATTTATGAACCATGTTCAAAATCATACTTTCAATTTTGAACCAAGACAAGGAGCAACAATGAGGGTTGGGTTTGGACCACTTTAAAATAAAGACACAAAATTAGAAAATGTATGTGCTATATATTAACTCTTACACAAAAATACATCATTTAAACACTAAATTGTTATATTTAAAACAAAGAATAAAAAAAATTCAAAACAAATAATGAAAAGTGCATGAAAATACACTTTTAATCCACTTATAAATACAATCCTTTACATTTCTTAATGATCCACCTAAATTTTCAATAATCTAATGAGGTCTTCTAGAAGAAGTGGTATATGAGTACAAAGTTTAGAAATGGTCATGTGGTCATCTTAATTCCTCTAGCCACTAGATTTGTTTTGATGAAATAATGTCTTATATATTATTTTGTATAAAAAAATATACTAGGAAGTGGAGGCGGGTCACAATCATTAGGCTTGCCCCAACTATCAAGAAGGTCTTGACTATTGGGATTTAGTTTCCAATCTATAATGTCACATTCTTGATTAACTTGTTATCATCTCATAATTGAGTTTTATTTCTAGTGGGAAAGAAAGTTAATGTCAATTGAAAAAAATTACTACTATCTAATAAACTAGAAACACCTTTATCACAAAATTCTAAAAAGATAGACCATAAACACTATAACCTCAAACTCCATATTAAATAACTAAAAATCATTAAAAAAAAATGAAAATCTTTAACTTTTATCCTATCTTTGATTTTTTTATTTAATTTCGACCTTGACGTTTTTTATATCTTTTATTTTATATTACTTCAATTGTACCTTTTATTTTATGTTAACTTCAACCTATCACACACTTTTTATATTCCACAAATTTTTCTTATCTGTCTCAAATTTCCCTACATTTCTTATCTCCTGAAATTTCCCTAACCTTTCTTATCCATTCAAAATTTGACAAAAAGGGCAAGTTTCGTGTCATTGACCCTTAAATTTGGCAAAGGGCAAGCTTCTTGTACTTCACCCTAAATAAGGAAAATGTATTGTTAAGAAAAAATGTAAGGTAAAGGTAATGCCACGCTCATTTATGTTGTACAAAAAGGCTATTTATATTGACTTTCTCTGGCAGAAGTTTATGAGTTTTTCTTTGGCTTTTTGCATTTTGCAGGCTGCGCATGGAGATCAGAGTTAGTGGGTGTTGTCCTTCCATGCGCAGTGTGCAAAAATACAAAAGAAAGAAATGTTTGCTCATGTCAAATGTTTGCATTTTCTTAGCCTACTATTGTTTATTTGTATAAAGTGCTTTCAGAGTTTATGCAGAAATCTATATTGCTAAGGTTACCAGCGACCACCGGGGAAGGAAAATAGAGGTGAGTCTATTGAATAATATTTTAGCCCTTGTTCATCAAACCAGAGATTACTGGTGTTCATGTTGTCTATATACTCTGCTTGTTTCAAAATGGGTTATTGATTGTGTTTCCGGTAATTTTGATAGAATGGATTTTTTTAGTTTTTGATTTTCAGTCGAAAAAATTTCAGCCTAAGACTCGTATTCTTAAATCAAATAAGATTGTTAAAGACTTGACAAATCGGATCTGCCCAACCAACTATTCCTTCCAGATTACCACAGAACCAGTGATTATGGTCTGACCATCCCCTGTATTCTTGATCTACTGCTGGATTGTAGATGGGGCGTGTTTTGATAAATATCTTATCTGCAATAAGATTCAAGTTATATTTTGAATCATACTACACTACATGATCCATCATCAGAATAAAGATAGATTAAGTTGAAATTATTATTTTGTATACCCTTATGAAAAAAATGGCTTAAGTTTGAGGAAAATAATAAACCCTCTGTACATAAATATTTAGAAGTTGTAATGCGTTCCTTATATGAAATGAACGACCTCCTTTTTCCCATCAACTGCGTGCAGTCCAGGAAAAGGATGCAAGACAATCACATCGATCTCGTCCTTTTCATTTGCCAGTTATCCTTTACCAATCATTCAATGGCTCGCACTCCTGATTTCACAAGGATTTTGATTGGCTGGAAATCAAACTGTGTTTGCAATGGTGAAATCCAGAGCCTCCGAAGGCAATATTTCTCCCTAGATTCATCCTCACGGACTTCCATGGACATACCATCGGAGAAATGGCGTAATCGTCAACCATTCGAGCCTTAGAAATCTCTGCAGTGGAAATTGTGGCGATTCCTCTTCGGCTTGCAAAGTAGAGATCTCTTTTTTTTAATAGTGCGGGAACTTTAATACTATTGTACCCTTGGCCTGAAAGCTCAATGACTGTGAAGTGGAAATGGTGAAGATTTCTGTTCGGTTTGTTTTGCAGGGATTTGTATTGTTTTCACCCGCAGAGTCGATGGCCATTCAATGACAAGATTTCCATGTCCCTGTCCATCTCAAAAGCCCGATCATTGTTGTGCAGCGATGTTTCATCGTCACTGAGTACCTCAAAGGCCCATCAAACTCATATCGGATGGCAAGAAAAGACAGGATGCCCAGAAACCAACCACATTTGCATTTTGTGCTGCGTGCCCTCAACCTCCCAAAGCCCGATGATGTGTAAAGTAAGCTTTTGGAGCAAATTTTGCACCCACGAAGGCCTCAAGTGGAAATTAGCATCCTTCCTTAGATTGTGTCCGAGCACACCAAAAGCCTAAGAAGTCATATTGGGCAGAAAATCATGGTTCCATTATAATTGAAAGTTTTGCTTTTGATGTTTTCTTTCATTTTAAAGAAAATCAAATTTGTATCGAGAATTAATAATTTTTCAAATCAAAAGCTCTAGGTTTCAAGGTGTATGTTGGATGATGTTCTATATGAGGAAGACCTATCTAGTGATTACTTCTGGTCTATAATGTCAATCTCCTTCCATTTTGGATTGGATCATCATTAGTATAAATTAGTTTTAGAGGTTGATTTTACACTTGTTCTCTTTTTGGCTCATGAATTACCAAGTGTAGTAAGGGATTTGCTATCTAATCGTCCAAGTAACTCTTTTTTCCATTTAATTCAAATAGATGGATATAGAATACCATTGGATCCCAATTTGAAAGTTAGTATGCATCTAGTCTCTTCTTCTTCACTCAAATCTTCACTCAAATTGTACCAATAGATAAATACAACAACTCAATTCATGGGCATGCAAATGTTTGTATCTTGGATAAGAAAAAGGAGCTTAGGGAGAGATTTGATGATGAATTAGATGACAAACTAGAGATTGATTCTTTGAATGCTTTGGAGGGTATCACACAAGACCTATTTGAGAACTCATTGAGAGTTATACTTGATATTTCAAATGATAGTTTTTCAATGCACAGCTATATCAAACAAGGGAACATTTGTTCATGTACCCCCTTGCTCTCTCCTTCCATCTCCCCCTCTCTCTCCCTCTCTCCTTATCATTCCCTCTTTCTATATCTCTCTACTTCTCTATCCTCTCTATCTCTCTCCCTCTCTCTATCTCCCCTATATCTCTCCCACTCTTCCCCCCTCTTTTTTCCCTTTTCTCTCTTTTCTCTCTCCTTTTCTCTCCCTCCCTCTATCTCTCCCCAACTCTCCCTCCATCACTCACTCCCTATCCCCCCTATCTATCTCTCCATCTCTACCTCTCCCCCTTTCTCTTCCCATATATCATTATATCTCTCTCTTTCTCTTCCCACTTATCACTATCTCTCTCTTTCTCTCCCCCTCTATCTATCTTCCCTATTTCTCTCCACCTCTCTATTTCTCCCCCACTCCCTCCTTGTCCCCATATCTATCTATCTCTACTTCTCTCTCCCTTTCTCTTCCCATATATCTATATATCTCTCCTTGTCTTCCCATATATCTCTATCTCTCTCTTTCTCTCTCCCTCTCTCTATCTCCCCTATTTCTCTCCCCATCTATCTCTCCCTCTCTTCATCTTTGCCTATATCTTCCTCTCTCCCCATCTATTTTTGGACATGTCTCTTTCTCTCTATCCATCCAGCTCTCTCCCTCTCTCTCTTTCTCTCTCCCTCTTCCTATACATCTATATCCTATTTGAGAACTCATTGAGAGTTATACTTGATATTTCAAATTATAGTTTTTCAATGCAAGGCCATATCAAACAAGGGAACATATGTTCATGTACCCTCTTCCTCTCTCCTTTCATCTCCCCCTAAATCTCCCTCTCTCCATATCACTCCCTCTTTCTATATCTCTCTACTTCTCTATCCTCTTTATCTCTCTCCCTCTCTCTATCTCCCCCTATTTCTCTCCCACTCTCCCCCTCCTTTGTCTCTTTTCTCTCTTTTCTCTCTCTATCTCTCTCATTTTCTCTCCCTCCCTCTCTCTATCTCTCCCCAACTCTCCCTCCATCACTCCCTCATTATCCCCCTATCTATCTCTCTATCTCTACCTCTCGCCCTTTCTCCTCCCATTTATCTTCATATCTCTCTCTTTCCCCCCCATTTCTCTCCCCCTCTCTATTTCCCCCTCACTCCCTCCTTGTCCCCCTATCTATCTCTCTATCTCTATCATATATTATGTAAGAATTATGATTATTATGAAGCTCATGAACATATGAGGTAAAGTCTTCAAAGAGGAGAAGATGTAAAATCACAAACATATTAAGTGAATGCATTCTCAGAAGATGGAGCTCACCCTCTATTTGATACAAGTAGATAATATCTTCAAAGGTTGACAAGTTTTGTCTAAGAACATGTGAAAATACCTTGCAACCATGACACATAGCAAGTAGAAATGGAGGGAGGGCGAGTATCAAGGGGTAAAAACTAATTAAAACTCAAAGATTACGTGTCAGATACAATAAATTAGTATCCAAATATAACTCATGTGTCATATTTCTATACAAGAGTTTGTGTACAACCTTTACCTTTTCTAATGTTGAGTCATTTCTCCTAGTGTTTTAGACCCAAATTTCATATATATTGTTTCTTACCTTAGTTAAAAATTGTAACTATAATTTTGAACATAGGTTAGAAACACACATGCAATTTTGACCCTCAAATTCCCAAATTTAAATTTAAACATGGTCTCATGTTTAATTATTTCTAAGTAGTCATTTTCCATCAATATCAATAGGAAATTTCAAATTATGTTGTTAGGATTTGTTATATACTAGCGCTTGCACCTCAACGAGGTGCAATGGTTACACCGATAGTAGGATATACCTAGAAACGCCTTCCAGAATGGTGCAGCAACATGAAACAAATGCAGAATGGTGAATTATTAACTTGAGAAATGACCATGTACAGGTCTGAAATGGATTGCAGCAAGATGTAGATGACTTTTAGCAATGTTAAACCCACGCCCAGGGCTGCTAACCATCAGTCGACCCTTCTAATGGCATAAAAAACTCTTCAAAACCCCCACGTGGCCCCTCATATTCTGCTCACGAGCTGATTCTGGACTGCTGCCCCCAAAAAAATGAGGACCACCTCCCTGCTTTTGTTGTATAGACATCTCTATGCAGGGTTTACACCAGCAGATTAAAGCTGGGAAAAACACACACCCAGAGGACCTCCTCTCTGAAGGAGATGGCCATCCCAAAAGTGCCCCCTCCATTCGCAATTGATAGTCTGGTCGTTCAATTGAGGAATATTAGGAGAGGACTGAGTAGATGATTGTGTGGCAGCCATATTCAATGCTTACAGAAGGAAAGGCAAAACCAAATGAAAATTGATGTATTCCTCTTGTAGAACGGCGCTCTCTCAATTTCTTCATCTCCGCGTGACCTCTCTCAGGCGGAAATTACTCATGTTCTAATTAAAACATCTCTCAAATTGCCTGAGATTGCACGTCCATCTTCCTCTACACGCCATATCTTTTTCCATGTCATCTTTATGCGCCATATCAGGACACAATAGCAACTGTAGCTAATGTTTCTAAGCTGTTACGGTGCCCATCCTGCCTCGACTCATCCCGTTTTAGCTTCCAGCCACCATATCCTGACTTGGGTATGATGGGCAACCCTCCTAATGGCCACGAATCTCCTTCTTGCTGACTCGTCTTGTCTTCTAAGGCCAAAATGACTCACTTAGGGCCTGTTAGAGCCGCGCCCCAGCATGTAAATCACACGTTCTTTCTTTTTGTGTCACTATTCACTCATTTCCATTTCGAATCCCATACCATATTGTAGCTTATTGGATATTTTGAATGCCAAGCAAAGCATAAACAAACAAGTGCCGAGTGTCATCTAGCAATTTGTACTGGAAACCAAAACAAAAAAACTTGTCAAATTTACACTCAAGATAATAGAGATTGCATAACGAAGTATAATTATTCTGAGATACCTGTAGATAGGAATTACATGAATACTTTAGGAAAAGTGGAAACAGACAGAGAAGGCAGCTTTATGACTGCCAACTAAAAGCGGCAACAGGACTCCTGACATTACGTACTCCATTCGACCATGTGATCGATCCATAAGTGGGAGGCAACATCGAGGTTGCTGTCATGAACGTCACTGTGTATGACAACTTATCAGTTTGTCTCTTCTGCCTGCTCCCATGTCGTCCTTCTCCCTTCTCTCTCTGCATTTTCCTCTCTGTTCTCCCTCTCAGAACATCGCCTGTCTCCCCTCAAGCGGTCGTGTGTTTCTTCTTTTTTCCTTATGACCTGATGAATCCAGAGATAAGGATGCCATGCCTCATGAATGGCACGAACGCCCTCCTCTTTACTCCGACCTTTCCTACACTCTGCAACCTCACCTATTTAATGAAGTTTGTTTCATTCATTAATGCCCATTTCATCCCGCCCAGAAGAATGCCGAGAAAATTCACGGCATGGGACAGCAAACGAAGCCAGTACTACGTGGTCCGTGGACAGGGGTGCCATGCCCTTTGACCATCCCTACCATACCAACCCCACCGTACGCAGGGGCCTCACTCCCATTGTTCGTGGTTGAAATGAATGCGCACCAAACAAACATCGGAGCACCTACAAACCGGCACCGGAAAATCGGACATCAGACGAATCCGGTGGGATTCCCCACCCAGAATAGCCTGTCGGCTAAAAATAATAAATTCTAATTCATTTTAGACATCTATTGTCTCTTATTCAAATATCACATTATTACTTAGAGAGATTTTAATCATCTAAGAGGACAAGGATATATATTCATGTCATTTTTACTTATTCTTGTAGTGTCTTCCATCTTGTTTAAAATTGTTAAATCAATCTAAGGGCTTGAATAAGGTAAAATATGTGAAGCTAATATCATTCCTCTCCAAACACAAGTTCTACTAGTGATTCTAAGCACCACATTTTTCAAATATCATACGTGCTCACGAGTCTAAAGACTAGGAGTGTAAATTTTGAGGTCATAGATTGATTACAATACCATTAAAAAGGGTAAATAACATAAGACTTGGAATTAATATAAACAAAGTGTAGGCTATTTTTTAGTTTTTTGAAGCTTAAGAGTTTTGATTTAGTAGTAGAGATCACCCAACAATTAACAATAAAAATTAGATTATTGTAACTTATTAGCTCAGTCTAGGAACACTACACAAGCATGTCATGAAAATTCATAGAAAAGATTAAGGTACTTAACTTTATTTGTGATAAAAGGATGTTTAACTATAACTTCTTCTCAATGACCCAATTTTGATCTTGACTACTAGATTTAAAATTGTTTAAGTTTTGAAAAATAAATAAATGACCTCCACTCTATTCAAGTTCAATATCACACTTGTAGTTTGCTTCTTTTTCTATAGTATTGACCCTAGTGTATGACCTTGACCTTCACACTTCTATTAGTCAAAACATGTTCACCTTTTCTATTTAAAAATGGTGGTGCTCAAAAGCACCAGTAGATTTTTTTATGTGGGAATGGAAGGTAATGAACTTCCCACCTTTTGTCAAAGTTGAGTCCTCATATCAATTTAAAAATTTGGAACAAGTTGGAATGCATTCCAAAAAGAGTCTATATGTTCCCTTATGATCTCAAATGTTGACACAATGTTTCTAGATGCTCATGTGATTGAATAATTCAAAGTGTATGATAATGTTCTCCATCGACGGTTCAATGATATAATATGAATTATGGATTTGTCTTTTTATACAACCCTTTAGTGCCACAATTTGAAAATTTCATGTTTGAGTTGGTGGGTACTTATAACTAGTTGGAGACAAGTTGGCTTGTTCATATGCTTAAATTTAAAATTAGAAATTAAGAGGTCAGAGCCATGCGTGCATTTCTAAACCATGTTCAAAATCATACTTTTGATTTTGAACCAAGACAAGGAACAAAAATCAAAGTTGGGTTTGGACCATTGAAAATAAAGACCCAAAATTAGAAAAAGACTATGCTATATATTGACTCTTATACAAAAGTACATCATTTAAACACTAAATTGTTAATTTAAAACAAAGAATTAAAAAAAATCCAAAAAAAATAATGAAAACCTTGCATGAAAATACACTTTTCATCCACTTGTAAATATAATCCTTTACATTTTTTATATTCCGCCCAAATGTTCAATAATCTAATGAAGTATTCTAGAAAAAATGGTACATGATTACAAGGTTTAGAAATGGTCATGTGGTCGTCTTAATTCCTATAGCCACTAGATATGTTTTTGATGAATTAATGTCTTATATATTATTTTGTATAAAAAATTATATTATATGATAAATTCAAAAAAAGTGATGGGTGGAAAGACATCACATCCTAGAGTCTATGCAAGGCAAAACCTTAATTAAACATGAGAAAAAAAAAATGGATAAATCACTAAGATGCAAGAGCTATAGATCTACTAGGAAGTGGAGGCGGGTCACAATCATTAGGCTTGCCCCAACTATCAAGAAGGTCTTGACTATTGGGATTTAGTTTCCAACCTATAATGACACATTCTTGATTAATTTGTTATCATTTGATAATTGAGTTTTATTTCTAGTGGGAAAGATGGTTAATGTCAATTGAGAAAAATTGTTATTATCTAATTATCTAGAAACACCTTTATCACAAAATTCTAAAAAGATAGACCGTAAACACTATAACCTCAAACTCCATATCAAAATAACTAAAAATCATTAAAAAAACATGAAAATCTTTAACTTTTATCCCATCTTTGATTTTTTGATTTAACTTCAATCTTGACATTTTTGGTATCTTTATTTCATGTAACTTCAACCTTAACATTTTTGGTATCTTTTATTTTATGTTAACTTCAACCTATTGCACATTTCTTATATTCCACAAATTTTGTTTGCTTCTCTTATTTGTCTCAAATTTCCCTACATTTCTTATCTCCTGAAATTTCTCTAGCCTTTCTTATCCATTCAAAATTTGACAAAAGGGCAAGTTTCTTGTCCTTGACCCTTACATTTGGCAAAGGGCAAGCTTCTTGTACTTCACCCTAATTTATAATGATCTCTCTTCTATGGTGTTTTCCCTCACTATGTGGCATTTATAGCTCCATGTGTTTGCTCATTTCCATTCATGGTGGTACAATCTTATGTGTGACCATATTTATTTCCATGGTAGGAACACGATAGTCGTTAGCATGGTTGTCCTTGTATCTACACTTGGGGCGGGGGGGTGGGGGGGGGCGGAATATAACTATTTTTGGGAGGTTCTTATTTTTTTCAAGGATCCCCTCTTCCCCTTATTTTCCTTAAAATATCAAAATAGCAAGTATATTGACATTTTAAGGGGGGGCATATCACCCTGTCCATTTCATTGACATCTTGTGAGATTTGACTTATTGACATACCCCCTTAGTGTGGTGTTTTTTATAATTCCCCTTGAGGCATGGTTACCAATTCACCCCCTATGATAGTAAGCATTTGTTTGTCCCCCATGATATTAGACTTTTATACACTCCCTGAAGCATGATTGGAAAAATATTCCATGGATTTAGCATAATGAAGCTTGATGGTATATGAACTAGAGAATTTTTACATGGCCACCTAGCATAACATAGCTTTCTAGCCAGTGGATCTATGTAGCTCACATGTGATTTAACATAACACAACTTGTTGATCCTATGAGAGAACTATCATGTCTAACATTTTTTATGGATGGCGTTTGGTATTTGAGAAAAAATTTAGATTGAGGTCTCTCTAACTTACCAAATTGAATCCTTTTTAGTGTACTAACCTTATGTTTATTTCTTATTCTTTTATTGTTTTCCTTATATTTTCTATGTGTCTACTTTGTGTCTTTGGTGTGTTTACTGCGTGTATGGTATCGTGTTTCCCTTGTTCCTTTTGTGTTTTTGCTTCATGTATTGTCGTGTTTACATTGTGTTTGTTTTGTATTATGTTTTCATCATGTATGCTTTGTGTTTGTTGTGATGAATTGTACCTTATGTATATGTGTTCCTTTATATTTACATTATTGTTCCATAGGATCTTAAGCCTAGGGGCTAGCATGTCCCTTAGATTCGATCTATCCTACCTCTCTAATGTTTGGATGAAAGAACCCTTCTTGGATTATCCTTACTTGAGTGTGAGCATGAGAATAAGTTCATACTCTCACTAAATTGGGGGCTAAATGTAGTGTCGTAAATTGTCACCCTTGACAATTATATAGTAGGTTTAGCTCTCCCCCTATGTGCCTAGACCTGATTTTTCTTATAATTTTCTTGTTTTATGTTCATATCTAGAAAACAAAGATTAAATTGGGTATTTTTATCTAATATTCAATATTTACCAACACTTATCGCCCCAAAATAGGTTTGGACTAGGGCACTAGTGCCATTGTTAAGAAAAATTGTAAGGTAAAGGTAATGCCACGCTCATTTATGTTGTACAAAAAGGCTATTTATAATGACTCTCTTGGCAGAAGTTTATGAGTGTTTCTTTGCCCTTTTGCATTTTGCAGGCTACGCATGGAGATCAGAGGTAGTGGGTGCTGTCCTTCCATGCGCAGAGTGCAAAAATGCAAAAGAAAGAAATGTTTGCTCATGTCAAATGTTTGCATTTTCTTAGCCTACTATTGTTTATTTGTATAAAGTGCTTTCAGAGTTTATGCAGAAATCTATATTGCTAAGGTTCCCAGCGTCCACCAGGGAAGGAAAATAGAGGTGAGTCTATTGAATAATATTTTAGCCCTTGTTCATCAAACCAGAGATTACTGGTGTTCATGTTGTCTATATACTCTGTTTGTTTCAAAATGGGTTATTATTGTGTTTTCAGTAATTTTAACAGAATGGATATAGTAGTTTTTGATTTTCAGTTGAAGAAATTTCAGCTTAAGACTCATATTCTCATATCAAATAAGATTGTTAAACACTTGAAAAATCAGATCTGCCCAACCAACTATTCCTTCCAGATTACCACAGAATCAGTGATTATGGTCTGGTCATCCCCTGTGTTCTTGATCTACTGCTGGATTGTAGATGGGGCGTGTTTTGATAAATATCTTATCTGCAAAGAGATTCAAGTTAACAAACATGTTTGTAAATATAAATATGATGTTTCCACAGTCCATAATTGTTTGGTTAAAGATTTTCTGGCTAAAATTATGTTAAAATAATTTTTTTCCTTGATATTTTGAATCATACTACACTACATGATCCCTCATCAGAATAAAGATAGATTAAGTTAAAATTATTATTTTGTATACTCTTATGAAAAGCATGGCTTAAATTCTTGCAGAGGAAAATAATAAACCCTCTGTACATAAATATTTAGAAGCTGTAATAAATTAATTACGTCGAAAGCGTTCCTTATATGAAATGAACGACCTCCGTTTTCCCATCAACTGCGCGCAGTCCAGGAAAAGGATGCAAGACAATCACATCGATCTCGTCCTTTTCATTTGCCAGTTATCCTTTACCAATCATTCAATGGCTCGCACTCCTGATTTCAAAAGGATTTTGATTGGCTGGAAATCAAACTGTGTTTGCAATGGTGAAATCCAGAGCCTCCGAAGGCAATATTTCTCCCTAGATTCATGCTCACAGACTTCCATGGACATACCATCGGAGAAATGAGAAATTTTTGCAGTGGAAATTGTGGCGATTCCTCTTTGGCTTGCAAAGTAGAGATCTATTTTTTTATATAGTGCGGGAACTTTAATACTATTGTACCCTTGGCCTGAAAGCTCAATGACTGTGAAGTGGAAATGGTGAAGATTTCTGTTCGGTTTGTTTTGCAGTGATTTCTATTGTTTGCAACCGCAGAGTCGATGGCCATTCAATGACAAGAATTCCATGTCCCTATCCATCTCAAAAGCCGATCATTGTTGTGCAGCAATGTTTCATCGTCACTGAGTACCTCAAAGGCCCATCAAACTCATATCGGATGGCAAGAAAAGACAGGATGCCCAGAAACCAACCACATTTGCATTTTGTGCTGCGTGCCCTCAACCTCCCAAAGCGCGATGATGTGTAAAGTAAGCTTTTGGAGCAAATTTTGCACCCACGAAGGCCTCAAGTGGAAATTAGCATCCTTCCTTAGATTGTGTCCGAGCACACCAAAAGCCTAATAAGTCATATTGGGCAGAAAATCATGGTTCCATTATGATTGAAAGTTTTGCTTTTGATGTTTTCTTTCATTTTAAAGAATATCAAATTTGTATTGAGAATTAATAATTTTTCAAATCAAAAGCTTTAGGTTTCAAGGTGTATGTTGGATGATGTTCTATGTGAGGAAGACCTATCTAGTGACTACTTCTGGTCTATAATGTTAATCTCCTTCCATTTTGGATTGGATCATCATTAGTATAAATTAGTTTTAGAGGTTGATTTTACACTTGTTCTCGTTTTGGCTCATGAATTACCAAGTGTAGTAAGGGATTTGATATCTAATTGTCCAAGTAACTCTTTTTTCCATTTAATTCAAATAGATGGATATAGAATACTGTTGGATCCCAATTTGAAAGTTAGTATGCATCTAGTCTCTTCTTCTTCACTCTAATTGTACCAATAGATAAATACAACAACTCAATTCATGGGCATGCAAGTGTTTATATCTTGGATAAGAAAAAGGAGCTTAGGAAGAGATTTGATGATGAATTAGATGGCAAACTAGAGATTGATTCTTTGAATTCTTTGGAGGGTATCACACAAGACCTATTTGAGAACTCATTGAGAGTTATAATTGATATTTCAAATGATAGTTTTTCAATGCATGGCCATATCAAACAAGGGAACATTTGTTCATGTACCCTCTTCCTCTCTCATTCCATCTCCCCCTCTCTCTCCCTCTCTCCTTATCACTCCCTCTTTCTATATCTCTCTACTTCTCTATCCTTTCTATCTCTCTCCCTCCCTCTATCTCCCTTATATCTCTCCCACTCCCCCCCTCTTTTCTCTCTTTTCTCTCTCTATCTCTCTCCTTTTCTCTCCCTCCCTCTATCTCTCCCCAACTCTCCCTCCATCACTCACTCCCTATCCACCCTATCTATCTCTCCATCTCTACCTCTCTCCCTTTCTCTTCCCATATATCTATGTATCTCTCTTTCTCTTCCCATTTATCGCTATCTCTCTCTTCTCTCCCCCTCTCTCTATCTTCCCTATTTCTTTCCACCTCTCTATTTCTCCCTCACTCCCTCCTTGTCCCCCTATCTATCTATCTCTACTTCTCTCTCCCTTTCTCTTCCCATATATCTATATATCTCTATTTATCTTCCCATTTATCTCTATCTCTCTCTTTCTCTCCCCCTCTCTCTGCCTCCCCTATTTCTCTCCCCTTCTATCTCTCCCTCTCTTCATCTCTACCTCTATCTTCCTCTCTCCCCATCTATTTTTGGACATGTCTCTTTCTCTCTATCCATCCAACTCTCTCCATTTCTCTCTTTCTCTCTCCCTCTTCCTATACATTGATATCCTATTTGAGAACTCATTGAGAGTTATACTTGATATTTCAAATGATAACCTTTTTCAATGCAAGGCCATATCAAACAAGGGAACATCTATTCATGTGCCCTCTTCCTCTCTCCTTCCATCTCCCCCTAAATCTCCCTCTCTCCCTACCATTCCCTCTTTCTATATCTCTCTACTTCTATATCATCTCTATCTCTCTCCCTCTCTCTATCTCCCCCTATTTATCTCCCACTCTCCCCCTCTTTTCTTTCTTTTCTCTCTATCTCTCTCCTTTTCTCTCCCTCCCTCTCTCTATCTCTCCCCAACTCTCCCTCCATCACTCCCTCATTATCCCCCTATCTATCTCTCTATCTCTACCTCTCTCCCTTTCTCCTCCCATATATCTTTATATCTCTCTCTTTCTCTCCCCTCTCTTTATCTCCCCCTCTCTATTTCTCCCTACTCCCTCCTTGTCCCCCCATCTATCTCTATCTCTACCTCTCCCTCCCTTTCTCTTCCCATATATCTATGTATCTCTCTTTATCTTCCCATATATCTCTATCTCTCTTTCTCTCTCCCTCTCTCTATCTCCCACTATTTCTCCCCCCTTCTATCTCTCCCTCTCTTCACCTCCACCTCTATCTTGCTCTCTCCCCATCTATTTTTGGACATGTCTCTTTCTCTCTATCCATCTAGATCTCTCCCTATCTCTCTATCTCTTTCCCTCTCCCTCTTCCTATGCATCCATATCTATATCTCTTTGCACATCTTATCTCTATCTCCATATTTCTTCTTCTATCTCTCCCTCTATCTCTATCTCATTATCTCTCTAGCTCTCTCTACCCTTATATCTCTCCCTCTATCTTTATCTCCCTCTCTACCTCTATCTCCCTATCTCTCTCTACCTTTATATCTCCCTCTACATCTCTATTTGTCTCTTTATCCCTCTATCTTTCTATATCTCCCCTATATCTATATCACTCCCTCTCTCTCTCTCTATCTATTGAGCTATCTACCCCTCCCTCCATCTCCCCATCTCTCTTATTCACCCCATCTCTCCTACTCAATATATGTATCTCTCTATTTATCACTCTATATCTCCCTCTCCCTCCTCTCTATTGGTGTGAATGGGGTAGTTATTGGTGAGTACCTATTCACATTATCTTAAGTTTACTTAGGAGTTAATTTTCTTAGTTACCATTTCTATCTAGAAGTTAGTTATAATGGGGCTATGTCTCATTATTTACTTTTTGTTATCTAGGCATTTAATAATTCTCTCATGCATTTAATAATTTCATTGAGAATTTAATGCTTGTGTCTTAGGTTGTTATGACTTAGTTGTCTCATGCGATAGGATTAAGACATTTGTCATGATCTTGTATAATCTTATCTCACTCCTTGCCTATATAAGAAAAGCTTCATATGTACATTGGATCAATCCAAGCAACTCGGTTGAGATATTTTTTTTAGTTGTGTACAATTCCAATATATTATTGCAATCTTGAGTATTGTATATTGGCATATCTTGCACCCATTGTTGCAATTTCTTGTTCTTGCTTTTCTCTTTTTTGGAAGGTTGTGGATTTTGCAGATGATCCTAGAGACTTGATTCCTTGACTTTAACTCAAACATGTCCTATGAGCTATATCTCAGCTTCCTACATGGTATCAAAGCTTCAGAGTTGCAAAACCCCTTCTCAGATCTGAGGGTGATTTTAGCTTGAGCTTTTGTAGGGTGCATATTGGATAAAAATGGCATATATATATTTTGCCTCATCTACATTCAAGAAAAATTATCTCTTGGTTTTGTTCAAAACCAAGAAATACTATCTGGGTATCTGCTATATTTTGTAGATAGTGAGGATATTTTTCATAAACAACCATGATCAAATAGCCCAATGCAGCTATTTTTCCTACAGGTGAAGTTTACTTTTTTTACCAAATTGCATGTTCTAATTTTTGGATTCAAAAATGCTTTATGGGTTTTGTTGGTAGAATCAAAATATTATCTAGGTATTCGTTATTTTTTGCATACATCTAGCAATTTTTTTCAAAAATCAAATCAAAAGGGTTGTGTCTGCTAACTATTCGCTCACAAAATTTACCCATTTTTAATCCGATTTTGGCAAATGAGATATTGACGAAAAACTAGTTTTGAGCACTTCAGAGTGGTGTAGGTCATTTTTTTAGATTTTTTCCTCTACACAGATCTTGGGTCATTTTTATTCATGGAGGTAGATGTGAATATTCAGGTAAGTGCATGGATCTATGACACAATTTTGGCTCTTAAGATGCCACTTTTTTTCTGAAATCAGCAAAATTTGATTTGCACGAGAAAATGAAGATAGTTACACTCAAAATTTCAAGATGCAACAAGAAAAAAAGTTGAAGTGCTTTAAGTGTAGTCTCTAAGCTACTATTTTTTAAAAAAAATAATGAAGATTAAGGGTCCAAAAAGGCAAAATAGGTCCTTTTTAATAAAAAAAAATAGCATCTGAGGGCTCCCCCCTTTTGATTAACTTTTTTTTAGAATTTCAAAAATCCCAATGGTGAGAAATTAGCTAACACTATGTAGTTTATCCTCATTCTTTTGGTTAATTTTTTTAATGAATATATAATATTTTATGAATTTTCAAAGTGGACACATCCTGAAAAGCTAAAATTTGAGTGTGCTCCCCCCTAAATTTTTTGAAAACTGATTGAAAATTGTTTTTTTTCTTCATGTGTACAATGGAGTCTAGTTTCAAAAAATGTAATTTGTTTCACGTTTCGATGAACAAGTAAAAATCTATCCTAAAACTAGCACATGTTGGTTTTTGACCAAAAACGAAGGCATTTACAATAGAAGCCATGGATCAAAACCTTAACTAAATCAAAATGAAAAAAGAATTATATATTTAGATAGCTAAGAGAGAGGTTAACACTATCAATTTTTTTTTTATAAACTTGCATTAAAAGACGTGCAAATGAGACGGGGAGCACGGACAAAAATATGATGAAATTTGGCAAATCCTATCAATTAACACATCCAAAGCAAGTCATTTGGTGAGCGCCAAATTTGTTGTGTGCCAAATGTGATGTGTCATTTGGTGAGTGCCAAATTTGGTGCTCACCAAATGACCTGCTTTGAACAAAACCTGAATTTCCCCTCTTTGGTCAACAACTTTGATAATGCTTAAAGAGTGCATAGTTTATGATCGTAGATGGATAGTTGAGGTTTTACCTTTCTATTCTCTCTAACTCATTACCCTAACTAGATAACTCTTTATCC
>VDFB02256132.1:199612663-199774792 GCA_007258455.2 Sequoia sempervirens
TTGATTGTTGAGGGTAGAGGGTTGAGGTTCTAGAGTAGAGGGTGTAGGGTTGAGAGAGAGGGGGGGTTGAGGGTTTTAGGGTTTTAGGGTTTAAGGGTTGAGGGTTGAGAGTTGAGAGTAGAGGGTAGAGGGTAGAGAGAGAGATAGAGAGGGTTTAGGGTTTTAGGGTTGAGGGTAGAGGGTTTAGGGTTTTAGGGTTTAAGGGTTGAGGGTTGAGAGTTGAGAGTAGAGGGTAGAGGGTAGAGAGAGAGATAGAGAGGGTTTAGGGTTTTAGGGTTGAGGGTAGAGGGTTAAGGGTAGAGGGTAGATAGGTTAAGGGTTAAGGGTTTAAGGGTTGAGGGTCGGGGGTAGAGGGTTGAGGGTAGAGAGGTAGAGGGTGTAGGGTTAAGAGAGAGAGAGAGGGTGTAGGTTTGAGAGAGAGAGGGTGGTTTTGTTGGATGTTGTGGATATGGTTGTTGATATGTGGTTGTCATTGATTTCAATACTATTAGCATTTGGTGCATTGAAGACTCCATTTGTTGAGGATATTGAGAAAATTGTAAACGAAAGTATTCCTAGTTCCCAGTGGAGTTGTGCAGGTCAAGAAGGCATTGTGTTCTGTACGTTGAATATTAGTTGATGTAGATTTAAGGGTATAATTTTGAATGTTTCTAGATCATCTACTGGAAAATTCAGAGGTCCGTGTGAAGTTTTTAGTATGATGTGGTATGACAGTGTGTTGCTAGTCCCTGTCAGTGTTCCTAAATGAATTTTGTGTAATTCTTGTTTTCTTAGTTGTTGCAAATGCTTCTCTATTGTTTCTTGGTGTTATGTGGTGTCTCTAGATCATTCTCTATCTTTCTGACACATCCACATTATTTGGAAGAGTTCGTGGTTGAATATCTTTGTGTGCATGTTAATTTTGTCTTGTTCCTGGCTGACATGTTGTTGGTAGCATGTTGTGGATCTTTGAGGTGTAATCAATTAAATTATTCTTGTGTTGGAGATATTAATTTGGGTCTCCACTATGTTGTGGCCAACCTTTGTGGATACACATTAAAAGTTTATTTGTAAATTTGGGCCAACATTACAAATATATTTTATTTCTTTGGCCGACAAAGTGGTGATGGAATTTCATGTAGCAGATATATAAGGGCTATTCGTTCATTGTTGAAGATGATGCTTCGTGTGCTCATATGTGTGTATGTGCAAATATCATTCAATTGCTGAGTAGAGTGTGAAGAAGAATGTGCGAAGTGTGGAGAAGTGTTGAGCTTAATTGGAACTGTAATCAGGCTTGTGAAGAAGCTATTTTCTCAGTTCACAAACCTTGGATGGTTTTAATCCAAACCCTATTGTTGGATAGTGAGTCCTCTTTTGTAATTGAGCAATGAGCTCTAAGCAGTGTGCCTGAATGCATATGCATTCCCCTTATTATTTCTTTTATAATTCTAGCAGAGTATAATATTTTGGACTAACATCCACCGTGGTTTTTTCCCTAACAAGGTTTCCACACAAAAAATCTTTGTGTTCTTTGTCTCTCTGATGTGTTGATTGTTTATGGTTTATTGCTAATTCATCAAATTTGAGATTAAGTTAAGATTTAGAAGAAGAGTTTTAGTTTTTGTCACAACTGATTCACCCCACCTCTTAGTTGTGTGTCCTTGTTGTGCCAAAAATTGGTATCAAAGTAGGTTCCTTTGAAGAAAGTCTAATACCTTGAGGTGATCCAAGATGGAAAGAACATTCAAGAAAGGCAGTCCTAGATTTGATGGCTCTAACTATTCACTGTGGAAAGTTAGGATGCAATGTCACTTAATGTGCATTGGTGATGCTATCTGGAAGATTACTAGAAATAAATATGTCATTCCTTAGAATGGTCCCTCTACTACTGATGAGATCAAAGATGTTGAAAGCAATATCAGGGCTATTGAAGCATTGGTGAGTGCCTTGACAGATTCGAAGATGGCTAATGTGGTAGGTTTGAATAAAGCTCATGAAATGTGGACGAAACTGGAAACTTTGTATGAAGGAGATGCACAGGTGAAGATGGCTAAGCTACAAAGCTTGAAAGGAAAGTATGAGAACCTAAAGATGGTTGAAGATGAAAATATCACCTCTTTTATGCAGAGAGTAAATGAGATAGTGATGGGTATTACATGTGTCAGTGGTTCTGTGGATGAGGATGAAATTGTGGCTAAAGTACTCAGATCCTTGCCTCCCTCCTACAAAATGAAATTTCATGCTATTGAAGAGTTCAGATTAGTAAACAAGCTGACAAGAGATACACTAATTGGGAAACTTGTTGCTTTTGAGATAAGTGATTTTGGTGAATCCACACTAAAGATTGAATCTGCATTTAAGGCTATTGTGTCCGGAAGCAACAGAGAAAGATATAGTTTGGGAGAGAGTTCTAGGAAGGTATCCAAGTATGAGGAAGAACTGAAACAACTCAAAGATAAAGAAAGAGAAGTAGAAGAACTGGAAGCGTTGATTGCAAAGCAAGAAGGGAGAGGAAAAGGTAAGTATGAAGATGTATTACCTATTAAATATTTTTCATGTAGTAAAATAGGTCATTTTGCATCAAGATGTCCTGAAAGAGTTCCTAGATCTAAACCTAAGAAGTCTAGATTCCTGAAGAGATGCTACTTTGTTAAAGAAGCAGTGACTGATGAAGAATCTGATAAAGATAATGGAAAAGAAGATGATTGGGATTTCATTGCTACCATTGAAAATAATCCTGTGGCTACTGAATCTACTAAAGATGAAAAAGCTCTTGCAGCTCAAGTTGAAGAAAAAGATGAGTGGTTCATTGATAGTGGATGCTCACATGACATGACTAGTGACAAAAGAAAATTTGTGAGTATGGAATAGTATGATGGTGGAGTTGTAATATTTGGAGATAACAATGCTCGTGTGATTTGTGGCAGAGGATCCATTTTCCTTGGTGGTAAGGACAACACTAATGATCTCCTCTATGTTGAAGGTTTGAAGCATAATTTTTTGAGTGTTGGATAGATGGTTCACAAGGGATATGATCTATAGTTCAAAGACAGAAGATGCAAGATACGTGGGAGTTTTGAAAACTTGATTGCAACAGGAAAACAAACACAAGGTAACATTTTTCATTTGAATACAACTAGTGGAAGTTGTTTGATTGCTCAGATAAATGAAAGTTGGTTGTGGCATAGGAGATTGTGTCATGTAAATTTTGACAACATTATCAAGATAAGTTCTACCCAAGCAGTAAGAGATCTTCCTAGATTAGTGAAGCCTACTAATATAATCTACAAAGAATGTCAGATGGGTAAACAAACTAGAGTGTCCTTTCGTAGCAAAAATTTTCATTCAAATAATTTGCTAGAACTGCTACATACTAACCTTTGTGGTCCATCAAGATTCATAAGCATTCATGGAAAAAGGTATTTTATGCTGGTTATTGATGATTACTCTAGAATGATTTAGGTCTCCTTTTTAAGAGAAAAATGTGAAGCTCTAGAGAAATTAAAATGCTTCAAAGCTATGGAAAAATATGAGAAAGGTCTAAAAATTAAATTCCTAAGATTTGACAAAGGTGGTGAGTTCATTTCTATGGAATTCAACTCTTATTGTGAAGAACATGGAATTAAAAGATAGTTATCTACTCCACAAACCCCTCAATAGAATGGAGTTGCAGAAAGAAAGAATAGAACAATTCTAGATGCTACCAGAACCATGATGATGGAAGGAAATGTGTCTCAAATGTACTGGAGTGAAGCGGTAAGTACTGTTGTGTATACCTTGAACCGAGTAAATGTGAATGGAAATTCTGGTAAGACCTCTTATGATTTATGGTTTGGTCACAAGCATACTATTAAGTATTTTAAGATCTTTGGAAGAAGGTGTTATATCAAGAGAGATGATGATATAGGAAAATTTGATGCTAGAAGGAATGAAGGTATTTTCCTAGGTTACTCTACTAAGAGCAAGGCATACCAGTGCTATAATAAAAGACTGAGAAAGATGGTTGAAAGTGAAAATGTCAGAGTTGATGAGGACTCTATCAAGTCATCCAGACATTGCAATTATGATTCAGACAAAGACATTACAAGCCAAGGGAAGAACACTCAGACACCGAATCTACTTCAGATTATTCCTTATGTTCCAATGAAGCAACCTCAATTTGTTCCAATAAATCAAGTCAGTCAAGAAGCTCAAACAAGTGCAGGGGCATAGACAAGTGGAAGTGTAGAAGAAAGATCTAAAGAATCAAAAGTCTAAGTAAGTCCCAAAACTCCAAGGTATGTAAAGCTGAATCATTTTGAAAGTCAAATCATAGGAGATAAGAGTAAAGGAGTGCAAACTAGAAGAAAATTTGCAGAAGAATATTGTCTGATATCCAAGATTGAACCTAAGAGTGTCACTGAAGCCTATCAAGATGAACATTGGCTAGAAGCTATGAAGGAAGAGCTAACACATATTGAAAAGAATGACACATGGTTACTGGTTCCTAGGCCTAAAGAAAAGAATGTGATTGGTACCAAATGGGTATTCAAAAACAAGCTGAATGAAGAAGGTGAAGTGATCCATAATAAATCAAGACTGGTATGTTAAGGCTATTCTCAAATGGACGGTATTGATTTTGAAGAAACCTTTGCCCCTATAGCTAGAATTGAAGATGTGAGATTATTTCTTGCTTATGTTGCATACAAAAATTATAAAGTCTATCAAATGGATATGAAGTCTACATTTTTGAATGGAGAACTAGAAGAAGAGGTGTACATTGAACAACCAGATGGATTCCAATTAACAAATAAGGGAGATATGGTTTGTAGATTGAAGAAATCTCTGTATGGATTTAAGCAAGCCCCCAAAGCCTGGTATGCTAGATTGGACAAATATCTACTGAAGCTTGGATTCACAAAAGGTACTGCTAATAGCAACTTATACTTCAAGTTAAATCAAGATAAGGAATTGATTATAGAAGTTTTTGTTGATGATATAATTTTTGGAGGAGATGATAATCTATCTATGGAGTTTGCTGATGAAATGAAGAGTGAATTTGAGATGAGCATGATTGGTGAAATGAAGTTATTTATGGGATTTCAAGTTACACAATTGGACCAAGGGATTTTCATATCTCAGTCCAAATATGTGAAAGAGCTACTGAAGAAGTTTGGAATGGATGACTCCAAACCTATTGGTACTCCCATGGTGACTAGATGTAAGCTATCATAGAATGATGATTCTCCAAAGGAAAATAAAACTTGGTACAGATCAATGATTGGTGGATTGCTCTACTTGATGCAAACTAGACCAGATATTATGAATGTTGTATGTATGGTTGCTAAATTTCAAGCTGATCCAAATGTATCACATGTGACTATTGTCAAAAGAATTTTTAGATATCTTAAAGGAATACCTAACTTTGGACTTTGGTATCCAAAGGATGATGATCTCACTTTGTGTGCATACACTAACGCGGATTGGGTTGGTGATGTAGATGATAGGAAAAGTACTAGTGGTGGTGCTTTCTTCCTAGGGAAGAAGTTGATATCTTGGTTGAGCAAAAAGTAGAATTCAATTTCTCTATCCACTACTAAAGCAAAATACATTGTTGCTGCAAATAATTGTACTCAAGTGATATGGATGAAACAGATGCTGAGAGATATCAAAGTGATATATGAAGAGCCTATTACTATATACTGTGACAATTCAAGTGCAATAAACATCTCAAGGAATCTAGTACTACACTCTAAGACTAAACATATTTCAATTAAGTTTCATTTCTTGAGGGAAAAGGTGAATGAGAAAGAAGTCAGACTGGAATATGTTCCTACCAAAGAATAGATTGCATATATATTTACTAAGCCGTTGTCGAAGGATACTTTTGAGAATCTCAGAGGGATGCTAGGGGTAATCACCCCTCCTGATAAGAACTAAAGATGCATTTATTTGCATCAGTCCGAGAGCTTCATTGCTATATTCTGATCTAGATTAATGTTTTTGTGGCTGCTACTTAGGGGGAGTAGTCAGATGTGTGGATATGTGGTTTAGAGCGTGTGTTTGGAAAGGTCATGGTTACCTTTTCCATTGACGTCAAAGGGGGAGAAGTGCATTGTGAAAAATACTTGAAAAATTCTTGAGAAGAAAATTTCAGTTGAAAGGAGAAGTACAGAAGAAGTCAGTGTGTTGGGTTGATGGTATTTTTCACATCATGTGTTGCCATCAATTCCAAAGGGGGAGATTTTTGGATGTTGTGGATATGGTTTCTGATATGTGGTTGTCATTGATGTCAACACTATTAGCATTTGGTACATTGAAGACTATATATGTCGAGGATATTGAGAAAATTGTAAAAGAAAGCATTTTTGGTTCCCAGTGGAACTGTGCAGGTCAAGAAGGCTTTGTGTTCTATACGTTGAAGATTAGCTGATGTGGATTTAAGGGTCTAATGTTGAATGTTTCTAGATCATCTACCAAAAGTTTTGGAGGTCCGCGTGAAGTTTTGAGTATGATGTGGTCTGACAGTGTGTTGCTGATCTCTATCAATGTTCCTAAATGAAGTTTGTGTAATTCTTGTTTTCTCAGTTTTTGTGGATGCTTCTCTATTGTTTCTTGGTGTTATGTGGTGTCTCTAGATCATTCTCTATCTTTGTGGTATGTCCACATTATTCGAAAGAGTTCGTGGTTGAAGATCTTTGTGTGCATGTTCGATTTTTCTTGTTCTTGGCTGGCATGTTGTTGGTAGCGTGTTGTGGATCTTCAAGGTGTAGTCAATTAAATTATTCTTGTGTTGGAGATATTAATTTGGGTCTCCACTATGTTGTGGCCAACCTTGGTGGATACACATTAAAATTTTATTTGTAAATTTGGGCCAACATTACAAATATATTTTATTTCTTTGGTCAATGAAGTGGTGATGGAATTTCATGTAGCGGATATATAAGGGCGATTAGTTCATTGTTGAAGATGATGCTTCATGTGCTCCTATGTGTGTATGTGCAAATATCATTCGATTGCTAAGCAAAGTGTGAAGAAGAATGTGCGAAGTGTGAAGAAGTGTTGAGCTTAATTGGAATTGTAATCAGGCTTGTGAAGAAGCTATTTTCTCAATTCACAAACCTTGGATGGTTTTAATCCAAACCCTATTGTTGGACAATGAGTCTTCTTTTGTAATTGAGCAGTGGGCTCTAGGCAGTGTGCCTGAATGCATGTACATTCCCCTTATTATTTCTTTTATACTTCTAGCAGAGTATAGTCTTGTGGATTAACATCCACCGTGGTTTTTTCCCTAACAGGGTTTCCACGCAAAAAATATTTGTGTTCTTTGTCTCTCTGATGTGTTGATTTTTTATGATTTATTGCTTATTCATCAAATCTGAGATTAAGTTAAGATTTAGAAGAATAGTTTTAGTTTTTGTCACAATTGATTCACCCCCCCTCTTAGTTGTGTGTCCTTGTTGTGCCAACAGGTTTGAGGGTAGAGGGTAGAGGGTTTAGGTGTTTAGGGTTTAGTATTTAAGGGTTTAGGGTTTATGGTTTAAGTGTTGAGGGTTTAGGGTAGTGGGTTGAAGGTTGAGGGTAGAGGGTAGAAGGTAGAGGGTGTAGGGTTGAGAGAGAGAGGGGGGGTTGAGGGTTTAAGAGTTTTAGGGTTTAGGGTTTATGGTTTAAGGGTAGAGGGTGTAGGGTTGAGAGAGGGGGTTGAGGGTTTAGAGAGAGACAAAGAGAGTGAGAAGGTTAAGGGTTTTAGGGTAGAGGGTAGAGGGTAGAGGGTAGAGGGTTCAAGGTTCAAGGTTCAGGGTTCAGGGTTTAGGGTTGAGAGAGAGAGGGGGGTTGAAGGTTTTACAGTTTTACGATTTAGGTTTTATGGTTTAAGGGTTTTAGGGTTTAGGGTTTGATTTACAGTTTAAGGGTTGAGGGTAGAGGGTTTAAGGTTTAGGGTTTAATGGTTTTAGGGTAGAGGGTAGAGGGTAGAGAGTTGAGGGTTGAGAGAGAGAGAGGGTTGAGGGTTTAAGGGTTTACGATTTACACTTTAAGGGTTGAGGGTTTAAGGGTTTAAGGGTTTATGGTTTACACTTTAAGGGTAGAGGGTAGGCAAATCTATTTCACTCCAACCCCTCTCCCATTGTGAGGTCTTCCCCCCCACCCTAATTGGATAACTCTCTTTCCCTCTCAAGTCTCTATCGCTCTCAGGTTTCAGTCCCTACCATGCTACTATGACTAATCTCTCTCACTCATATCACCTCTCCCTCTATCTCAAGTCTCACTCCCTTCCTAGTGATATTGTGAAAGCATTTCAAAGCACCAAATTTGGTGAGTGCCAAATGTGTTTTTACCTTGAAACGGTAAAATAGGGGTTGACCTCATGATTCAGGCCCACATGCTTCTGCTTTTGTCTAGTTCAACACTTTTTCCGATAGAGAAACATCTTTTTTATGCAGTTGACTCCCTATTGTACCAATCTATGCTTGATCCATCACCTTTTTGCCACCAATTTGCATGCCAGGCAATGTAGATGAAGACATTTTGAAAATTATACATCATTTTACATTATCTAAGGTAATATATTCATTTTGGTAATATTGAAATGTTTATATTTAGTATGTCAAAATAAATCACACGTGCACTACTTGTTGTAGAGTACATATTGAGTTTTCTAACCATTATGATGTTTATCAACGTATATGTGTAGATATGCATACTGACAATGTTTTGTAGGAATGTAACATGAGGCCTCCACCTAAATCCTCAAGGGAATTCTTATCTTCCATTTTATGTGAAAGAGAGGATGGTAAAAAAATTTACAAGTCATGTTTGGATGGAACATGTGATCATTGTGGTGGCATGCAACATTTGCCAATTTTCCAACACATGGCTAGTACACACACAATTGGAGACAAAATTGTCAAATTTGGAAAATACAAGACAGTGGCCTACAGTCTAAAAGATGGGAAAGAAGCAAAGAAGTGTGAATTGGTCAGTGATAAGATTCCAGTATATCAGTTTATGGGCATTTTCCGTGATCAGGTGGTGTATGAGTATGCAAGGCATACACATAGAGCTCAATGGTTGGACTCATAGTTCAAGTTATGCAAGGACACATTTCCACTTCACAGCATCATTTCAGTTGTCGACTTCGTGAAGAACTACACACTATAGCTACAAAACGAGGTGCAATCACAATACTACAACTCCACGCAGAAAGTTTATTTGTGCATATAGCATTCATTCATGCAAATGATAGTACAGAGGATAATAGGAAAGTATTGAGGGAGTATCACTTTTACATCAGTGATGATCATACACATTCTATCGAGTTTGTGCAAGGTTACTTTTAGATGTTCTATGTTGATCTAGCTAGTAGGGGCATATCATTCACTCAACATATCATATGGTCAGATAACTTTACATCACAATTCAAGAATGCCAGAATGTTTTACTGGTTGAGAAGGATGCATAGGATCAGTGGTGTTCAACATATGTGGAACTTCTCATAGGTCAAGCATGGAAAGGGGGAGCATGATGGAGCAGGTGCATGTATCAAAAGAGCCCTAGCACGAGAAGAGTTAAAGTACAAATATAGTGTAAAGTTGACAGATGCAAGATCAATTGTCCAGTGGTGCAATCATGCAATGGGTCCAGGTAGTCAAGGTAATTCTTTAGTTCATAGATTTTTTAATTTAGTAGATGATACTAACATTGCAAAATATGAGGATTGTTGTACACTAACAGGATCGAGTGATCTACACTCTTTTAGAAGCTCCAATGCAGGTACATGGACTATCCATACGTGGAAGATGGCATGCTTTTTTTCTACATGTACACTTCAAGCATGGAATGATTGCGAGTCAAGAGAGTGGATTGATGAATGGTCTATAAGAAGTCTAACCCCACTTGAAACTTATCAGCTCCCGATGGCTCTACAAATCATGGAGATGCAATCATCCGTTGACTTTGATCATGTATCAGACCTTGTAGAACCAACTAATATATCTTACTTATAGGTTTTATTTTGATGTTCATTAAATACATCTAACAAGATGAACATATCAATGTAGGGCATGAATATGTGGTGATTGCAGATGAAGACAATGAAGAGGGTACAGATTATTACCTGTGTCATTGTATCGAGGCCAAAAAGAAATTGGAGGCCCTAGTTATAGATGGAGAAAACATAGAATATCCTACAGGTTTGGTGATTGTTATTGGAACATGGCTTAGAAGGTACCCAATTAAGAATGTTGCAGTTTGGTTGTTTGAAGACTTCAACACGCATTGGAAGATTCTTCACTACTCGAACCTTGTCATCGCCACCAACGTTCATTTGATCAAATATAAGGGCAAACCTGCAAACAAGAACTTGTGGAAAGTGCGTGAGTCTGACCACGAGGCAATACTTAACACAATAAAGACTAGAGCAGAACTGGATGGTTCCCTGGATTGATTAATAAGTATGCACATTGAATTTCTAAAGTTGTCTTATTGATCATTGCTTTATTTCAAGTATTTAAGTTTGATTGTATAAAGGTTTTCAAAATTACATTAATGTAGATATGCAAAATAATGGTTATATGTTGCTCTCCATTTGGTGCAGGGGCACCAAGCTTCGGTGGTTGTCATTAGGGTGATAAAGTCTTGTTTTGTCTTGGATAAGGTCATATAAACCATTTATTGATGTAATAAGTCTATTTTAGTGGTTATTAGTGAGTTAGAAGGTTTTATTGCAAATTTGCTAAATTAGTGCAAAGTGTCATTTTTCAAATTTTGAAGTGCAAGAAATGCATAGTGGGGAAGCTGAACAGTCAAGGAAGGCCAAAGGTCACTTGTGGTATTGGTTTTCAATAAATTCTTGATTAAGGGAGTTTAATATATGTATGTTAATCTCAAATGAAGGAGTGTGTGAAGAAGAGTGGAAGATTTTGTACAAGCATTGATCAATAAAGCTTTGTTGTCTTTGTAAATTTGAGTTTGTTTTTCTCTTTTTCAGTGTTGTAGTAGTTAATTGCATGAGCTTGTACTAAATGGAATTGAATAAAAGTGTTTTTATTTGGGTAAAGGGATGTGTTAGCCACTTCTTTTTTTGTGGCATTGAAATCCATCTTGTTTTGAGCTCTTACGATGGATTTTACTGTAGGCAGGTTTGGAAGTCTAAATTTCAAGTTTTGAGGTCATCAAGTGATTTAATGGCTCATTCCACCTAATGTATATGTTGTAGCTCAGTGGAATGAGTCCATTAGGTGGGGAATAGGTTATAAGATGATTCTTGGAGTAGGGGAGATCATTTTGGAGTGATGGCATGTAGCCTTGGGTGTGAAAATGTGTGATTTTGAATGAATTTGAGTGGTTTTAGAGTGTGAAAGGATGAAATCCTTTGGGGAAATAATTTGTGAGATTATTTTGAGCATGTATAGACATCATATGCTATTTTTGGGGTGTTGGATATGAGAGTTTATTGTAGGAAGAGTGATTTTCAATAAGGCTCCTTGGAAAACCTAGGTTTGGTGGCTTGAGAGTGAGGGTTTAGTGGATTGGTAGCTTGGTGAGTGGTTGGAGCTCTTAAAATTGTGAAATATTAAGGTTGGTAACCTATTTAATGACTATCCATGGTGTTTGACTTGATTTCAGGTGTTTGGGAAGGTGTCTCTTTGGAAAAGAGGCCTAATCGGCGTAGTTGCCCCTACGGTACAGTGGGATTTTGGAGAATACATTGAAAAACCCATCTCCAGGACTCCTGTGACCTTATTACCACTTCAAACACCCTTTTTTAAGCCTAAAAATGCTTAAAAATCCTTAATATTATGCTTCCCCCAAACTTCACCCACTTTTAGTCTCTAAAACCTCAATTTTTCATTAAAAAAGGCACTTCTCTCAACTAGCGCTTCATGCCCAAACATACACATGACCTCCCTAGTCCTTGCAAACCTTCAAACACATCAAACCCCACTAGATCTCACTAAAACCAACTAGTTCTAGCCTTCTTCAAAATAAATTCTTCAATCTGCTACTTCAACCCATGCCTTTTAGGCCTAAATTCATGCATTATATACTTGCTTGTCATTTGAATTGTCATTAATGAAATTATATATTAACTTATCTGTTTATCTTATTTTCCTCTTGTAGGAGTAGGTGTTGGAACACTTTAAGGAGTAGGTGTTGAAACGCCTCAGGGAGGAGGTGTCGAAACACCTGAAGGAGATAAAGAAAAAAAGATGCCTAAAGAGGTATGTGTTTATTTGATTTTGTGTTTGGTAAATATGTTCCTATTACCAACAATTGTATGCTAAATTTTATCAATTTGATGTTTTTATTCACATATATAGATTGACATTGCAAAAGTTGGTATGATTGGTTCTTTGAGAGGGGCATATTCTACGACTCATGATGGTTTCAAGAGACGTATATATGAGGTAATCAAGATTTCAATTTTAGAGTTCAATTACAATTCAATGTATATTGATTTTGTTGTTAATTATTTGAATTTAAATTATGTAATATAACTTTAATCTCAATTGTGGTTTGAATTTTTCTTGTGCAGTTACCTTCAGAGCCAAAGAGTGCTTCAAAGAGGCTCCATTTTGATGATCCACCAGTAGTTTAGGATGAGATAGACATTTTGGCATGTATATTTTGAATAGATATCGAGATAGCATATGCCACATTTTGTAAAAAATTGTTTGAGTTGGCGTTGATGTCATTTTTGTATATGGAAATACACTTGATTATTGGATAATTTGATATATAGAAGTTGAGAATCAAAATAATTTGTTTATCATGCGCATGTTTAAACTGTTCCAAAATTTAATCTTGATCAATGGTTAAATATCAATGTACAATAGTATACAAAATAATTAATATATTATATAGTTGACAATAAAAAATAATGAATAATGGTTAAATTATATTATATATTGCTTAATTATATTGTGGTTAAATTATATAGTTCAAAAAACTTTGAAGACAAGAACAATGGTAAAGTTTAACATTTTAACTTTAAAGTTTAAATACACAAATGTCATTGTCTCACACTACATATTTCATATTGCATTATCATTACATATTTAAATTCAAAAAATATCATAGTTTTATGTTGATAAACATGCCAAAGTGATGCAGAGCAGGGTGGCAAACTCTCAACAAACCAACTACCCTTTAATCTTCCTTCCAGACACAAAACACCATTGGATAGTCATGACTAGGATACATAAGCACTAAATCAACAATCATCTTCCAATGAAACACTCACCAACACTCCAAAACTCAAAACCCTCACTTTTCACAAGTTTCAAAGGGGGTTTATTGAGATCCTCACCTCCAGACCTCTCCTCACTATTTCAATGCCTCCAACACCTTCAAATATTTCTTCCCTTGCTTAATTAACCCATACAAAGTGTTGCCCCAAGTGTTTTCCATCATTACCTACTCTTAACCTCCAGATTTCGCTCAAAACACACATTCTTGACAACTAGGCATCATGCCCAAACCCCCAAATGGCCACCCCTACTCTTAAAATCATGCAGACATGCCCCCTACACCTAATTATTCCATTCCACTAAGTTATAGTAGAATACAATGGGTGGAAAATACATTTTGTGGAAATTTCCATGCTGCCCCTATGGAAAAAGCATGAATTTAGGCCTAAGAGGCATAGCGTGAAGTAGCAAATTAAAGCAATATTTTGGAAGAAGGTTAGAACCTAGTTGTTTTAGTGTTATCAGGTGGAATTTGATGTGATAGAAGGTCTACAAAAGCATGGTAGGTCATTTGGATGTTTTGGCTTGAAGCCCTAGTTGAACAAAGAGTGAAAATGAGTGAAATTGAGAGGTTTTAAGAAGGAAATGTGTGAGAAATTTGGGGGCAGCATAATTTGAAGGTGAATTAAGTTTGTGCGGGGTGAAATAAGAGTGTTTGAAAATATTTTGAGGTTGAATGAGGTCTGGAGATGGGTTTTTCAATAAACACCTGCTTATTTGGTGAAAAATGAGGGTTTCATGAAAGAGGGTCTTAGCAAGCAAGTTTTGACTCAGTGGTTGAAGAATTTGTGGTTTTGGAGGTAGTTTGAGGACTTTCCAATGGTATTTTGAGTGGGCAGAAAGATTGAAGGAGAGTTCCTTTGTTAAAGTAGGCTAATTGGAGCCCCTTTTCGAGCGTTCAAGGTCAGTTTGATGGTATTGTTCCAAAGTAAGTACATGTGATTCTGTGATATGTTTAAAAGTGCCCTAATGGGTTCCTAAAATGGTAGTTTTTTTGTGGCTTTGAGTGGTTTCTTCAAAGTTGTGAGAGGAAAACTTAGGTTGCACACCTCCAAGACTGAATAATGAACTTGAGAAGAGTCACCCTTGTTAGGGTTTGAAGGTTGGAAGTTTGATTTATTCAAGTGAATTTTAGTTTGGATAGTTTTGGGCCTCCCTTTCATTGCATCACAAAGGACCTTATTCTTGACCAAAAACATTAAGATGCCCTAAGCACTAACTGGTGCAAGGCCACCAAGAGCATTTTATGCAAATGTCGACAATTGAGGTCTTTTGGTTGTTTAGGGATATTTGAGTATTTTTGTTCAAAAAATAAGGTTATTTAGACCATTTTATGATGTAAGGATTCCTTTTATAGGTCTTTAGGTGGTTGGAAGGTCTAGGTTGCAAAATATTGCAAAAATTGCAAAATTGTGTAAAAGTTGTCAAAATTGCAACTTATTGTCAAATGGTGAAAGTTCAAGAGTCATCTTGTTGTAGTTCATGGGGAAAGTAGTTGGAGGTTGTTTATTCATGTTTAGGAATGGTACTCTTTTGCACCCAAATGTGGCGAATCACTTTGAGCTACGTTCAACCGGTTGAATCCCTTAAGAGTTTGAAGTGCAAAATGGCTGCAAACTTCAACATGAAGTTACTCGATCACCGTGATGCTTAGAAACATCTCATTTGAGCCTATGGGATCGTGTTGATCCCCTCTACAATAACCTCTCTCATTTTTCACTATCTTAGATGAATTTTCCTATGGCTAGGAGATTTCACTTGGGGAAAAATTTTTCAAGTGCAAGTAGTGCAAAGTTGCAAAGTGGTGTAACTTTCGTTTTGCAACTCATGTGACCAAACTAACTATTCCAATGCATCCAAGCGGGTACGTTTATGCTAGGAATGGTCCTCTTTTGCACCCAAATGCACTGAATCGCTTTGAGCTGCGTTCAACCGGTTGAATCCCTTAAGAGTCTGAAATGGAAAATGGCTGCAAACTTCAGCATGATGTTACTCGGACACCGTGACACTTAGAAACTTCTTTTCTAAGAATATGGGATCGTATTGAGCCCCTCTATAATAACCTCTCTCAATTTTTTCTATCTTGAAGGTGTTTTCCTATGACGGTGAGATTTCACTTGGGAAAAAAGTTGTCAAATGCAAGTAGTGCAAAGTTGTAAAGTGGCGCAACTTTCGTTCTGTAACTTGTGTGACCAAACTAACTATTCCAATGCATCTGATTGGGTACATTTACGCTATAAATCATCCTCTTTCACACCCAAACACGTTGAATCACTTTGAGGTACGTTCAACTAACTGAATCCCTTAAGAGTCTGAATTGCAAAATGGCTGAAAACTTTAGCATGATGTTACTCGAACACTATGATGCTTAGAAAATTATTTTCTAAGCCTATGGGATCATGTTGTGACCTTCTACAATAACCTCTCTCATTTTTTGCTATCTCAAAGGCATTTTCCTGTGGTGGCGAGATTTCGCTTGGGAAAAACATTGTCAAATGCCAGTAGTGCAAAGTTGCAAAGTGGTGCAACTTTCGTTCTAAAACTCATGTGACCAAACTAATTGTTCCAATACATCTAAGTGGGTACGTTTACACTAGGAATGGTCCTCTTTTGCACCCAAACGTGTCGAATCGCTCTAAGGTACATTTAACCGATTGAATCCCTTAAGAGTCTGAAGTGCAAAATGGTTGAAAACTTCAGCATGACGTTACTCAAACACCATGATGCTTAGAAACTTCTTTTCTGAGCCTATGGGATTGTGTTGTGCCCCTCTACAATAACCTCTCATTTTTTTCTTTCTCAGAGGTGTTTTCCTGTGGCGGCAAGATTTTGCTTGGGGAAAAAGTTGTCAAATTCAATTAGTGCAAAGTTGTAAAGTGGTGCAACTTTCGTTCTACTACTCATGTGACCAAACTAACTATTCCAACACATTTGAGTGGGTACTTTTACGCTAGGCATGGTCCTCTTTTTCACCCAAACGCGTTGAATTGTTCTGAGCTACGTTCAACCGACTGAATCCCTTAAGAGTCTGAAGTGTAAAATGGCTACAAACTTCAGCATGACATTACTCAAACACTATGACGCTTAGAAATTTCTCATCTAAGCCTATGGGATCATTTTCTCCCCCTCTATAATAACCTCTCTCATTTTTGCTTGGAAGGAAAATAAGCATGTCTAAGTCAAGAGAAAGTCTGCCCAATCTTGGCAAGGCACAAGCAAAGTCCACCATGCCCATGGTCAAGGAAAATGTCCAAGATGATGCAAAGTCCACTTGGGAAAAAAAAGATATGTCCAAACTGTTGTCAAGTCCACCCTTGGCTTGAATAATGATTGTCCAAGACAAAGGTAAAGTCCGCCCAACTCAAAGCATACATGGAAAAGACGGCGTAAAGTCAGCCCAACTCAAAGTATACATGACAAAGACAACTTAAAGTCTGCCCCAAGCTGAAAATAGGAGATGGAAAACACATCTTGAAGTCCACCTTAGGCCAAGATCAAAGGGGACATCCAACACGCTCAGATGATGCCTCGTCATCTTCCAACCAATCAAATTGTTCCAAGATAGCATGTCTAGGTTCAATGAACCTGACACTTCATAATGCAACAACTTTTTATTATTGGTTTATATTTAGCAAAAGGACAAGTGTCCCCAAATGTAATTTTCTCATTGGTCGAGAGGTAGTTAGTTGTGACAAACCCTAATTAGGGTTCGATTTTGTGGTAGCATAGACAAGGAAGTGAACTGTTTGAAAAAAAATCCTCAAAGAAATGTGTTCTCTTGGTGATGGAATGCCATGACAAGCACATTGAGACCACATTTCTTTGAGGCATTTTTTTTAACAATCCACTTCCTTTTCTATGCTATTGCTTATTATTATGCTTTGATAGATTTTTTCCAAGCATCCATAGCTTGTTTTCAAGCATCCATAGCTTGTTTTCAAGCATCCATAGCTTGTTTTCAAGCATCCATAGCTTGTTTTCAAGCATCCATAGCTTGTTTGCAAGCACCTATATTAGGATTTTAGCCATAGCAACAAGGCAGTGAACTTTTTGATAAAATGCTTTGGTAAACATGTACGAAAAATGTGGTAGCATAGACAAGGTAATGAATTGTTTGAAAAATGCCTAAAAGAAAAGTGGTCTCTTGGTGATCGAATGGCATGAAAATCCATAGCAATTTGCATGTCATGGCATTCCATCACCATGAGACCACATTTCTTTCAAGCATTTTTTTCAAGCAGTTCATTGCCTTGTCTATAGTATTGCTTGCTATTATGCTTTTGATAGATTTTTCCAAGCATCCATAGCTTGTTCGAAAGCACTTGTTTTATGCTTTTAGCCATAGCAACAAGGTAGTGAACTGTTTGACAAAATAATTTGGTAGACATGTATGAAAAATGTGGTAACATAGACAAGGCAGTGAACGATTTGATAAAATACGTCAAAGAAATTTGGCCTCATAGAATGCCATGATAAGAAAATGCAATTGGCAACTGCTCTAACTTATTAGTTATGCAATGTGAAGTAATTGCATAGTTGCTTAGGTCAAATTTGTAAAAACTATATTGTAATTGAATTTTTTCATCTATCAACATCTAGTTATTAGTTATGCAATGTGAAGTAATGCTTTGACTTTGAAAGATGTGCAATAAAATGTAATCAACGATATGAATATAAACTACAAAAAAATATTTTTTACAATTCATTAGTTAAAATATTTATTTTATTTGCTCTCTATATCTCTATATGCTATGGAAATACCTTTCAATTTCAAAATAAATAGATTTTATCTCTTGTTCTACATTTTTTTACATTTTTTTTAAATATGATTTTTTCCCGACTTTTAAAAAAACTCTTATACTTTTGGTTTGTCAAATTTTTCCCCAAAAGATTTTTGTTGCTATGCCTTGGAAGCATGAAGCATACATGTGAATACATGCACTATATGTGAAGTATACATGTGAATAAGTGAAGCATACATGTGAATAAGTGAGGCACAAGTAATTGAAGCATTCCAAAGGATACAAACCACCAAGAATGGAGCTTATTTACACAATACGCTTTAGATGGAGCTTATTGAGCAATCGATAGTAATTAATTAAGCATTAGATGTAAACAAAATCTATGCCTACAACATTCAAGCATACGATTTACACAATATGCATGATAACATCATTCAAGAATTGCAGTAGAAAAATAAGATATTTTTAATCAAAAAGTTGTAAGGTATACAATGATATATATTGATAAAAGAATATACAATATATCCAAAAAATCCATACAGGCTTATTACAAAGGAGCCATATTATGTACATAAAATGTCACATATATATCGATAGTACAAAACATATGTTCCAAAATGCCACATAGGTATACAACAAACGACCCTAATACAGTCATTTCCCTCTAGGGGAAGGAAATAGATCCCGTGTTGCCTTCAAAATTCGGCTGGATGGAGTCACTGTTGGTTCTCTAGTCTTTCGAACATGCTCACTAGTCCTCCTCTCTTCACTCTGGACCTTCAACTGATACAATAAAATGTAAAGATGTTAATACACATAAATTGAATTATGGAATGACATATAACAAAATATAATCACTTACCAAATACAGATAGTCATCATTCACATTTACATCATTATCGCGTCCATGATCTGGAGTGACAACCACCTGTAGCAACCATCAAGATAGAAATTAAGCTACAAAAAAGTATCGTGAAAATTTTCTATAATAGACCATAAAAGAGAAAATATAATGTCAAATCGACTAATCTATTGCATACCTCTTAATGGATCAGAACTGGCTATTGTTGTAGCAACTCTGTGGTCCATTGTGCCACCAACATCACCAAGGTTATCTGATGTCAACATCTACAAATGGTAAATGAAAGAGTAAATGATAGGGTGAACTATTAAATGTTAATATGATGGGATTAGGAAAAAATAAAGGAACAAAAAGTGAATTAGGAGAAGATAATGTGACACGATCAAGGAATACAAATGCAATGTTTGTGTTTCTCATAAATTTTTTAGATTAGTATATGCAAAATTATGAAAACTAGCTAACATTGTTTTACAACACCATTATTGAATAAAGGCTACCTAAGTGTAAGTTGTTTGAGGAAATGAATTGCGAGGTGTGGAGGTCAAAGGTCCACCAGGAAACTATTTGAAATACAAAGCATGTTATGAGACAAACATTCAAATATAACATTCAACTGTTCAAATGCAATAATAAGATATTTAATACTAGTTGCATACCTGTGGACTCAATGTCGAGAATGAATAAGGGTCTATAGGAATGGGGCACGTCTCATGAACACTCTGAACCTGAAATTTCATCATATCGAAATTCTACTAATTTACTTATTCTTAAATTTCAAAATATAATTTAATAAACAACATTAAATGAACTTGCTGAATTTTACCTAAGTGTCAATGTTGAATGCATCATTCAAAAAATCATCTTGGAAAATCCATCACCTTTACAACTGATGTAGGCTGTGTAGTTGCATCCCGAGCACTCTAATAATTGTACGTGCAAACTACACCACAAGTGCCACAATAGTGGGGTGGAGCTTGGGGCCTACACGTCTCCTCCACTTCAGGCTCTACTAGAGGCCTCACACTCTGTAAAATGGTCTAGGTGAGTGATCCAATCAACTCTAGCACGACCACCTCTACACTATCCTTAACAATGGAAGGAACGACAACATGCTCCACCATGGGTCTGGGCAAGGGTCTCGGTGCCAACTATGGATTACGTCGTGTAGCAGGTCTATCATGTGTGGATCTCCCACCTCTACCCTGAAAGTATAAGATGTTAAAAATAATTTGGCATCTTATTGAGGATAAACTCACAATAGATTTTCCTCAAAAAGTATTGTGGTACCTCATGGTTATTCCATGGAGGTTGGTAAAATGCCATCCACCACCGCTCCCAAAATTTATTTTTAATTAACTCATGGTGGCACCAATGGATGGGGAACCTCTTGCATGTATGAGACAAAGGTGTGTTGGTTTCTGAGTCTGTAAATAGGGCACACAAGTTAGCTTTGCTATTTTTTTGTTTTTTAACATCTGCATATGACAAACCTCTAGCATAATATTGTCTCATCTCATGCCTCTTATTTGACCAAAAAATTATTTTCTCACTCATTTCTCCTACATGAGATATAATTGACTTCAATGATTCAGCAATCCCTCTCCTATAAGAGTGGGTTTCGGCATGCTCGGTTAATCTTCCAATTAATTGTTCAATGTCTCTTTTATTGTTTTCAATTTGATTTAGAATATTTTCTTGTGTTCCTTGAGGATTCCTATGAATTAATGGAGGGGTTTTAGGTTGTTCTTGAATAGGAGGCTCTTCCTGAGGGGTTGACTATGAATTCTTAATGTTTGGAGGTGGAGATTCATTCCCTGAGAATTAGAACAAAATTTTATTATAAAAACCTATTTCAATCTGCATTCTAAATCAAATTCAAAATAAATAGAATAAAAATACATACCTCTTTGCAATCTTTGACGTCTCTAACGTGTTGACGGCATCCTCATGAAAAATAGCAAGCTAAGGATGTAAATAATGGATGATATTTGGCGAGCGCGAGTTGTAGACCTCAAATCCTCCAAGCCAAGCCGTGAGTTGAAGTGAAATGAGGTTTCAAAATGTGTTTTTTTTCTTTTATTTACCTTTTGCATTTGAAGCACACCAAATGGCCAATTTCAGCCTTTTTGTGATTTTTTACAATTCAACACCTAAATTGTGTCATAGATTGGTGCACATACCCATTCATTAGTGCATGCACTATTTCCTTTTTTACGTGCATTAGGTTTACATTTTATTTGCACCTCATTTCCATTCCAAATCATTTTTTAATCGATTGTTGCTTCATAGATTTGAGGGTTGTGTGATATAGTGGGTGTTCCAGTGTTCCTTGGCATTGGGTCTATTGTTGCGTTATCATGATTTTGACCTGATTCCTTGAGTGATTCTGATATAGTTTCTAGCAAACATAATTATCTTTCCTTTTCTTTATGAATTAAGGATTTTAGTGTTACTTCACAATGTGCTTCAAGTGCTTCTTTGCAGCAAGTTATCTCATTATGGGGGGTGCTAAATGGTCTCTTCTTCTTTCATCTCTCTTTTGGGGAGGATTTTTGTCCCACTATGTTTTCTCCTTTTCTCTGTTTGTGATATATTTCTTTAAATTTGCATTTGTACATGGGTACCTAACATGACCCCGTAGCTAGGACCCATCTTTGTGTCATTTGCATAATAATCTAATCCCTAAATTGCACTTATGGGGGGTGTTGGTGTGAATGGGGTTATTTCCTAACTAGTTATAAGTGAGGACCTATTCACATTATTATAAGTTTACTTAGGATTTAAGCTTCCTAGTTGTCATTTCTAGAAGTTAGTTATAATGGGGCCATGTCTCATTATTTACTTTTAGTTATCTAGGAATTTACTAATTCTCTCATGCATTTAATAATTGCATTGAGAATTTAATGCATGTGTCCTAGGTTGTTATGAGTTAGTTGTCTCATGTGATAGGATTAAGACACTTTTCATGATCTTTTCTAATCATATCTCACTCCTTTCCTATATAAGAAAGGTTTCATATGTACATTGGATCAATCCAAGATTGCATCAATCCAAGCAACTCAGTTGAGATATTTTTTAGTTGTGTAAGTCCAATATATTATTGCAATCTTGAGTATTGTATATTGGTATATCTTGCATCCATTATTGCAATTTCATGTTCTTGCTTTTCTCTCTTGCGGAAGGTTTTTATTGGATTTTACAGATGATCCTAGAGATTTGAGTACTTGACTAACTCAAACATGTTCTATGAGCTATATCTCTCCCCATCTCTCATATTCACTCCATCTCTCCTACTCTATATATGTATCTCTCTATTTCTCACTCTATATCTCCCTCTCCCTCTTCTCTCTATCTCTTTATATCCATATCTTTCTCTACCTCTATCTCTCTATCTATTTATCTGTATATAACACTCAATGATCCATTATTAGGAAGAGGAAAATGAAGGATTAGGATGCAAACATGACCTTAAAAAGAAGCAAGGGAAAGGATGGAGAACCAAAGAACAAGGAACAAGACTTCAAGGTGATCATTAGGTAACATCTCCATCTCCATCTCCATCTCCATCTCAATCTCCATCTCCATCTTCCTCTCTATCTCTATCCCTATCTCTATCTCCTTACCCATCTCTCTCTTGCTTTTCCCCCCTCTATCACTCCCTCTTTCTATCCCTATCTCTCTATTTCTCCCTATTGTAAACATAATATGATCTTGTTGGTAATGGAAGTTGATTAGCATACCAATTTAGAGGTTTTTTTTTTGTTTCTACATTGAGATGTTTGTTGCGAAAACAACATCATTTGTTAAATGGTCTACCAATTAACCTCATGTATTACACAAATTTATGAAAAATTACACCATTTTTTTCCTAATTAACATTCCACACCTCTTCAACGTACCCATTGCACAAAGGTGTGATTGCTAGTTGTTATTTCAAACACTTTACATTTTAGTTGAGTTGAGTAATGATAATGGACTCATGATATGGCTGATGTAAGTTAAAAGATAATGTAAATAGGGATGTGATCAATTGAAATGAGAAGGATAAAGGTTTTATATATTTTAAGATAGGTTTTATTCAATGAAATGTCATGAGAAAAGATTTATGACTTAAATTTGGTATTATATTATAGATTTAAGGCATGGGATCATAAATTGTAATGGTGTCAAGGTAAATAAAATGTTGTAGACTTGATCATAGGGGTTTTAAATAAGGTAAGATAACATGCCAATGTGATCAGTTAAGTCTTCAATTAGTGAGTGCATTAAAATAATCAAATTGTTTATTACAATTTTCCATCCAAGATATTAATTCAAAATATTATAAAATTAGAATAAATTTAAGTGTTAAGGTATGATTTTTCTATTATATATTTCTCCCCAATTTTGATGTGCACAAAATTATGTGTGCATACATGTCAAAGTAGAAATACATAGAAAAATAATAAAATCTAATAAAAAGGATATCATTTTTATAAATTTCATAGTTCATTTAAGCCACTAAAGAAAATGTGTGTTTCTAGTATATGGAATCTACACATGAAATAAAAGTAAAATAAGTAGATAATAAGTACCCTCAATTTGTGTGTACTATAGAGAAGTGCACAAAAATTAAAGGGTAATCGTGTAAGTTATAATTGTAAATATGAAAAATATAATATAAAAATTAATAATGTTGTAGAGTTTAGTATAGAATAAAAACTTGAAGTATGTAACTACCTTGTCTATGTGTTTGATATGCTTGAAAGTGTATGGAAAAGGTGTTGGGCCACTATTTTTCCCCAATAAGAGAATATATGAGAATGTGATCTTTTAAAATGGAATAAACCCTTGCACCTCAAATGGAAAGATCAAGTGAAAATTTATAGCATAGAGAAACACAACATGTGTTCATCTAGTTATAACAATCATGTAAATTAGTCAAGAATGTGAAATAAATATATACCAATATCCATGGGATGAAAATCTATGTCATGAAATTCTAATTCCCCTCTCATAAGATTCTTTAAGATGTTATGGGTGTTGGATCATAATCATGAATCATTTATTTATAAAAAAATGTTGTGTATAAGGATGACTCCTTTGGTGTTGTTACTCACATTTCATGTCCTTTTTGTGGAGGTATTTCAATAGATTTTTCATTATTATGACATGGAACATGATCATGGAAATGAATATCTAAATATTTACCATTAACATCGGTCTCATCTTTTTTGTTTGGCATATCATGGTTTCTAAAGTGATTTTTTGGGATCATTTCAATCAAGAATCATGCCACAATATGTTGTCATTTATGCTAATTTTTATGTATGTATTTCCTTCATTTTCATGTTGCTAGATGTTTTCATTTGTAATAATATCATGCTATTAGCTAGATTCCTTAGATTTGTGACACTCATAAATCTAGAATTAAAAGGATCCTCCTTGCCATGTTGAGTCATTATGAGTCTATTTATTTTAAAATCAATGTTCTCATCTTCATATGAAATTTAATCAATAAGGTATTGATTTGATTCTTTAGTGTTCAATACACCTAATCAAAGTATATATACCATATGACAATGACCAAATTATTTAGCACCAAAATATTTTGGAATATGTTTGGATCTATCAATTTTCTCAATGGTAGGTAGAGTTATGAGCTTGTGTTGTGAAATTTGTATTAGCACTCTATGGAGATGATCCTCCAAGCTAGTAAAATTTTTAGATGCTCTTGGTTTCTCTTGTATAACTTTCTCATGAGTGTTAGAAATAATGCTAACATGATGTGTAGTCTCATGTGGAATAGTGGGATAGTTATAAGAGACTTGATGCTAATAATGTTTAGTATGACTCCTAAAATATTATGTATGATTTTCAATAGTAGATTCATCATGCGAGGATCTAAATATGATGTATAATATAAAAAATAGAGTCACCAATAAGACTCCCTAATGTGTGGCCACTAGAGATTGCAAAAGTAGAAGCCCGTGGATAACACGCTCTAGGTCAATCATCAAAATATTTAATAAAAGCACACGAAATATTAATGGATACATTATAAGTAGATTAAGATGCATCAAACCATAATAAAGTCTCATCAATTATAGTTTATAAAAATGAATACATTAGAAAATCATCATCATTATGCTCACCATTATGCTCATTAATATCATTATCACTAATTATAAGAAAATTAGAATCAATGCATGAAACTCATAAAAAAGTGAAGTGAGTCCATCTACAATGGAAAGAAAAGAGATGACCAAATCTATGAAAGACTAAATATTAGATACCCAATAAAATAACATCTCCATATAGATCATGTACCACTCTTCATGTGATAGAAACTAATGGTTTTATAAAGGATTAAGGGATTATATATATGTAACAAATTGTAAGAATACATCAAAATGCTTAAGACATGCATGGTTCAAAGAAGCCAAATAAAAGGGTTTATGGGAATTCATCATGAAGGTTATAGAAATCAACAAATAATGGATGATACAATAGTCAAATAGGGGGAAAACCTGGGTGAAAGGGAAGTTTTATAAATGAGGGTACAATCTAATTTTAGATGCAATTATAAAAATTAGATTTAGAATCAGTAATAGTAAAATGATCAGACCTAAGGTAAAACTCTATATCGTGTAGGAAATAAAAGGTGATAAGTAACTAGGGGTCCAAACCTTGAGTGAAGAAATAAAATCAAGAGGAAAAAATCTAAAAATGAAGGAAAAATAAGAGGAATTGATTAGGTTTAAGATTCATCCAAGTAAATATTTAACCTTAAATACTAGGTGTGAAATTTTTGAGTTCACCCATTTGTGTAGGGGAAATAATACACCCTTCATATAAACATATAATTTTTTTAATAAACTAATTATTATTTAGAATTGTCAAGATAATTAGTTAAGACAATTAATGATAATAGAATAATGTAAGCTAATAGATAATGAAAATAAACATGTACTAAATTGAAATGAGAAGGATTAAATTTTTTTGTACCTTGAGATGAAATTTACATGATGAAACATTGTGCTATGACTAATGAGATTTGGTACTAAATTATGGACTTGAGGATTGAGATTCCTAACTATTAAATAGTTTAGTATCTCAAATAGAATCATAGTAGTGATGTTAAATTTCAAATTCATGATATTGTTGATGCATATTTTGACACACCAACTCAGGAAGGATACACATCTACTCTACATATTCTAAAATGAAAAAAAAATCCAAGGTCTATACCATATGTTCTTGGCTATGTAGGATAACCTAGAGGTTGATGTAAATTTTATTTCAATTCAAAGAACAATGATGAAACACAATAAAATCAATACAAAGTCTCATATAAATTGTAAATAAAATAAGTAATTTTAGATTTAGCAATTGATTTCAACTAATTAAGTGAATATTTCATTGTGCATATCATTTTTAGATTTATAATTAAATTTAGAATTTGTAAAGCTAAATGATAACTTAATTTTATCATGTATGTTTTGATTATTTCAATCATATTTTAGATAATTGGTTTCACAGTGGCTATCTAAACATGAGATGAAATAGAGCTTTAACATTAGTTATTAATTAAGTTCAAGTCAAATAAATCTTAATTTCAAAACACAATATACAAATTAGATTCAATAGTGAAATATATGATTCATATTAAGATTCATATTCTACACTTTCAATATCTAGGAAAAATAGGTAGGTGAAGCCCAAAAATGTCATAAAAATGACTCTTGATCAATACAATAGTGTCATATTGAACTACTAAGATAGATCATCATGTTATATCATAAATAAAATATGAAACCAAGTGCTAGATCAATGACTCAATGCATAGGAAAATTTCATAAAAATGACTCTTGATCAGCACAAGGGTGTCATCTTCTAATAAGACAAACCATCAAGTTATATTACAAAGGGAATCTGAAACCAAGCCTCGATCAATGAATCAATATATAGGTATTAGATCCCAATGTTATGGAGAATATTTATTGAAGTGATATGAACACTCATTAATGTAGCTAGTCTTATTTACCTAGTTTAATTTGTGTGATGTGTAGAGGAAATAAAGTACACTAAATTTGTATAATAAATAGTGTTTATACACTATAAAAAATAGAATAATTAAAAGTAGAGACAATATGCAGTATTTCACATAAACTCAACCATTATCCAATTTGATAATAAATCTCTCTTACTTCACTCTTGACCATGTAAAAATATAAATAGGCATATCAAAATTTGTTTTAAACATATGAAATCATGTAATATATATATATAAGTTCTTTAATGCATTGAAAAAAATAGAAAAACCCCAATTTTTCCTAAAAAAGATATTGCATTTTTTTTCAAGTTATAAATTTCCAATCAACTTATGACTTTGATTCAATCTAGATTATGGATACCATATAAAATATTAAATATAGAAATTATATAACACTTATCCAACATCATGAGACTTAAACAAGACTTTAAAAAAACATATATATAAGGATTCTAAACTATCAGACTTAGAAGACATGGTTAACTTAATTTAAGAAGGTATTCCAAGTATACTGAACCACTTTATACACATAAGATAATATGTAAAAAATAGGTGAATGAATTCTATCTTATAGGTGATTTAAAATTTGTATTATGTTGTTGGCTATCTAGCTTAACTATCCCATAGACTTAGAGTTAATCTTTATAAACCTAACACTCAATCATAATTGATAGAGTTCTCCATTCCACTCTTGTATTTTTTATGCATAATTATTTTAATTTATATTTTATATACTAAAAAAGATACATTATTCACACAAAAATGGGTGGGTCGTAAAGGCACAACCTCAAAGTCTATGTTATGCCAAGCACAACAACCAAGACAAATTCACTAAAAAAATTCTAACATTTCCCAAATATAAAAAAACAACAAAGATGATAGGCCAGGGGATCACAAACATCTATTTTACCCAATACATCAATGGGTATAAAACCATGAATCATTAATTTCTAACTAGTGAGATCATCCTCCTCTTCTTGATCTTCATTTTCAGGTAGTCAAGCACAAATAGGGGGAATTGCTAGATCCAAGTGAAAAAAATTATCAATATCTAGCTAACCAAGAACGTCACACCACCTATTTCAAGAGGTAGAAATTTGATGAGAAGGCTATGAACAATTATGGAAATCATGATCCTTGGCTTGCTTGGGATGCAATTAAGAGCCATGTGATTGGGATCCATGATTTCTTTCAATAGAATGACTATATTTATGTCTATACCCATGTGGAGGAGAATGACCTTGGTGGGAGGAAGGAGACATAAATCTAGAAATTATACAAATAGACATTACCCCAGTAATCTAAAAGAACTTGAAAATGAGAAAATTAAATGAAAATTTATTCAATTGCACCTAAATATGAATAAACACATTGGAGAAAATCATAGTTTTAATGTATTAAAGCAAGAAATACATATTAACAACACAAATAGTAAAAATAATAGAATTTTTATCTTTCCATATGTTAAAAATAATATCCACTTGAAATCATGAAAAATTTAGGTAACTTTAAAAGGGAGGCAAGGCTAGTCTTCCAACAAGACCATACGCCAAGAAAATGGGTGAAGATTGAACAACTTGAAGAAGTCATGAATCCAAGTCCAAGTTTTGATGCCTCTAGTACAAAACCAAAAAAGGTGATTAAGAGTCTTACATTATACATATAATGAAAAATGAGGATTATTAACTCCTAAATGAGATGATTGAGATTCAAGCAAAAGGCCTTGATAAATAATACACCAAACAAAATCAGCAAGTTTGGGTTCTTTAATAGCTGACCAAATATTCTAGAATTTGCAATGCCAAGTTCCAAGAGAATACTAGAAGTTTCAATGAATGTTTAAGTAGGCTACCATGTAGATATGAGGCATCAAATACACATATCTCTTATAGGGTATGTAGTAAAAAATGGTGCATTTTCATTTGGAGTTTGGATGCAAATGAGTGACTATATTTAGATTAACTAAGTAATTAAGTTCTTGAGTACATGGTTTGAATTATATAATATAATTAATAACTTGGAATTTAGATTAAATATTATCAATCAATTATGTTTAATAGAGGAAGGCGCCTCTACAATTACACCTCCTTTCACAATCTAGATGTAAGATATCACATGAATAGTTGTAAATAATATTTATGGAGTCTATATTTATATTAATAATATCATACTTAAACCAAGTGTTTAGATAGATTTTACAAGAGATGTTAGGTTTAGAGATTTATTTAGAATTTGGAATATGAATACAAATTAGAAAAAAAAAATCACCAATAAAATTAAAATTTAGTGATGCATGTGTTTAAGTGGAAAAGGAGAATGGTAATTTAGACTAATAAATTAATCACAACCAATATTCCCACCTAAACATTAGGACACAAAATCAGCAAAGTTTTGTGGGGATATTATTGTTGCAAGTATGGGCAATTGGTGTTGTCATTGATGTCAACAAGCTTGTGTTGTCATTGGTGTCAACTATATGAGAAGAATATTGTTGCAAGAGTATGTGTAGTTGTTGGTATTTTATATGTTGTTGCATTAATGATGCTTTGATTAGTTGCATTATGTTGTCATTAGTAAGCTATTGGTGTCAACCTTTAGTGTTGTTTTGATAAGCTTCTATCTATGGATGTATGGTTGAAGTTGTTATGTTGTAGTTGGCTTGATGATGATGAAGAATTATTGAATATGATGATGATTTGTCTCTAATGCTCGATTTCCAAGTTCTTTTGAGAAAATTTGATAAAAAGAGGAAGCAGTGAGTTGCAGTGTGTTATGGGTTGAAGAGTAGTGTTCTGGTTCTACTCCACATTCCTTCTAGGTTGAATATTTTCCTATGCATTTCAAATGTTTATTAGAGGTGTTCATAGGTGTTGTATCTATAATTTGGTGTGCTGAATCATTGAGAAGAGGAAGTTGTGTTCACTAGTGTGTGAACTGTGTATTGAAGAGGTGTCTAGGAGAAATGTTTTTGCTTCATGTTTCTCCATAGTTTGATTTAAGGTCTTGCAGATCTAGAGGCATGTTGATAGTGTTGGTATCTTTCTTTATTCAAATTCTTCCAAGGTTTGGTGCTTCAAAAGTTAGTTTCCTAAGGTACAGTGTATGGAAAAGTTGTCTGAGTGTATTGGGTATGTACATTCTTTAGGTGAAATTTTCTATGAAGGAGTTTGTTGGATTTTAGGGTATTTGTGGGACATTCCATATTGTGTTCAGGTGACATTTTTTTCCATGATTTGTTGGATCAAAGGAAGCGTGTACTTAAAAATTTAATGGTGTTTACACAAGTAACGACCGACCTAGGTGTTTACACTTCTTGTGAAATTTGTGGAAGCATGGAGTGGCATGTATGAGTAGATTTAGGTCTTAGCTAAGGTGTGTTGTGGTCCACCTTCATTCCTTTCCACTACAAGAATTTTTTGGTACCAACCTAATTTAAATTTGCATGGTTGAGGTACATAGCCAACCTTCGAGAATGTTTTAAGGTTGAAGATGATATAAATATGAGTTGAGTTGTTGAGGGATGCAAAAAAATATGTGTATGATGCAAATTACAAAGTGTTATAGTGAAAATTTGGGAAGTGCAATGTGAGCTTTCATGTATTATATTTTTGGATGCAGTGAGAAGAATGTGTCTACAATTATTCAAAGAGACTACAAAGGTGTCAGAGATATTGTGATGGATTTCTTTGTTGCATTGAGATGGATTTCTCTATCTAACACTCTTCTCTATATTCTTTTTATTCTAGTAGTGAGCCTTTCTTTCTCTTGGGTAGCGAGCTCTCCAGTAGTGAGCCCTATTGTATTCAATGTTGATATTATTTTATATTGTGAGTTAATCCTCATCGTGGTTTTTCCCATCTTGGGTTTTCCACATAAATCTAGTGTTCTTTTGTGCATGGTGTTGGTTTGATTTAGTTTTTATTATTTACTTTATGTTGGCCCCACGATTGTTGTTGCACCAAAAGATCAACCTGTTAATTCCTGATACAACTGCCAAAGTTAACGGATCCACGGGAGGCAGTTAAGCCATCTCACAAATCCCAAGGGGAGCGCTAACCATTTTCCAACAATCTCCCCTTAGCATTACCCGAGGGGATTCGAACCCAACACCTTTGGCTCTGATACCAATTGTTGGCCCCATGGTTTTCGTTGCACCAAAAGATCGGCCTATTAATGATTGATACAACTGCCAAAGTTAATGGATCCACAGGAGGCGGTTAAGCCATGTCACGAATCCCAAGGGGAGCACTAACCATTTTCCAACACTTTCATGATAAAACATTCTAAACAAATTAAAGGTTAATTGAATGAATGTGGATCTGAATGTTTATGAGGGTTTTGAAGTACAACTATTTTACCCTCCCTCTAAGTTGTCTTGTGAACTCAACAATTGGTATCAGAGCAAGGTTCCTTGGAAGAAATATTAACCGCTTGAGGTAGATCTAGGATGTTGCACAAGAAAGAGATTCCTATGTTTGATGGAATGGAATATGCATTATGGAAGACAAGGATGGAATGTTTTCTAGTTTATCTAGGATTTGATGTCTAGAAGTCAGTTAAAGATGGATATACTATGCTTGTAAATGGTCTTAGCACTAATAATGAGATCAAAGCCTATGAAAGCAATGGTAAAGTAAGGTATGATCTATTAAGTGGCCTTACAAATTCTAAATTAGTGAAAGTGATGAGTCTAAAAACTTCTAGAGATATTTGGGTAAAGTTAGAAAGCATTTATGAAGGAGATGATAAGGTCAAATAAGCTAAGATGCAGAATTTGAAGATCATGTTTGAGAACCTATGGATGTATGAAGATGAGAATGTTACAAGCTATATGCAGAGGGTAGATGAAGTTGTCATCTCCATTAGAGGTCTTGGTGGAGAACTCAAAGAAATAGAAGTGGTAAAGAAAATTCTCGGAACTCTTCCTAAATCTTATAGCCATAAAGTTTCTACTATTGAGGAATTTGAAAATTTAAATCAATATACTAGAGATCAGTTGTATGGTTTTTTAACTACTTTTGAGATGAGAGAATATGGTACAAATAGTGGTGCAAAAGTTGAGACTACTTTAAGACTATAAAATCAGAGGAGAACAAGGAATCAGATCAGGAGGATATTGATGATGTAGATGCTAATTTTGTAAGGAGAATGAAGAAAGGTACTAGTAAGTACAATGGTAATTTTCCTTTCAAATTTTTTATTTGTGGTAAAATAGGCCATTATGCTTCAAGATGTCCAAACAGAGATTTGAATAACAAAAATAAGGAGAACAAAGGTAAGATGATCTTAAGAAAAGTTATTATGTTAGAGGAGATACAATTATTTCTAATGATGAATCTGATTATGAAGATGATAATGATGAGTTTTTGTTCATTACTTTAAAAGATGAATCTATTTCTGCTAACTTTGAGAGATGTGTAAAGGAAAGTCCTCCAGAGACAAAGGATAAGGCTAAAGGTACTTTGGTATCTTCTTTTCATGCTAGACAGGAGAAGAACTACTAGATCATTGACACTGGAATCTCTAATCATATGACTGATGACAAGAGTAAGTTGGTTAAAATTGAAAAATATGGAGGATGTGTTATATTTAGTGATGATACATATGCTAAGATATGTGGAAAAGGTTCTATCAGTTTTGTTGGCAAGCATAATACTGATGATGTCTACTATGTTAAGGGTTTAAGGCATAACCTCTTGAGTGTTGGAAAAATGTGTAATAAAGGATACAATCTTATATTTTAGGATGATGTATGTGAGATCATAAAAGGATCCTGAATTGTGGTTGCTACTGGAAGAAGGACAAATGGAAATGTTTATCAACTCAAGGGTGTTGATGGTCATTGCTTTATGACTTAGATTAATGAAAGATGGTTATGGCATAGGAGGATGTGAAACATTAATTTTGATAACTTAGAATCAATTTAGTTCAAGTTGTGAGAGATCTACCAAAAATTACAAAGCCTATCAATGTTGTCTATAAGGAGTGTCAAATTGGAAAGCAAGCAAGAAGAAGCTTCAAAGTCAAAGAACAATCAACTACCGAACTATTGGAATTGATACATATAGATGTTTTTGGTCCTACAATAATAAGAAGTCTTCAAGGTGATAGATATTTCATGCTATTAATTGATGATTATTATAGAATGACATGGGTTACTTTTCTCAAAGAAAAATTAAAAGCTCTAGACAAGTTTAAAGTTTTTGCAAGTATGAGCAAGTTTGGTGGTGTTGTCATTAATGTTGTCATTGATGTCAACATAGTACAGTATGTTGTAGATTTTGCATGTATATTTGAGATGTTGTTGAGATGTTGTGAGTACATGGAGTTGTCTTTATGATGTTGCAGATGTGCTGAAATGATGGGTTTCCAAGTGATTTTGAGAAAATTAATAAAGAGAGAAGTCAGAGTTATGTAAGTGTTTAGAATGTGCTCTGGTATGTGCTTTTTGTTTCTCCTGTGTTGATCCTATGCTTTTGTGGATCTAAAGGGTTGTTGTTGATGATCTCATGGTGATATCTATGGATTTGTAGCTTTTGGTTTGATGGAGTGTGAAAGTTGTGTTCACTGGTGTGTGAATTGTTTTAGCAGAGTTAGCTTTCTATGGACTAGGAGAAATTTTTTTGCTCTATGGTCCCACATTGTTTTGTTTCAGGTCTTGAGGATCTGGAATATGTCATGTAATGGTGTTCTCTGGGTTCTGGTAAAGATTTTTGTGGTTTGGTGATCCAGAAGTTGAGTTTCTAATTTGTTGTATGTGTTTGCACAGTCTAGATGGACTGATGGAAGGAGTTCTATGTTTGAAGGTTGTTACACTTATTATGGATGTATCTGAAGGAACCTGAGATGTGTTCTTGTGCATGATGAAGCATGTTACATCATCTATGTGTTATCTTCTTGCTATGAAGTGTTTACTTCAATGTTCATTTGTGTTTTCATTAGGTTTGGTCAACCTAGTGTTTACACTTCATATGAAGAAATTAAATTTATTTAAGTGTGTGGTTGATCTGAGACATTATTTTTTGGTCTTGGTTAAGTATTTAATTGGTCCACTCTCATTCCTTTCCACCACGAGAATGTTGATTCGCCGACCTAATTTGAATTTATGAAATGAAGCTTATGTGGCCGACCTTGGAGAAAGTTTCTAAGGTTGAAGATGGTATAAATGCAAATTGATATGTGAAGAATTGTATGATTCAAAGTAACGAAGTAAGCCACAAGTGAAGAGCAGATTTTTGTGAAAGTGATTTGAGGCAGCAGTACTTTATTGTGTTAGATTCCTGAAGGCAGTGAACTAAAGGTTTCTACAATCTTTTGATCAAGGCTATGGATGTGTGTAAATTGTTGTGGTGTATCTTTTGTTTTCTTTTGTATTAGTAGGAAGTGAGCCTCCCTATTGGACAGTGAATCCTCTTCTGGGTAGTGAGCCTTTGTATTCAATTTTTCTATCACTTTATATTGTGAGTTAATCTCATTGTGGTTTTTCCCTCATTGGGTTTTCCACCTAAAATTTGGTGTTCTTTGTGTTCATATTTTTTTTATCTGCATTTCATGTTCATACTTAATAACAGAACAGTGTGGTTGTGAAGTTAATAAGTGTTGAAGTTTTGAGTTTAAATTTGGTGACAACTGATTCACCCCCCCTCTCAGTTGTCCTATGCCTTTTAACAAAATCATTTAAAGTTATGGTTGAGAATGAAATGGATATGAAAATCAAATTCTTCAGGTTTCACAAAGGTGGAGAGTTCACCTCCAAAAATTTTAACATCTTTTATGAGAATCATGGCATAAAGAGGCACTTGTTTTCCCCTAGGACTCCTCAGTAGAATGGAGTGGTTGAAAGAAAGAATAGGACTATTCAAGAAGCTGCAAGAATGATGATGAAAGAAGAAAATTTACTGAAATTCTATTGGAGAGAAGCAATTCATACTTCTATTCATATACCTAATAGAGTTCAAGCAAGAGAAAACAACATAAAGACTCCTTATGAGCTATGGTATCGAAGGATTCCTACTGTCAAGTACTTTAGAGTGTTTGGAAGAAAATTTTATATTAGGAGAGATGATGATAACTTAGGAAATTTTTATGCAAGGTCTGATCAAGGTATTTTCCTTGGATATTCTACTAGAATCAAAGATTATCAATGCTACAACAAGAGATTGAGAAATATTGTTGAAAGTGCAAGTTTCAAGATTGATGAAGATTTATAAAAAACTCAATGGTGATAGATGGATATGAATCAGATGAATCTTCATGTAGAGAAGAAGAAAAAGATAAAGATAAAGAAGTGAAAATTGAAGAGGAAGAAGCTCCATAAAAGACTCCTAAAACTCCTAAGTATGTGTAGAAGAATCATTCTAAAGAACAGATCATTGGAGATAAGAGCAAAGGTGTACTAACAAGAAGTAAATCTATTGAAGAACATGTAAATTTATGTTTACTTTCTAAAGTTAAACCTATGATTGATGCATGCAAAGATGAATATTAGATCAAGGCTATGGAAGAAGAAATGTTGCAAATTGAGAAGAATCAAATTTGGGAACTTGTCCCAAGACCAACAAATAAAAATGTAATTGGAACTAAGTGGGTATTTAGAAACAAACTAAATGAGAATGGAGAAGTGGTAAGGAACAAGGCAAGGCTTGTGTGTAAAGACTACTCACAAGTTGAAGGAATAGATTTTGAGGAGACATTTGCTTTGGTGGCAAGAATGGAAGCTAACGGGATTTTTTTGGCTTTTACAACACATAAGGATTTCAAATTTTATCAAATGGATGTGAAGTGTGCTTTCTTGAATGGAGAACTATAAGAAGAGGTATACATAGAACAACTGGAAGGATTTCCATTATCAGAAAAACTGGATATGGTCTATAAATTGAAGAATACATTATATGGATTGAAGCAATCTCCTAGAGCTTGGTATACAAGGTTAGATAGGTATTTGATACAAGGATTCAATAAAGGTACCAAAAATAGCAATCTTTACTTTAAATTTGAAAAATATCAAATCTTGATTGTGGTTGTATATGTTGATGAAATAACCTTTGGATACAATGAAGCTATATGTAAGAAGTTTACAGAAGAAATGTAGAAAGAGTTTGATATTTCTATGTTTATCGAGATGAATTTCTTCCTTGTATTACAAATAAATAAAATAGATAAAGGTATTTTCATTTCACAATCAAAGTATGTCAAAGAAATGTTGAATAAGTTTGGAATGGAAGATTCTAAACCGATGTGCACCCCTATGGTTACTAGTTGCAAGCTAAGAAAGAATGATGAATCTCCTAAGACTGATCAAAGCAAGTATATATCAATGATTGGAGGATTGCTATATATAACTACTACTAGACCAAATATCATGCATGCAATTTGTATTGTGGCTAGATTTCAAGAAGATCCTAGAGAGTCACATGTTACAGCAGTGAAAAGAACATTCAGATACTTGAAGGACACTCTGGATCATGGCTTGTGGTATCCAAAGGATATTTATTTTACCCTAAGTGCTTACATAAATGTAGATTGAGTTGGTTGTGTATATGATAGTAAAAATACAAGTGGTGGTGCATTCTTTCTTGGATGTAGATTGGTGTCATGGCCAAGCAAGAAACGAGATTCAATTTCTTTATCTATTCTAGAAGAAGAATACATTACAATAGCATCTTGTTGCACACAAGTGTTATGGATGAGGCAAACATTGAAGGATATCAAGGTAGTATATGATGAACCAATTTCTATATTTTTTGACAATACAAGTGTTATCAATATTTCAAAGAATTTGGTAATGCATTCAAGTACAAAATATATCTCAATCTGGTATCACTTTTTGAGAGAAAAGGTTGTAGAGAATGAAGTAAATATTGATATTTTCCTACAAAGGATCAAGTTGTTGATATATTCACGAAGGCTCTTCCTAAGGATACTTTTGAGTATCTCTAGGATAAGTTGGGGGTTATTTCTCCTCCTTTGAACTAGATGCATAAGGAGATGCATCAATCCAGTGGATTTCAATATCCATTCTTTGGTCTAGATTGATGATTGGTGGCTACCTCTCAAGGGGAGTAGGTAGTGACATTATTAGTTGTTATAGTTAGAAAGAGTGAGTGTTGTCATTATGTAATGGTTGTTGATTAGTGCAGTATGGTGTGTGATCCTAAAGGGGAGTATACTAAGTAGTAAAGGAATAGAAGTTGCAGAACAATTGTGAGAAGTTTGATTGATGTCAAAGGGGAAACATACGTGATGCAAATCTTTTGTCATTTTTCATTGATGTCAAAGGGGGAGAGAATAAAGTGAAAAGGAAAAAGGGAGAATGAACCATGTGAAAAAGATAAGTTGAAAGAGAGAGAGTAAGTAATGTGAAAGAGTAAAAGAGAGAAATTCTTGAGTTAGTTATGCAAGGGGGAGAAAGAAAAAGAGTTGGTAACAATTGTTTCTTTGATGGTTTTTCACATCATATGTCGAGGTTTGGTGCTTCAAAAGTTAGTTTCTTAAGCTATAGTGTATGAAAGAGTTGTCTAAGTGTACTAGGTGTGTACATTCTTTAGGTGAAAGTTGTTGTGAAGGAGTTTGTTGTATTTTAGGGTATTTGTGGAATATTATATATTATGTTTAGGTGACATTTTTTGTTTGCAAGTTGCTGTTGGATCAAAGGAAGCATGTACTTAAAATTTTAATGGTGTTTACATAGGTAACGACTGACCTAGGTGTTTACACTACTTGCAAAATTTGTGGAAGCATGGTGTGGAATGTATGAGTGGATTTAGGTCCTAGCTAAGGTGTGTTGTGGTCCACCTTCATTCCTTTCCATTGAGGGAATATTTTGGTGTCGACCTAATTTGAATTTGCACGGTTGAGGTGCATAGTCAACCTTGGAGAATTTTTTGAGGTTGAAGATGATATAAATATGAGTTGAGATGTTGAGGGATGTGAATAAAGATGTGCATGTTGTGAATTTCAGAGTGTTAGAGTGCAAATTTAGGAAGTTCAATGTGAGATTTCATGTGTTAGATTGTTGGATGCAATGAGTAGAAGGTGTCTATAATTCTTCAGAGAGACTGCAAAGGTGTTAGAGATGTTGTGGTGGATTTCTTTGTTTCATTGAGATGGATTTCTCTATGTAACACTCTTCTCTATCTTATTTTTACTCTAGCAGTAGCCTTTCTTTCTCTTGGGAAGTGAGCCCTTCGACAATGAGCCCTATTATATTCAGTGTTGATATTACTTTATATTGTGAGTTAATCCTCACCGTGATTTTTTCCATTTTGGGTTTTTCAGTAAATTTGGTGTTCTTTTGTGCATGGTGTTGGTTTGATTCTATTTTTTTATTCTCTTTCATGATAAAACATTCTAAACAGATTCAGGATTAACTGAATGAATATGGATTTTAATTTTTATGAGGGTTTTGAAGTACAACTAATTCACCACCCCACTTAGTTGTCTTGTGAATTCAATAATTATCTTCAAGGGAGATCCAAGAAGGTTTTGGTCCCTTTTTTTGTAAATGAAAGGATTGATGTGATGATATAATGAATTAGGCTAGTTATGATTGGATTGACTAAATGTGACAAAATGGAGAGGTTGTAGAATAAATAGAAAAAAAGCAAAAAGTAGATCTAGGAAGGAGATACAAAGAGTAACTTGGAACAAGAAATTGGATATGATTGTGTAGGATGCCAAAGTGTTGCATGAATTCCAATGCATTAAATTATAGACCTAAAGGTGCTAAAATTTAGGTTTTGTAGCTTGTACAAACTTAGCACTATTTGAACACCTGTGATAGAGAAATTCAAAAGTTGGTACGTGAATATGCCTTTATAACTGTAATAACCTAATGTCTCATGACAAACTAAGAAAGACAAAATTTAGGGTTTATGAGTCTCCAAAAGGCTCAAAATATCAAATCCTCATTCTATGACAACAACTTGGACACCTACAAAAAAGGGGGGAGAAGGGTTGCACTGTATAGGGGCTTACCTTAGTCAAAACCCATGTTGGTGTTCCCACCTCCAAAATAATAAATGATGATAAATAGTGCATGCTCTCAAGGGAGCAGAGGCAAAGAAAATAATAATAATAATGACAATCCACACAAAGACATATCTTACCACATAAATATGAAACCCATGTTGGATCTATTTCATCACACATATCACACACAAGGAGAAGAAAGAGGTTCCTTAGAAATCCTGTAAGTGTTAGTGCATACAATACTAATAATAATGAATAACAAGTTACATCACATGATACTTGAACATAAATTTGTTGTAGTAATGGGGTTCACATGTTAGCATATTGTAGACTATAAATAATTGACTTTCTTGCTTGTTTGCTTCTAACTTGCTCTTGACTAGTGAAGGAGAGAAGAGGTTGATTATTTATGAAACAAAGTTCATATACAAGTACTTGTTTGGGAGAATATAAGAAACAAGGTTGCATCCTTAATCATAACAAGGCTAAATTTTTAATTCTAAATTTTGGGCACATACGTCTAGGATGTTGGTGCGATGTGGTAGCATCTAAGAATAATTTATCTAAAGGGTCTAGCAATAGAGGAATTAACCATGTTTTCCAAAATAGTGATAAAACAAGCACATTGAAAATAAAATTAGATACATACACCAAAGTGAGCACCAAACCTAGTGTGAAATTGTAAGTGGAAATAATTTATGATGTTACATTTATCCACCATTTAACGAGGGTATGCACTTATTTTTATACCCACAATAAAGTATGGATAAGACAAAGTATTTTCATCAAAACATTAGAGAGGGAGGACAACACTAAGTTGAGAGATGTGATGGCCCCCATTTGACTTAGGATCCTATCAAACTACAATTTGAAGATAAAAGGACATACATACATGAGACATGAGGAAAGAAGACATATTCATATATCAACTATAATTAGCAAGATAATATGATGAATATCCAAACATAAATAGAGAATACACAAAGCATACATGGAAAACAATAGTATATAAGGTATAGCATCTCGGGCTAGCAAGATCCACAAATTCTTACTAGGATCCATACCAAAAGAAACATTCACAAGTCATGGGCTAGAAAAATCCATTATTTGTTACATAGCTCATGAATGAGTGAAAACATCACAAGCTAGTAAAATATGTTATTTATTAGGTGAGTTTCACTAGTAGAAAATGAAAAAAAACATGGGCTAGTAAAATATGTTGTTTGCTAGGTGAATTTCATGTCAACAATATTGGAAATTATAGGCCAAGTAAAACACATTTGTTGGGTAACTTGATAAATTGCTACAAAGATGATCAAGAGGTGTTGCAAAAATATAACTAGCTTCATGGTGTGTGAGCCAAGTGAAGCACATAGTAGACTATATGCTACCATCTTAAAGTAATTTATGATGCCAACCAAGAGCAATTGCCTTTTAGGTAGAAAGAGTGATACATGAAAAATAGGCACAAGATCTTTCCAAAAACCATATGTCGAATGATATGTTTCCAAAAGCTACATCGTGACAAGCAATATAATAGCACATAATGGATCCAAAGACTTGGGGTCAATATGAATGTATGATAAATAATGTGTATAAAAAATTATAATTTTAAATTGACATTATTCTCTAAATATAGTGGAACTATGAGTAAAAATAAAGAAAAGCACATGAAAAAAATAAAAAATTTGGGTCAACATAGAAGATACCTAAATGTCTCGATGCTTTGCATTGTCCCCAAAAGGTATAAAAATTTCATTAACAAAATAAAGAAGAATGAAGATACATAAAGAGGAATGCCACAACATATTAATTTCATTTGTATCATTGTTCCAACAAGAGCATCAAGGGCCATACAAAGAGAACTAACAAATAAAATACACACCAAGAAGCATATTACAGGAGTAACAATAAATGCAAGAACAACCAAAAGAGAAAGGATAATTCACTTGTAATCTAACTTGTAATAAATCATTTGCACCCCAATCTTTCTCATTATAAAGAGATGGTTTGCAACTTGCTAGAGGGACTATAGCGAGTGTGGTATAAGGAGAGTTTCTTGGTTTGACACATGATGGATTGTTCACCAAGAAAGTATCATCACACATGCTCCCAAAATCCAAGTTTATTACATGAAAAATAAGGATAATTCTTAATTTTCTTCCAATATTTTAATCATATTATCTGAATACACCTTAATTGGTAATATGGTAGTACTAATAGTGTGATCGCAAGCACTATCAATGAGAGAATAAGAAGAATATTTAAAAAGAGGAATAGAATAATCATCTGAACTTTATGGTGGCGAAGGTGGTAAGTGCCTAAGCTTTTGGATTGTCTAGGAAATATTAATGTTTGGGTGATAAGAGTGAAGAAAATTTAGGGGATGATAAATATGGGTGAGGAAGTGAGATCGCATCAGGATCTATCTGGATAGGAGAAGGATTATTAGTTAACGATTCACTTCCTACAACAAGTTGGTGAGCCATAGAACATCATCTCTTGTTTTCTTTCACATTTTGATTCCATTGTGTGTGAGTTAGAGCATGTGTAGGGGTAACATGGGTGTTTCCCAACATTGACTCCATTTCTTTCATTTAAAGAAGTGGAAAAAAGGAACCACCAAAGGTTGGGAGAGAATAGGAGGTTTTTGAACACAAGACTATGCTCCTTTATACTTCGAAGAGACAAGAATAAAAATAATAATCCAAAAAGTGCAAGGAAATATAGGTTATGCTAGGTGTTTTCCTCATGGTCCTGGATAGGATAGAAAAGTTAGAACCTTAGCATAGAAACTAGATGCTTGGCTTTTGGGGAGGATAACTGATTTGGGTTGTGATTTTCTCACTACTTGTGGAATAGGAGGAACTATTTTCATAGACACAAAAGACCAAGGGGCCTCAAGGGTAGCAGTTGAAATGGTAGGTGAGGGGTTACTAAAAAATAGTTGAGCAATGTGGCTAGATTTGAATTTTTATAATAAATAAAAGAACATCATCGTGGCATCAAATAGGCTTAGCTAGCTATGGCCAAAAGCAATCAAGTGAAAAGTTCCCAGGAAGGGACAAGGGCCTAAATCCACTTTGATGTATAGTGTGCACTTTTCCTTCAAATAGAAATTTTAACATTTATGGATTATGAAGAGGACCATACTCATGTAAGTGAGCCACAGGTGACCCAACTTTACATAAAATTGGTTGGAGGTAGGACGTATGGAAAAAGGTACATCAAAGATTTTTGGTCTAGCCTAGACACAAAGGGTCAAGGCACCAATGGTAGGATAAGGGGAACCATAATACACTCTAACCAAGAATTCCAATTTCTCGTACTTACCTTGGTACAATCCATGGACATAGATGAACTCCTCCATAATTACATTTACCAAGTATACAAGATCAATGAGTACTCCCCATGTGGGTTTTTCATTAATTATGGCGATAATGTAGAGAGGAACATCAAGTGCATGAATAGAGGCATTGATTTGGGTGAAGGTAATATCAATAAGGAATTTGGATTGTTCTTGATGAGGGTGAGAATCTATCATGGAAAGTATGTTATCTAATGGTTTAATTTTATGATCAAAGGCTATGGAAGCTCAAGAAGTGTATCAACATATGGCTCTACAAGGTTAGTTGAATGGATAGATAACAATTTGGTATAGATTTGTAAATTTTGATTTAGAGGTGCAACATATTTATTTCCCTTGGCATTCACACCATCCACTTAGAAAACATTAGATTTGATGAGTCTTACACTTGGTGCTTAAGATGCATGCATTGCTCGGTATCATTCCCAAGTGTTGGATGATATTGAAAAAAGGCCTTTGGATCATAAGGAGGTAGAGGTTTTTTAGTTTCTATAGGATAAATAGGAGGAAGCTAAATCAAGCTATTTTTAAGAAATCGTAGCATAATGGAATGAAGGTGGAACCTTTTAAAAATGGGGTATTAAGCCTTATCGTATGTTTTAGAACATAGAGCACACCCACTTTCAAGATATTCCACTCAAGAATAACCCTAGAGATCTCAATGCAAACGAGAAAGAGATCTTGCAATAGGGTTGTCCTAGTGGATGAATGTAAACTAATGAGGGGTTCACCACCAAGTTAAGACTTGGAAAGAAAAATGCAATGCAAATATAATGCAAGATGAAATAAAAAAACCCTAATTCAATGCAAATCTTCACTAAATATCCTAGAAATGCAAATGAAACAAAACATAAAACTACAGAAAGGAATATGTGCACCTGAAAATATAGAGATGGCTGGAAGGAGATCTGAAACATTGGAAAATATGACTTTTGACCTACTGGGACTCATTTTCCAATCTGGGTGAATCAATCCTACATCTGGATATTTGCACAAGAACCAATTTCGGGGAAAAGGGTATCTGAATCTTCTTGTTCTCATATGGGACAAATGAAGAGAACCAAAAGGTATGCACAGAAAATTTGATTCACTATGGACAAGACCTTTCAAAGTTCACCAACAGCATAATGAGACTAGCTTCCTATTATCATATGGAGATGGAATGCCATTTTCCATTCCTCATAGCAGGCAACATCTCAAACACTTTACACAGTAAAGTAACAGGCGTTCAAATGTAAATATTTTTATTTTTAGTCCTTGTTTCTTTCTGTTTTAAGTTGTGTCATCTTTGTCACCTGACTCCAAGCCCAATGGATGGATAAAGGAACTTGAATTCTAGAGTTCTTCTTCCTTCATTTGTTTTAAAGCACAATTGAAGGAAGATCCCCAACAAGAGCCAACTACTATCATGGAATCTAGTAGTGCTCTATCCATGGATAACCCCCTATGAAACTTGTTTGTTTCATAGGTTCATGATTTTCAATCACGCAAAACGAGGTGAATTTTAATCCACCTTGAAGTGTGTTCCAAGTCTCAAACTATTTGTTTGAGCATTCCTCTGTGTCTGTCTCTCGAAGACCTTCGAAATGAATATCTTCGCGAACTCTCAATGTTTAGACTTAGTCAAAATTGTGAAAAGTGTAAGAGTGCTAAAAAATAACTTCCCTACATGATGTAAAATTTTCTAAGTGTTTAGTGCACAAGCGCTAAAAACTAGTGCTTGTGCACTTTTGTTCAAGTCAATGTTTGGTGTGAAAGTGCTGATTTTTAGCGCTTGTGCACTTTTTATCTATACTTAGTCAGTTTTGAGGCATGGGTGGTGATTTTTCAATGAAGTGCACTTTTCCCAGTTTTATGCCACTTAACGTGCCATAATTAATGCACAACTTGAGTTTCATTTATTTCACTTTAAATCACTTTTAAGTGATTTTAGGTTATGTATTGACTCATTTCAGTCTACCTTTCTCTCTTTCCTTCAAGCGTTGGGCGATTTCCAAACTAGTGAAACTATGTTGAAGATTCTTCCATCTTTTTGAGCTAGGGTTTTTCGAGTTCTCTCAGGTATGTCATTGTTCTATATCTTCATCAAGCTTTTCTTGTTTTTCATTTTTTAGTAGTTCTATAAGTTTTGTTTCATCTTATCTTTTCATTTATTTTTTATTTGTGGTTTTTGAATCTCGTCTTTCATCTTCGAAATCCACCATTTATCCTTCCTCTATCGCGCCCTACGCTTATGCGTATTTTTGTTAGAGTTTTTGTCTTCTCTTTACAAATGTGTGCCCTAGCATTTTTCCCTACATTTTGATCTGCTCATTCTCTTATTCAGCTTTGTTGTCTCTCCCCTCTTTTCTTTCCTTTCATGCTCAAGCAGCAAAATTCCTAGTCATTGCAAGATGCACGATAGATTTTTTCATGATCTTTAAAAATGATCATTTTTTATTCCACCTATTTGAGCGAGATAAATCACCGCTCAAACGTCAAGGATCTTTACTACCATTTCCATAGCATTGAAAATACTCACCCTTCCACATGAGTTTTCGCCACAACATTTTTTCACAACTCCATGATCGAGCGATGTTTTTAAGCACCATTACACCTGTGAATTTTACTAACTCCAAGTGTAGGAGCGGCGAAAATCATCGCTCCTACACGGAGTAACTTTTCACCAAAGTGCAAAGGTGGTAAATTAGCCCGCCATTACACTTGAATCAATATCTTTCCAAGGAAAAATGTCAAGGTGTTGATTTCCAGCGCCTTGACACAATTAGCAAACTTTCACGAAGGACATGTAAGGGCACTGATTTTCAACACCCTTACACCTGAAAACATCTCTCTAAGTGTATGAGCACTGATTTTCAACGCTCCTGCACATTTGGTAATTTTTACCTTAAACACTTCCAAATTGCTCCATTTTCGCTTCGGACCCCGTTTCTTCACTCTTGCATTGTTTTTTGTGCCTAGTTGCTCATTTCGTGCTTACATTGTCACTCACTTCATGCTTCCCATTGTTGCTTTTTCTACTAATGCTTGTCCATTCACCATCCTTGTAGTCTCTCTCCATATTTTTTCAAGTGATCCTGAAGGTGACATATTTTGATCTAGTGAACTATCCCAGATCTACAAAGAAGTCATCATGCAGCAAGTGGAGGATGCCAACTTCTCCAAAGCCTCAATGCATGTCATTTGTGATACACAACTAACCATTGATAATTTCAACACACATCTTCGTAGGTGCAAGAAAATTCATTCATTCGCTAGAAGGTCGATCACAAGAGTTCACACCCTTGTAGATTACACAGTCGGCCCAAATGATGCATTCATACAAGAGACCAAGAAGAAGTATGAAGACTTCCTCGCCCAAAGAAAGGAACCATTAAGACTCTTGATCTCCAATGTTGAAATTTTTTATGTTCCCTTTATGCATCTTGTAAATAGTTTTTGACATCTTAAATGTCTTTTTAGAAAATGTAATTACACGTAAAATATGAGATGTTTTCCCACAAATATGGAAAAAAATTTGACTTAGTCAAAGTTAGGTGAGACTTTCCTAAATTATCTCACCTAACTTTCTTAATTTTACTTAGCTAATTTCCTATATTTTCACTTCCCTCTCTTTTATAAATAAGAGGGATTTCTATTGTAATCTTTACCTTTAGTATTTTTGCAACAAAGTACTTCCCTTTTTGAAGCAAATTTGTGAAACTTTGTGTTCATGTTTGCGAATGAAAATTTGATCAATAAAGAAGAGAATTGCATACTAGACTTTGCATTGGAATCGATAATCTTGTGGATTGATCATATTGGTAGTGGTTAGTAGATGAGATCTAAAGGGCTTCAAATAGACTTATGAAAACTTTGTGTTACATTCTTTATTTAAATTTACGTTTATGTTTGGATATTATTTTTGAATGATCTACAAGACTTTGTGCTTGTAATTGTTCATGTTGTTCATGGAATTGTTGTATCTAGAAGACTTTGTCTTCTAATACAACAAACGGTACACATCTTAGAGATCCATCAATGAAAAAGCTATAGAACAACTTTGTGCCTTCGTGAGCTTTCCTTTCCCATTTTAATGTTATTATTATCATACCTGGTATCTCTACGCTTTGCTTTGAAAAGATAGAGGTATTGGCATTACTGCTTGTTTTTAGTTTAAAGTTATTTTGAATTAGAACTATCAACTATGAAGCATTGTAAAACATCTTCTCTGAAAAAAGAGAGAAGCATGAATGTGACACACCCCCCCATTTCGTAAGTGTAGTGTACATTTTGTAAATACTTAATTAGTTTAACCTTATCTTTTGTTAGCAGTAAGAAGGATGCCTCCCCTTTTTAAGAGGAGAGATTATATCTCACACAGCTATGGTTGAAATCTAGGTTATGTAATCTATTGAAAAGGTGATTACATAATTTTCACCCAACAGTTTTTTGGTGACTCTGCTAGGGAACGACACACATAATCTAAGCCTCACAATTTTGATTGAAGTCAATAAGTTTTCCAGTTTCTTATTGTTCTCTTGTATATTGTTATTTTTAATCTTCATCATGTTTAGATCTACATTCTAGCAAACTGAATATATACATGAGGATTGAGGGCTCAAGGAGTAGCAGATCTACTTTTTGAAGAGTTTTTACAACATAATTTTCCATTTACTCCTCCACGAGTAAGGTCACTATTGCAACATGCTACGAGCTACCCTCCATGAATACAAAGATCTCCTCTTCCAAGTGTTTCATCTATTTACCACAGGTGTCCAGTTCAAGTACCTGTTGTGCAACCAGTCATGGCCGCACCACCTGTAGGACCGTCAAGAAATGCTTTTGGTCCCCTCCATTTGGTTGTACCTCTACATGAGCTTCCACATGTTTCGAGAAAGCATCTCCTGATGTTTCTAGGTGATGGAAAACAACATCCTAATGAATACATCTCTTCCTTCTACCTCGTTTGTGGTGTTCTTAGCATAGAGCATGAAGTTGTTTCTATAAGATTGTTCATCGAATCCCTCCAAGGGGTTGTAGCTGAATGGTTCTATACTCTTCCAAATGCTTCAGTCACCAACTGCGCCACTCTTCGCACAAAGTTTGAAGAAATATTCAAACCTGCTAAAGATTCACATGATTTGTTGGCACAACTCATGACCACATAGAAAGAGGCTCATGAACCCATGTGCGAGTTTGTAGCTAAGTTCAACAAGCTAGTGGCATAGATCCCAAATGATGCAAGACCCACATATCACAACTTGAAGTGCTTCTTCATCAACACTCAACTCCCCAAAGTAAGTTTCTTCTTACGCAGGGAAAATCTTGCCAATGTCAAAGCATCTCAGCAATTGGCCACTAGTCTTGAAGATGATATGACCCTTGTTGGAGAGATAAGGATGAACACCAACACCAACAAAAGGATGTAAGCATCAAGATCTTCAGCATCTAATGCTAATACTCCCAATTTTAGTTCCAACTTTAAAGATCCCATGATCCAAAGGTTGGAAAATGAAGTCTTGTCTCTGAAAAAGCAATTTTCCAACAACAACACCTACAAAGATGTCCCAAGGAGGAATTTTCCCAATTATTCTGGAAATAGAAATTAGAATCATCTCCCAGCACCTCAAGGAATGATTGCTCTAGAATCTCCACTCGCTAATAATGCAGTGGGATATTATGAGGCTAAACAAGATGACTATGCATAGCCAGATTATCCTGAGGAAGAAAATGTTGATCTCTTCCAAGATGAAGAAATGGAATCGGCTAGCGACTCCAAGATTAGCTACTTGCAAATGGTAGATGAAGATGATGAAGATGACTTAGTAACAAATACATATATTGTTTTTACGTGACACCAACAAAATCAGCTTGATAAAGCTCAAGTTGTTGCTCCACTAGCAAAGGAGAAGCCACCAGTTACAATTTCCAAAAGAGGGTATCCTCTCCCTTGGCAACCCAAGAAAGTAGAAAACCCACAAGTAAGTGCACCTCATCCCCCTTCATCAACTCCTATTGTTCCTAAAGCTAATCCTCTAGTTCCAAAGACCAGTGTTCCTTTTATCAAACCAATTAGTGAAGTTACTACTTCTAGTTTACAAAATTCTTTCCAGGCTTTTGATATTATCGACCATGCCAAGAAAACCAAGGTCCAAATGTCTGAGGCTAAGTACCTCAAAGAAAATCCCGACCAATTTGACAGGCTTGTCAAGTTCATTAAAGACAAAGGAATTACCCCAAGTCAAGATACACCTCATGATGTTTATGTTGCTCCTAAGCCCAAAATTCCATGGAGTAACCTTGTTTCCATACCTCCAATAGCCTCCGGATGCATTGATCTATTTTTCATCTCCCTACTTGTCAACGAATTTAAATTAAGTAACTATGTTATGGATTCTAGCGCATTTGACAATGTGATGCTCGCCAAGGTAGCTACTGCCTTAGGCTTAGATTTGACCAAAACCTTCAGCCGTTGTTTCTCCATGGAGAATAAATAAGTACCCTTGATCGGTCAGATCAAGGATGTGTAGTATGCATTTGCTACGCACCCAGAGAAGAAGATGAAGATGACAGTTCTTGTAGTCGATGTACCAGCATCTTACGAAATCCTCTTCAGACAAATTTTTTATAAGGATGTTGGAGGAGAACTAAGCATGGACATGTTTGAATCCAGAATACCGGTGAAAGGTGTGATGCAAAAATTGATTCTTGAAAAGGAGTTAAAGTTTTCAGTAATCCAATCAAATGACCCAAGAGCTCATATCTTGTTTGAGTCTTCAAGCTTGGGAACTTACTATCTACAAATAGAAGAGGTTGGAAAATCTTCGACTAGACATGAGTTGGAGAGCGATGATTCTTTGTCAACAACAAATGAGTCATCATTAGGTGACTTGTCTATCTCAAATCATGAAACTTCATCAGATGATGAATCTTCAGATTTTGATACTATCAACCTTGCTGACCCAAATGGAATTTGGTTACTTGAGTTTGATGGCAGCTACTCTTCCACTGGTTCTGGAGCAGGAATGGCTTTCATTTCCCCTACAAGAAAATTTTTCCCTTTCTCTTTCAAATTATAATTTGATAACACTAATAACACTGCCGAATATGAAGCTTTGTTATTAGGAATGCAAGTTACACTAAAGAAAGGTATAAAAAATATTCATGCGCAAGGTGATGATGAATTGATAGTATGTTAGGTAAGAAATTTGTACCAAACAAAAAATGATAGACTCAGGCATTATCATAATCTTGTTTGGGATTCCATTCAGGAATTTGAGGCTTTTGATATATCTGTAGTTCCAAGTGAATATAATACTAGAGACAATTCCTTAGCATTTTTAGCCATGCTCTTGATACCGCATAAAGACTTTCAGGGTTCCACCTATACAATTGAGTTGGTTTTCCACCCAAGTGTTCCTGATAATTTAGAGAACTGGCAGATTTTTAATGATGATCATCAAATTTTTGCCTTTTTGGAGAAGGCAAAGAATTTTGATGAATTGTACTTTGAAGGAAGTGATTCTCCACATCAAGAATCTATGTCTGATATTCATCCAGTTACGGGTGAAGAATTCTTGCAGCTTAAAGGGAATAAAATTTCCAAAGGATTGGTATCTCTATAAAAACTCTTTGATAAGCATAATCACTATGTCAAGAAGCAGCTCTCAGACTTTGATTCATCTAATGAGGTTGAACAAATCAACTGAAGAATTGAAGTAGATCCTAAGACGGTAAACATTGGCAAGTGTTGCATGGTTGAAGAAAGGAAATAGTTTGTCTAGTTGTTATGAGTATATGGATGTCTTAGCATATTCATATGAATATCTGAAATCCTTCTGACCAAAGTAGGTGCAACACGATATTCCCCTCAAAGTTGGAGCATTTCCTTATAAACAAAAGAAAAAGAAATACAACCCAAAGATTTCTAGAACAATCCTTGTAGAAGTTCAAAAAATGTTGAAGGCTCGAATAATATTCCCTATCCATCATTCAACATGGATAGCAAATATTTTTCCCATTCGTAATAAAAATGGTGAGATCCATATTTGTGTGGATTTTAGAAATTTAAACCAGATGTCACTCAAGGATAATTATCCTCTTCCAATGATGGACCAAGTTCTACAAAACATGACCGGATCTTAAATGCTCTCCATGCTGGACAGTTTCTCTGGTTACAATTAGATTGAAGTTAATTCAAGTGATCAGCACAAGACGACCTTCACAACACCATGGGGTACCTTTGTGTATCGCAAGATGCCTTTTGGTTTGATCAATGTCAGTGCCATGTTCCAACGTGCTATGGACTTGGCTTTTTGTGATGTGATGGGTAAGTTTATTGTGGAGTATCTTAATGATCTCATGGTGTTCTCTAAAAATCATCATGAACATTGTTACCATCTAAGGAAAATCTTGGAGAGATGTCGATAGCATTGTATTTCCTTGAACCCCAAAAAGTCAATTTTTGGGGTTACAGAAGGAAAACTCCTTGGTCACATGGTGTCCATAGAGGGAATCAAGATTGAATCAGAAAGAGTCAACTGTATCAAATCACTTACCCTACCATCAAGCAAGAAGGTTTTCCATTCATTCTTTGGAAAGGTAAACTTTCTACGAAGGTTCCTTCCAGACTTTGCAAAGAAAACTCATCATACTGTAAATATGATAAAAGGTAATACCACTTTTCATTGGACGACAGAAGGGAAAGTTGCATTCGATGACATCAAGGAGGCCATTGCTCATGCACCAGTGTTAGTTTTCCCTAACTACACCAAGTAATTCATCATGTATTATGTTTCTGAGCATACACTCTCGGCGATTCTGGTGCAAGAAAACAGTGAGGGTTTTGAATCCCCAATTGCATTCATGAGTTGCCCTCTAAAGAATTATGAATTGAAATACTCCTAGATGGAAAAACATCCTTTCACTATGGTCAAATTTGTTAAACATTTTCGGTTCTACATTCTAAATAGCCATGTCAAAGTTCTAGTCCCAAATTCAACTGTTAAGTCCATCTTAACACAACAGGAATTTAGAAAAAAAAAAAAAAGAGGCAATTGGATTGCCAAGATTCAAGAATATGACATGGAAATCAAAACTACCAAGTTGATATGTGGATGTGGACTGTGTCAACTTATCGCTGAAAATAATCATGATGAAGAAATTTCATAAGATGAAGAAGTTTCAGAAAATGAAGAGGTAGATTCAAGTGAACTTCCAATGGTGTTGTTCGTCAGCACCACTGATGAATGGTATTCCAACATCGCCCATTTCCTCACATAGGGGGAATATCCTGATCATTTGACCTCAAAGGAAAAAAGAACCATCAAGCTAAAATCAGAAAACTTTTTCTTATGGGATAAAGGTTTGTACAAGCACGCCTTGGATGGGACCTTTTTGTGATGTGTTGATCAAGAACAACAAGAAAGATTGCTAAAGTCATATCATGACTTAGCATGTGGAGGACATTTTTTAGCACCAATGACTACTCACAAGATTTTAAGAGTGAAGTACTATTGGCCCACACTTTCAAGATGTGTACTCTTGGGTGCATAAGTGTGAGTTGTCAATAGTTCATTAGTAAGCCTAAGTTGGCGGCTTTTCCTTTGAAACCCATTGTTATTGAGAAACCTTTCTAGCAGTGGGGAATTGACTCCATCAATGCAGTTAATCCATCATCAAGTGTAGGACACACTTATTTCCTAACTGTGACTGATTATTTCACCAAATGAGTGGAATAAATTCCTACTAAGCATGCTACTTTTGAAGTGGTGTGCGATTTCTTAAAAGAAAACATCATTTCTAGGTTCGGCATGCCGAACAAAATTTTTGGAACAAAATTTTTGTTGATAATGCTTCTGCCTTCTCATCAAATGAGATCACTGAGTTCTATTTTGAACACGACATAACTTTGTCACATTCTTCCAACTATTACCCACAAGGTAGTGGCCAGGCCGAATCAAGCAACAAAAATCTGGTGACTATCATCCGCAAGCTGGTGGACGAGAATCAACATTTGTGGCACAAAGCTTTGTATGATGCTTTGTGGGCAGAAAGGATAACTCTAAAGCAGGCGATCGGTAAGTCTCCCTTTCAACTCTTGTGCGGGTTGAATGTCAAGATTCCCATAACCTTGGAACTTCCAGCCCTCAAATTGGCTAAGGCCATTAAGGACGAGACTTTTGATAACTCTATTGATAAGTGTGTGATGTATCTCTCTAAATTGGAAGAGAAGGGAGTTCAAGTGGTTGACTGCATTTCGGAACACCAAGACCAAGTAAAGAAGCTTTTCGACAAGAAGGCCAAGCCTTGAGATTTTCAAATCGGTGATCTTGTTCTCCTATGGGACAAACAAAGAGAACCAAAAGGTATGCACGGAAAATTTGATTCACTATAACAGGACCTTTCAAAGTTCACTAGTTGCACGCCGAGAGCATTTTCCTGTTAGCATATGGAGATGGAATGCCATTTTCCCTTCCTCATAATGGGAAACATCTCAAACACTTTACACAGTAAAGTGATAGGCATTCAAATGTAAATATTTTTATTTTTAGTCCTTGTGTCTTTTTTTTTAAGTTGTGTCGTCTTCGACTCCAAGCCCAATGGATGGATAAAGGCACTTGAATTTTGGAGTTCTTCTTCCTTTATTCATTTCAAAGCACGGTTAAATGAAGATCCCCAGTAGGATCCAGCTATTATCATGGAATGTAGCAGCGCTCGATCCACGGATAACCCCCTAAGAAGCTTGTCTATTTCATAGGTTCGTGATTTTCAAGCACACAAAACAAGGCAAATTTCAATCCACCTCAAAGTACATTCCAATTCTCAAACAGTCTGTTTGAGCATTCCTCTGCATCCATCTCTCGAAGACCTTTGAAATGAATATCTTCTCGAACTCTCAATGTTTAGACTTAGTCAAAACTGTGAAAAATGTAAGAGTGATAAAAAATAGCGCTCCTACATGATGTAAAAATTTCTAAGTGTTGAGTGCACAAGCACTTAAAATCAACGCTTGTGCACTTTTGTTCAAGTCATTGTTTGGTGCACAAGCACTAATTTTTAGTGCTTGTGCCCTTTTTCTCTATACATAATCAATTTTGAGGCATGGGTGGTGATTTTTCAATAAAGTACACTTTTCCTAGTTTTATACCACTTAACGTGCCATAATTAATGCACGACTTGTGTTTTGTTTATTTCACTTTAAATCACTTTTAAGTGATTTTAGATTACGTCTTGACTCATTTTAGTCTACCTTTCTCTCTTTCCTTCAAGCGTTGGGAGATTTCCAAACCTTTGAAACTGTGTTGAAGATTATTCCATCTTTATGAGCTAGGGTTTTTCAAGTTCTCTCAAGTATGTCATCATTCTATTTCTTCATCAAGCTTTTCTTGTTTTTCGTTTTTTAGTAGTTCTATAAGTTTTGTTTCATCTTATCTTTTCATTTCTTTTTGATTTGGGGTTTTTGAAACTTGTCTTTCATCTTCGAAATCCACCATTTCTCCTTCCTCTATCGCGCCCTGCTCTTATGCATATTTTTGTTAGATTTTTTGTCTTCTCTTAACAAATGTGTGCGCTATCATTTTTCCCTACGTTTTGAGCTGCTCATTCTCTTATTCGAATTTGTTGTCTCTCCCCTCTTTTCTCTCCTTTCATGCTCAAGCAACAAAATTCCTAGTCATTGCAAGATGCACGATGGAGTTTTTCATGATCTTTAAAAATGATCATTCTTTATTCCACCTGTTCAAGTAGGATAAATCACTACTCAAACATCAAGGATATTTACTACCATTTCCACAGTGTTGAAAATACTCACCCTTCCACATGATTTTTCACTACAAATTTTTTTCACAAATCCATGATTGAGTGGTGTTTTTAAGCACCATTACAACTATTTTTTTCACTAACTCCAAGTGTAGGAGAGGTGAAAATCACCACTCCTACACAAAGTAACTTTTCACCAAAGTGCAAAGGTGCTAAATTAGCTCGCCATTACACTTGAATCAATATATTTCCAAGGAAAAATGTCAAGGCACTGATTTTCAGCGCCTTGACACAACTAGAAAACTTTCACAAAGGACATGTAAGGGAGCTGATTTTCAGCGCCCTTACACCAGAAATCATCTAAGTGTATGAGCACTGATTTTTAGTGCTCCTACACATTTGGAAATTTTTACCTTAAACACTTTCAAATTACTTCATTTTCGCTCTGCACCTTGTTTCTTCACTACTGCATTGTTTTCCATGCCTAGTTGTTTGTTTCGCACTTGCTCAACATCATCACTCACTTCACACTTCCCAATGCTTCTTTTTCTACCAACTCCTGTTGATTCACCATCCTTGCAGTTTCTCTCCATATTTCGTCAAGTGATCTTGAAGGTGACATCTTTTGATCTAGTGAACTATCCTAGATCTACACAGAAGTTGTCATGAAGCAAGTGGAGGATGTCAGCTTTTCCAATGCCTCAATGCATGTCATTTGTGATACACGACTAACCATTGATAATTTCAACACACATCTTTGCAAGTGCAAGAAAATCCATTCATCTTCTAGAAGGTTGATAAGAATAGTTCACACCCTTTTAGATTACATAGTCGGTCCAGATGATGCATTCATACAAGAGACCAAGAAGTATGATGAATTCCATGCCCAAAGCAAGGAACCATGAAGACTCTTGATCTCCAATGTTGAACTTTTTGATACTTCCCTTTATGCATCTTGTAAATAGTTTTTGACATCTTAAATGTCTTTTTAGCAAATGTAATTACACCTAAAATATGAGATGTTTTCCCACAAATATGGACAACATTTTGACTTATTCAAAGTTAGGTGATACTTTCCTAAATTAGCTCACCTAACTTTCCTAATTTTACTCGGCTAATTTCCTAGATTTTCTCTTCCCTCTCTTTTTATAAATAAGAGGAATTTCTATTGCAATCTTTACCTTTAGTATTTTTGCAACGAAGTGCTACCCTTGTTGAAGAAAATTTTTGAAACTTTATGTTCATGTTTGCGAATGAAAATTTGATCAATAAAGAAGAGAATTGTATACTAGACTTTACATTGGAATTGATAATCTTCTGGATTGATCATATTGGTAGTGTTTAGTAGATGAGATCTGAAGGGCTTCAAATAGATTTATGTAAACTTTGTGTTACATTATTTATTTGAATTTAGGTTTATTTTTTGATACTATTGTTGAATGATCTACAGGACTTTGTGGTTGTATTTGTTCATGCTATTCATGGAATTGATGTATCTAGAATACTTTGTGTTTCTAATATGACAAACAGTACATGTCTCAGAGATTCATCGGTGAAAAAGCTATAGAACGACTTTGTGCCTTTGTGAGATTTCCTTTCCCATTTTATTGTTATTATTATCATACCCGGTATCTCTACACTTTGTTTTGACAAGATAGAGGTATTGGAATTACTGCTTGTTTTTAGTTTAAAGTTATTTTGAATTAGAACTATCAACTGTGAAGCATTGTAAAACATCTTCTCTAAAAAAAGAGAGAAGCATGAATGTGACACACCCCCCTATTTCATAAGTGTAGTGTACATTTTGTAAATACTTAATTATTTTTACCTTAGCTTATGTTAGTAGTAAGAAGGATGCCTCCCCTTTCTGAGAGGAGATATTATATCTCACACAACTGTGGTTGAAATCTAGGTTGTGTAATCTATTGAAAAGGTGATTACATAATTTTCACCCAACAAATCTGCAAACAGTTCTGAAAAAAACCTATAATGGGACTCATTCACCACTTCTGGTGAATCAATCCCATTTCACTTTTTCAAGAATTTAAGGTTCAAAATGTACTCCAATCTCTGTCCCTCCCTTCCAAACTGATCTCCGGATCCAAATCTGAGAAAATTCTTGCAAAACAAAATATAGACTTGATTTTCTTATGGGGGGTTTTCCTCGGTCAAACCCCTAGTTTGGTAATTAGACCTTGATGGAAATAATGGAACTTGAATGTAAATGTGAACATAAAACCTAGCCTTAAGTGTGTCTAAGACTAAGAAATCTGAAACATGATGCAACCCTATTCTAATGTGTAAGAATGAGATGCATAAATGGAAATATGACAATGAATGACTCACTTTGAGAGACTGAGCCTCAATAATGTTTGTACCTTCCTTAGGCTGAAAGTAGAGTGATAATGGAGGATGGAATCACTTAGGAAACAAGTCCTTAGGGTTGGCTTGATGGCTAGTTGCATCTCCCCAACCTAAAATCCATCATGATTCACCATAGACAACCATGATCAACCCTTGGCAATGCTTGATCTTGAATGAAAGTGAGCTTGAAGACCTGCAAAAACACCTTAATGTTGCTCCAAAACTTCAACTTTGCTTGCTTTTGAAACTTGAATGCTCTTGTGAAAGAATGCTTGAATATTCTTGATGCTTGTCTCTTGAATTTTCTCTTGAAAATGCTTGCTTAGATGATAAAAATGACTTAGAAACTTGCTTATATAGACATTAACACCTAATTTACTTTATTTAGATCTCAAAGGTCAACCTCAACCAAAAATTTGAATTAAAAAGGTGATTTTCCTGCTCAAAACTTAAAAAACCCCAAATCTGACTTATTCGCCCAAGGTGGTGAATGGGTCCCACCTAGGGAGACTCATTTTCCCAAGGTGGAAAATGAGTCCCACCCTAGATTTTTGAGGTGGGCTTTTAGGATTTTTTATGTTTTAAATGATTTTGTCAAGTTTTTAGTTGAAAAAAGCCTTGAGATCTAAAATAATGGGTCTTAGGGGCCTATTAATGATGATTTAAAGGGTAATTAATGCAAGGGTACCAAAATAGGCCAAATTAGGAAAGGAATTGTACTATATCCAACAAGGGAGTACAATTTTTGTTGCTACATTTAGCCCCCACTATAGTGCCCATATGACTCTACGTGCATATGCAAGCTAAAGGACTGTAAAAATTTCACTTTATTTCATAAACGGATACTTATACAGGAGAATGAAGCCCCCACTATAGCTATCTACAAAACCACAATGTTAGGAACTGCATCCTACAACACGAATTTGTTAGTTGTCCCAAAAAATCCACTTATCTAACTTCTTCTAGAAATCAAATTTGAGGGTAAATGTATGCTCCCCTTGATTTTGCTTGCTTTACAGAGGTGGAATCAAGGTATCATTCTAACCACATAAAATAAGGTAGGTCATATCATAGGGTATTTCCAAGTATCATACCGCATGATGATAGAAATTTCATGAGAATGGGACCAAAAATATGATTCCAATGCAACAAACAACATAAAAAACGGAGCTCTCTAGCTCCCATTATGTTGGTTTCAATGAAAGGCACTTTTTAACCCTAATATAGTAAAAACCCTAATTTTAACTTATATAAGAGTAAAAAGTGAAGTAAATTCTAACTATTTTTTCAGTTACCTTCTTTTAGATTGTGTGTGGTGAAGAGTGAATGAAGATGTCAAGCCAATGAGACTACGAGCCTACGAGATTGGACATCCTGCGAGATCAAGTGGCCCATGGTGAGCATTATCATCAGGTGAGTTAATTTTTCTACCTTAGCTTTGTCCTTACGCATTTATTTTATGATTTATATGCATTTCTAGGTTAATTTAGGGCCTTGGAAGAAAATTTTGCAAAGCATCCCTTTTTTTCGCAAAGTGTCCCCTTTTTTCACAAAGTATCCCTTTTGTTCATGAAGTGTCCCACTTTTTTGCAAAGTGTCCTGTTTCTTTGTGAAGTGTCCCAAAAGGGGTCTAAAGTGTCTAGGACCTTTAGGAGAGTACACTAGAACAATTTTAGTACACTTTCTTGATTGTTCATGTAAGGATTTAAGATTTTAGAATGCTTATATGACATATTTTTGATTTTTTGTTAGATTCCTACCTGTTTGTGGTAGCGTTTGGGTGGTAGACAAATCAGCCACCTTTGAGACCTATCCCCCACTCTTTTAGTAGAGACATAGATCCTATAGACTACGGGATTATACTAGGCATACCTCATGCCCCTCATGAGCTTTCATGATCCTATGTTGATGGCATTAGTAGAGCGATGGAACACATACACATGCATGTTTCATCTTCCTACCAACGAGATGACCATTACACTAGAGGACGTACATCGCATATTCTAAGTTATGATTCAAGGTGAGAGAGTACATTTCCTAGCAGAGCGGTCATTCTGAGAGATGAAAATGACATGCAATACTACCTTGGAGGTCTAGTGCATGATGGTATGGTGAGGCCACGGATCATTCTAGCGATGTTGTTATAATCACGGGCCCCACTGGTTGCACGAATTATGATGTTCATAGTAGCACTAGTACTCATCCCTAATGGATGGGGAGCATACTTAGAGGGAGGACTAGTACACATGATTCAGGGGATGGCAAAGCATAGGACCATGTACAGTTGGGGGCGCAGCATCCTAGCACATTTGCATTGTGATCTTGGATGGTTTTCATTTTGGAAGGTCAATAGTATGGTACATTGTACGCTACTATAGGTGTGGTGCCTAGAGCATATCACGTGTACCAGAACTGACAAGGTTTCCATGTGCGACAACCTTGGGGTATCCTCGAGCTTTTAGCTATCCATTGTGGCGATTATGGTAGTATGGTGACTTGCATTTTTTGAGAGTTTGATTCAATCGACTAGATGAGGATGAGATCCTATGGAGACCTTACTAGCTTGTGCTACAGTGGCCAGATGAGACTCAGCAGATGAGGAGATTTCAGATGCATAGGTTTTTGATAGGAAGACACTATTACATAGTACGACCTTTCTATTATGATTGCATCATGCGATAGTTTGGATAGGTTTAGATAGCACCCAGGACACTACCCTTTTTCAGGAGATCAATATGGAGTGCCCGGAGACCCGATGATTCTAGACAGTTCATTGTCAAGGATGTTGTCTACAGTGAGTCTGAGTACTCGGATCATGATATGCCTCTAGTCTCCAACACTAATGACACCAATACCACAGATTCCTACAAGGATTGGTGGGAAGTATCACAATCGGCTCATGTATTCTAGATGGACAAGTCGATTGGTGATGCAGGGTCATTCCCAAATCAGGGAGACAAGGAGGAGGACATGGCTGAGGAGACACACTTCAAGGATGCAGACATATTGACAAATATGACAGATGAGGAGTATAATGAGGATGCAGATCTTGACTATGATGGCCATGAGGAGGAGGATGAGGAGTAGCGGATGAGTGAATGTGGCAAGGTAGCAGATGTGGATCCAGTGGGCCACGAGTGGGAAGTGCCATCTCCCATTCATGTTACTAGACCATGATCAGTAGCTAGAGTAGGAACCAACACCCACATCCATAGAGAGGCTAGCACATCCTCCATGCTCCTTGCACACAATGAGGCTATCTTCACACAGCCTACCAAAGAGCTAGGTGATGATATTTTATTTACTGTCATGCTTTAAGCTTATGCTTATGTTTTATGCTTTAATTTTATCTATACATATATATCATGATGTGTACTAATATGCAAGTGGTCATTTCTTGCAAGATCCAAGGACTCATTTCAAAGAAGCCATCCCCAACTCCACATCTTGAAGTCATGGAACCATGCCATCCCAATCCATCATCCATGTAGAACTAGTGATGAGAGCCTTCTCCATACCACACCTATCATTGTTGTTACCACCCATCATACTGTCAAACCATTGAAACCATTGATGAGGTGTGTCCACCGATGAGAGCCTTCCAAGGATCACAACATCTTGAACCCCAACAGAGTTTGAGAGACTACAGTTGGAGGTAACCAGACTTCAGGCAGAGAGAGATCAGCTAGCAGGGGAGCTAGTAGCACCCTTTGGATTCCAATGAACCTCATGAATCCTCCATACTCCCATCTCCCCCACTTAAACAGTCCCTCCACCACTCTGTCATCTTTCCATCCACACAAGATGAGTCACGCCAAGAGTCTAATCCAAAGCATGCCAACATATCCCCTTCTCCAGATCAAGATCCTACCATCCCATCTAGTCCACCTCAAGATCATAGTCCCCCATCCATTCCATCCCATGATCCCCTTGTCATTCAAGTTTCCACCACTCCATCTCCATCTCCATTGCATGATCCCACTACCACAAATTAAAATCCTATCCATCCCCTAACATGCTTTATATCATCTATCCAATGCTTACTATATCTCTCAATCAAAAATGCTAAATTAAATACACCTAATAAAGAACATGAAATTCATATAAGGATCTAATATAAAGAAAACAAAGCATATACACCAATGAACTCATCATTCTTCTAGAATAACAAAATCGAGATCGAATGCTCAAGAGAATGAACAAGGAAAAGATTTAGGCCTTCATGAGCAAATTTAACATCATTGCTTTATCATTCACATTATTCAAGTTTGTTAGACATAGTACTGATGCAAATTCATGAAATTAATAGATTATTTGAGAGGTGTGCCATCCATTTCTATTAATTTGCATGTACTACACCCATAACTTGCATTAATTATATAAGGTCCTAACCAATTAGGGCTGAATTTTCCTTTATCATCTCGATTGGAATTGATGTTACGTTGATTCTCGCATAGCACGAAGTCACCTTGATTGAATACACAAGGCATGACATTTTTTATTGTAGCTACCCTTCCTTCTTTTAGAGTAATCCTAGAGGTTCTCAAGAGCGTTGTTGGATTGTTCGTCAAGCATTTCAAGTTGATGCAACTATTGTTTGTAATTATTGTCATCAATAAGTCCTTGAAGAGAAATTCTTAATGTAGGTGTTGGCATATGGCCTTGCGAAGTTGTTTTTGGCTTCTAGTGTTGTAATTGATGGCAACTGAAGTCATTTCCATGGTCCACAGATCTGTATCTAGTTATACCGGCAGATAAAGTGAAATATTGTGTGTTACCGGCAAAATATTCAAAGAATAGGGTATTTGGTCAATCAATCAATTTGTCTACTTCACTGGATCATTGTTTTGAGTTATGGATCCCCAGGATTGCTTGGAGAGCACATACATTATCTTATTACTAAATTTTGTGGTGTTGCTTTAGTCGTTGGACGAGCTTGGAGGTCCAGTAGGATATTTTCTCTCTATTTGCTTGATGTAGCTGACTCAGTCAATGTAATGTGTTGTGGATCCCTGAAAAGTAAAATTTGAATGATTGGCACACTCGTGAGTATTGTTTTGAGTCACATCATTATATTGGTCAACAGTGTTAGATCCACATTGAAAATCCAATTGTAATTTTGGGCCAACAGTTGATAATATTTTCAAGTTCTATTAAGGCCGACCTATAGCGATTCTATTTCTAGTTGTAGATATATATAAGAGATTCGATATATCATCTTTGATATATGAAAGAAGTGTGGTGGTGTGTTATGATCATCAGGAAGAGTGATTAGGAAATTATGCATAGTTTCACTTGCGCATTAATATTTTGCAGTGAGAATTATGCAGAGCAGAGCAAAATTGTTGAATCAGTCTGAAGGATAGTAGATTGTCATTAGAGCTTAATTAGACCTGTAATCCAACATTATGGATGCTATTTCATCAGTTTAATCTTTTGGATTTATTCCAAATCATTGTAGGGTAGTGAGCCCATCCATTTTGAACAATGAGCTCTAGGCAGTGAGCCTGAATGCAAGTGTATTCCCATTTTGTACTTCTTATTTTGAGTATACTCATATTATATTGTGGATTGGCCATCCACCATGGTTTTTCCCCTAACCGGATTTCCACGTAAAAATTCTAGTGTTATGGTGTTGAGATTATCTTCATTTTGTTGATGCATGTTTCTTTTAATGAATGGTTAAGTAAGTTAAATCACAGAATAATAAAGTTGAATTTTTGCTCAACGCTGACTCACCCCCCCTCTTAGTGTTGCTTGTTTCCAACAATTGGTATCAGAGCTATTTCCTCAAAATAAGTCTTACAACTTGGGAAGATCTTGGAAGGTATTTTTCAATGGATACAATCAGTCTTCAACAGCAACTTATGGTGGCCCTACATGATCTTGACCAGATAAAATATGAGAACCGAGAACTCCAAGAAAATATTGAGAGTGCAAAAAAGTTCATTCAGTCACTAAAAGACAAGATCAATGAATCAAGGGAGAAAAGAAATGAATTATGTGGTCAGCTCAAATAGAAGAATAAAGGTATGCAAGATGAACAACTCAGTCTAGCTCTGAAGGATAAAATAGAAAAATATGAAAAAATTTCCAAAGAGAATGTTGCCTTGAAGCGAGAGATGGAATCCATCATGATGAGAATGACCAAGGAGATTGAGGACAGGAAGAAGAATGAAGAAAAGCTTGCACGGTCTTTGAAAGAAAAGTCTGAACAATGCAGCTAACTAGATAACAAATTGGAAATCCAATAACAATGAAGAAATGCTTGAAAAGCGGCTTGATGACCTCGGAGATGAACTTGCTACAACAAATGAGTAGAAGGAGAAATTCAAATCAAGCTCAGCAAACCTTGATGAACTGATCAAAGGACAGAGGACTGATGGTGACAGACGAGGTCTTGGATATGAAGAAGGAGAAAGTTCTGGATCTGGACAAAGGAATTTTGAACAAGGAAGATTCAGACAAGGAATTTTGATGAAAGGAACCAGAAGAAATTCAGTAAGGCAACCAAATTCTCAAAGATTTAATGGCTATTGTTATGTCTAAAACATATTTGGTCATATGGTTTCTCAGTGTAGAAGTAGGGTGAACACAAGTAAACCATCATTCTCAGGTCAGTGTTTTAATTGCTATAAGTATGGTCATAAGTTAAGTGAATGCAGAATTGTGATGAATAAATTTCATAGAGATGTCAAATGCTATGCATGCAATAGATTTGGACATATTGCTAATCAATGCAGGTCAATTCAAAGTCAGTGGAACAGTTGGTCTGGACAAAGAAATGTTGTGTGCTATAACTGCAACAAATTTTGCCACAATGCTAGATTATGTTGGAATAGAAGAGGTCCGGTAAAACAAAACATGCAACAGGATGTTAAAGGAAAAGGAAAATTCACTACTGATGAGATCAAGAAGCAAATGCAGAAGAAATGGGTGAAGAAGAATCCCTCTATAGAAGGAAATTGACCTACACCAGAAGCAACTCCTGGTAATTCCTCAAGGAATTAATTTTAGGTCTCTAGCATAGGGGGAGCTATCAAGAAAAACTCTAAAACCCCCTCTTATAGATGAATGATACTGGAATCCAGATGTGTCCAGTAGGAGAGTTGATACTTTTTAGATGTTGTTCAACTAGTTAGAAGCATTAGTGAAGAATATTGGAGATCCGCATAAGAGTCATCTATCTTGATGCCTAAAAGGAAGAAGACCAGATGAGTTAGGGCAAGAGAATTTATTGTAAAATAAAGGAGTTAGGTATGTGGACAATAAAAGGAACAGCTTCAACCCTCATTTTTCATATTGTCTTTGGAAGAAAAGTGGTTTGGAGAGCTCTGAAGTGATCATTGTGAATTTTTGGAAGAGACTCAAGCATAAAGGAGAATTGCAATCAAATTTAATTTTCGTCCACGAAAGGTATTTATTGAAAACCTATAAATTTTTGTGATTGCAATCATGTCTACTCCTCTGGTAGTGGAAGTCAAGGATAGGCCACATCCAAAGTTCAAATGGCATCTGTATAATTCTGTAGATATAGAACCCTTAGGTGCATTTTCATCGATGTCATACGGAGTCTTGCATATTGAGGATATTAGGGCTTATGTGCATGAAAACATTGAAGATTTGGGAACCTCTCATTTTCTAGATTTGTACAGTCATCACATAACTCAAGAAGATCTTACAGTGAAACCGGAATTTAAAACCCTAGAAGATAAGAAATTTGCAAAATTTGCAAAATTCCTCGTATTCAAAGAAGATGAATGGGTTCGATATATGTTGAGTCACATCCATGATGAATTCATGTGGTTGGATGTTTCATTCAAAATCACCAAAGAAGCTATATGTGCAATCACAGGACTAAATTCCACTGGTAGACTTCCAGTTTTGAATTTTATGAAGAATGATAAGGTTACTGAAGCGACAGGCTCACAATAGGATAGAAGGGAAATGATGATAGATGATATTTCCATAGTGGATGTAAAATTTGCATCAATGGTTATTGGCTATAATATCTATAATTCAAGCCTGGAGAATTTTGTATCTGGCATAGCTATCTATGCAGCATATGAAATGGTTAAACAGAATGCAAACTATGATTTATGTGAACTACTCAGAGGCCAATTATTGAGGAATTTGGGAAAAATAAAGAAGGATAAGAACATATTAAAATACGGTAACCTGCTGATATGTTTGTTTTTCTACTTCTCAGGTGAGGTACTAGGAGTTGGTAAAGTTTAATGGCATAATGATATGTCGGTAGTTGTTTAGATATGGAATATGTTATGTGGACTGGGTGATCGGTAGACCCACAATACAATCCTATGGGGATAATTTAAATTTTTTTAGAATCTAATGCATGCCAGAGAGAGAATTCCTACAACAATTGTGGAGCAATACAAAGACACCATTTTCTTCATGGTAGACATTGACCAATGCCATATGGAAGTTGTTGATCCTAGAACAGTTTGGATCATGCCTATGGGTTATGAAGTAGATGAGAACATTCTGAGGATGTATGTAGAACACCTGTTGAATTCACCATTGGATCAAGGTGAAGAAAGGTTTGGTGCTTATGTAGAGAAAATCTTACAAGTTCACTCATAATTGAAAATTCCCATGATAGTCAGAAGGGTAAGAAAAGAGACAGAAGATTTTGCAGAGAGTTTTGGCATCCCTGTGCATAAACTAAAAGAAGTGAGGAGTCAAAGAGAAGAAGTTGAAGCAGCTAAGGAGAAAGAAAAGGCAGAATCAACCGGTCCAAGAACATCTCCTGCCCACACTAGAAGTTCCCCTACAGCTCAGTCAAATCAAGCCAAAGCTTCCAGAAAGAGGAAGAAGAATAAGAGCACTAGATCTTACAAAGTTGTGTCTACAGATGAAGAGGAAGAAATTGATTCAGAAGAAGTAGTAAGGAAGATAAAGGCTACTGGTACACAAGCTGTCAAATTGAATCAGAGAAAATCTTCTATCAAAGGAGAAGAAGCAAAGAAAAGGACAAAGTTGACAAGCCTAGTATGTATGTTGATGAAGTTGACAGAGTAGTGGTGAAAGATGGAAATCTCAATCCACTTTGTGATTGGTATGAGACTTTTGATGAATCTGGTAAGAAAATTCTTGAAGAAGCAATAATAAAGCATATGAATGTTTTCAATAAAGTCCTTGTTGAAATCATGTCTGGTTTTCCTGCAAGTCTGTATAATTATTTGGAGTCTAGGAGGTTGAGTGCCTTATTAGAAGAAGAAAATTTGAGGAAGAGAGTTCTTACCGATTTGTGCCCGGAAATGTCAATTGAAGAAATAGATTTATTCCTTGAAAAGGCTAAAAAGGAATTTAGGAGAAAAACAAGGGTAAACAAACTTATGGTTGGTGAAATTGATGTTGTTGTCAGTGAAACTAAGGAAATTCTGGAAGAATTCTTGTCAAGGGATAAGATTAACATTGAGGAAATCAATACTAAAAATTTCCAAGAAAACGAGGAAGTGAATGTGGAGGTAAATGAATTAGAATAAGAGGATGTGAAAGAGGAGAACATGGTTGTACCTGATCCTCCAAAACTTGAGGATATTCTGAATTCTCCTAATAAGAAAAATACAAAGACACCTGTGACAACTAAGGTCCCTATTGAGGTGTTAGCTAAGGAAAAGGAGGTGCATACTGAAGAAATTGAAATGCCTAAAATCAATCCTGAATCTGAATCCAAGGTTGAAAAAGAAAAGGGTCAAGAAATAAAAATAGAGGAAGTGAAGGAATCTTTATTGGAGCAATAGGTAGAGCCAAATCCCGAGTTGGATGAAAGCTCAATTAACCTATCTACTCTATCTCCAATTCAGATGATCAAGGTCGCTAAAATTGCTCAAGCCAAAGCAAGTGAAAAGATTCTAAGATCTCACATAGAGGACAGTGAATTGCTAAAGCTTGCATCTGGAGTTTTACAGAAAATAATGCCTACTTATGTTGTGGACCCATCAAGTTCCTCCTTCGATGAGTTAAAGAAGCTAAGAAATTTTGTAGATTCTCATTTTGAATCCTTTGAGAAATCAGCTTTGGTTAAAGTGAAAAAGGAGTTCCAAGAGAAGAGAGTTGGTAGCCTAAAAGAATTGATTGCCAAAGACAAAGCTCTGTTAAGTACTTGCATAAAAAATATTCAAGGTACTATGTCTGAAGGAGGAAAAGTGTACAAATCTTGCTTGGTCTAGTCAAAATTTACTAAAGCAAATGAGAAGAAAGTGAAAGACATTGAACACCAGTTGGTCACTATTTCCAATACTTTTGACACATTAGCTGGTAGTGTTTGTAGTCACAAAATTTAGGTGATGTCTTTGCTCAACCAAATAAAGAATCTGAAATTTGAAAATGAAAGGATTATTGGTAGAGTATGTGAACTCAGGGGACTAATAAGTCCAAAGATTGAGATGATGGTAAATGCTCTGAAAGAAGCCTAAGATGCTATGACCACTCCTGATCTAGTAAGTCTCGAAGCAGCAAAAACTTTGTCATATCTGCTTTGTGGTCATATAACCATTTTGGAGAGTTTGAGAAGTGTTTGGGAGTCAAACCTAAGTGGCCTGAAGAATAGCTTTGCATATGTCATCAAATTTTTGTAAGCCTAAAAAGTTTGCAATTTTGGATTCCCCATTTTTTTCATTGATGTCAAAGGGGGAGAGAGTGCAGTGAAAAATGCCTTGACATTCTTAGGGGGAACGGTATTTTGAATTTTGGCAGTGTACTTACCAGTTTCGACACTTAGTCATTTTTTCACTAAGTGTTGCCATCAATTCCAAACGGGGAGATTGTTGGTATATGGCCTTGGGAAGTTTTTTTTGGCTTCTAGTGTTGTCATTGATGGCAACTAAAGTCATTTCCATGGTCTACAGATCTGTATCTAGTTATACTGGCAGATAAAGTGAAATATTGTGTTACCGGCAGAATATTTGAAGAACAAGGTATCTGGTCAGTCAGTCAATCTATCTACTTCACCAGATCATCGTTTTGAGTTGTGGATCCCTAGGATTTCTTGGCAAGCATTTTCATTATCTTATTACTAAATTTTGTGGCGTTTCTTTAGTCGTTGGATGAGCTTGGAGGTCCGATAGGATGTTTTTTGTCTATTTGCTCGTTGTAGCCGATTCAGTGAATGTAATGTGTTGTGGATCCCTGAAAAGTAAACTTTGAATGATTGGTGTGCTCATGAGTATTGTTTTGAGTCAAATCATTATATTGGTTGATAGTGTTAGATCCACATTGAAAATCCAGTTGTAATTTTGGGTTGATAGTTGATAATATTTTCAAGATCTATTAAGGCCGACCTATAGCGATTCTATTTCTAGTTGTAGATATATATATATAAGAGATTTGATATATAATTTTTGATATATCAAAGAAGTGTGGTGGTGTGTTGTGATCATCAAGAAGATTGATTAGGTGATCATGCACAGTTTCACTTGTGCATTAATATTTTTGTAGTGAGAGTTGTGCAGAGCAGAGTAGAATTGTTGAATCAGTCTGAAGGATAGTAGATTGTCATCAGAGCTTAATTGGAACTGTAATCAGGCATTGTGGATGCCATTTCATCAGTTCACTCTTTTTTATTTATTCCAAATCATTGTAGGGCAATGAGCCCATCCATTTTGAGCAGTGAACTCTAGGCAGTGAGCCTGAATGCAAGTGCATTCCCATTTTGTACTTCTTATTTTGAGTATACTCATATTATATTGTGGATTGGCCATCCACCGTGGTTTTTCCCCTAATTGGGTTTCCATGTAAAAATTCTGGTGTTATGGTGTTGAGATTATTTTCATTCTTTTGGTGCATGTTTCTTTTATTGAATGGTTAAGTAAGTTAAATCATAGAATAATAAAGTTGAATTTTTTCTCAACACTGATTCACCCCCCTCTTAGTATTGCTTGTTTACAATAGTAGGAATCTCTAACTCCAAGGGAATTATTGTCTCAGTACCATAGACGATATTATAAGGTGTAGTCCCTATGGATAACCTAATACTCATGTGATAGGCCCATAGCGCATATGTTAATTGTGTGTGCCAATCCTTATTATGTTTGCTAACAGTTTTCTTTAAGATTTGTTCAAGAGTTTTATTAGTTGATCCGGCTTGACCGTTAGATTACGGATAGTAAGGTGTTGAAAAGTGATGTTGTATGTTAAACATTTCCAAGAACTTGTTCACGTCATTATTCTTAAATGGTGTACCATTATCAGAAACTAACATTGAAGGAAGTTCAAAGTGAGAAATAATGTGTTCCAATATGAAATGACATATCACATCAGTAGTTGTTGAACGAAGGGGAATCGCTTCTACCCACTTCGTGAAGTAATATGTTGCGGTGATAATGAATGTATGTCTAGCAAAGGAAGGTGGTGATATTTTTCCAATGATGTCCAAACCTCAAACCGCAAAGGGCCAAATAAGAATTGTAGCAAGGGAAAAATCCAGGTTAGCAATATAAAACATAAACAAACTAAACCCTAGTTAACAATGAAGCACAATGGAGCATAAAAGCATAAAGAAATGAAAGATCTCATCAACACCTTCATACATTCCCTGAATCACCTTCATTGCACTTCTCCATTTTTTTGTAATATAATAGTTGCCCTCGTATTTTCCTTGAGTATCCAAATATGGCCTAATGACAATGACAAAGCAAAATATTGAAGATTCTAAATTACTATAGATGTACTAAGCTTGAAAACAAGATGGCAAGATGCTAGAGATTCTAAGGTTTCTAAGCTCTCCAATATTTCCAAGATGTCAAAGTTGATGAAATGACAACGATAGAGCCTTTTTATAGGCAAGCCAATTTCAAATGAAAGGTTGAGATTGAAAGACACTTAATCAATGGCCAAGATTAAAAGATGAGGCATTGAATAGGGTTAGGGATAAATTAGAGCAAATGATAAAGATGAATGGTCAAGATTAAATTAAAGATAATTTAATCAATCATGGAGGTTAATCGAGACACAGATAGATAAGGACTTGATGTAGAAAATAAGATTGACAAAGAAAAAGCGGTGTGTTAGAGAAAATTAAATCTTATTTAATTTAAGTGGCTAATGACTAATTAAATAATAAAGATATTATTTAATTATAGATGAATGTGATAAAGGAGGAATCATTTTAAATTAAATAATAATAATTTAATTCAAAATTCAAGATATTGGACCGAATTAAATAAATAATATTTATTTAATTAGAGAGAGAAAAGGCTAACGAATAATTAAACAATTAAAATAATTACTTAATTATAGTGGAAAGTGGCATTAAATAAATAAACATTTATTTAATTTTAGAAAGAAGACAGAATTAATTAGTGACGTAATTAAATAAATAAAATTTATTTAATTAATCAAGGGGGAATAAAGATAGAAATGAATTAAATAAATAATTAAAATTATTTAATTAATAGAGGACATATGACCTTGGTAATAATTAAATAATTAAAATTATTTAATTATAAAGAATGAGAGGGAAAAGGATGGAAGAATTATGAAGAAATTAAGAGTCAAAGAAATTTGAGTCAAACGTGCCCCAGTGTAAGCAAGGTAGACCTATGCCCCCTCAAAAGAATTTTATAAATTTTCCAAAAAAATTCCAAAAAATTTGAAACTTATTCCAAAAAATCCAAATTAATAGGCATAAATGCTATGGTGGAAAAATAAATCACTTGCAAGACCATCGGGATAGACAAAATGCAGTTTCAAGGCTTAAGTGAAGTGCAGCCAGGACAAACCCTAGTAAAACCCTAATTGTGAGGAGGTATAAATACGAAATTGGCAAATCTAGAGCTCATTTTGCACATTTGGACTTTGGATATTAGGATCTCTGAGTGAAGATGGAGTGCATTCCCCACAGCAAGCACAAAGCTTATAGAGTGCAGGCATTCAGATGGCTAGAGGGTGTGGGAGATCAGTAAGTACCCAAAAACTCACTTTGTTAATTTTTTATTTCACGCATTTTTAGGTAGGGTATGAATTTAGCAGTTAATTGCGTCGTTCGGGGATAGCCACAAGTGCTATCACATTCGATGCAATTTCCTACAATTCAATGTAACTGTTTAGAACACGCCTAAGCTAGGATAGGGTCTTCAATTTTTGTGTTGCATTTGCTAGGATTCAACGTATCCGCAGGTTGTTGAACTGCATCTACGTATGTGCGACGCAACTGACTATGGTTGTGCACAACTATTTAGATCTTAGACATGACTGCATTAGGAATGATGCAAGTGTAATACTAGGTTGCAACTGAGTTGGGGTTTTAACGCAATCAAGCTCCTTTGATGCAGTTGAATATTTTGCAACGCAATTGAAATTTATGTGATACAATTGACTAGTTGTAAAGTGGGCCTAGATTAGGATTGATTTGCTTTTATGACATGTGCAAAATAGGTTGAGATAGGTTGTTTAACTAACACAGTATTTGTCATGTTGGCTACAAGTTCATCTAGATCTGATCTATACACGAGAGTCATGACCGCCAAATACTTTTCGATTGTTGGACCAGTTGACCAGCACTGAAAAGCACAGGTTATGGCATCTTGGTCTATATCACATGAAATTCATACCCTTCATTAGGGAAAACAAGGGGATGTTGACTGCACTTGCAGAGCAATGGCATTCAAAGACATGTTTGTTTCATCTACTAACATGGGAGGCTATGATCACACTAGAGGATGTCTACAAGATCCTTCGACTATCAATCCGCAATTAGTAGGTCAGGTACGATCCAAACTAAGCATATCAATCCCTAACCACCTACTATGAGTATGATGATGTGGCACAACTGGGTATTGATCGATATGAGATCAGATGGGAGACGCTAGCCACATGATATGAGCAATTTGACTACGTACTATACACTTTGATAGTTGGGGTAGTGATTCTAGATTGCCGAGGACATGGATTTCCTGTCAGATGCGGGGAGATGCTTGTTGGGATGATGGCCAGTGAGACACTATATACATGGGGGCCATGTTTGCTAGTGATGGTGTACTTTCAGCTCCATGATATAGTATATCAACAAGGACATTCTATGAGTTGCAACGTTACTCTTATGATGGTCTGGGCTTGGGAGCACATTGTGGTGTTCCGTCCACCAATTGGTCGCCAGTTGGGGACCACCGTACTATATGCATATATGTACACAAGAGAAATCATGCAGATGCATGTTGAAGATATTGGTTATTAGTGACATGGGTTGGATACCTTGGTGAGCTTCATATGGAGGCCTTGGATGGATTGTGCGCAATGGCTAGATGAGGATAAGCATCTACCATGGTGTCGATAGGAGAGGTATCTGATTGGGCAGATTTTCCAATCACAACACATTATTCATATTTATTTGCCAGATAGGGTGTTGAGATAGTTTGGGGAGCAACAGGGGGAGCCACGGGGTTCAACAATGTTTTCTAGGTCATCCAGAGAGGTGACACCATGGGGTCCCATGATTGTAGTGGCTACAACAGAGCAGTAGATAGATTGATTGCAGAAACAACAGTGGGGATGGATAAGGGGACTAGCAAATATAGGTACCATGCCTAAGTACGATGCATGGTGGCATGTACATAGGCCTGTGCCATTGACAAATCCGGATCAACCAGTGCCAGTGGTTAGATGAGGATGGGGTCCTCAAGGTAGGAGAGGTAGAGGGAGAGGGGGAGGAGATGGAGGGAGAGGAGATGGTGGTGGGAGGAGAAATCGATGGAGACTACGAAGGAGGAGGATTGGATCACTTTATCCCATCCAGAAAGAGGGAGAGGAGGAGGAGAGAGAGGAGGAGGGTAGGTAGGAGGAGGGCCAATAGGAGGAGGGTCAACAAGAGGAGGCCATGTCAGATGTGGAGATAAAGGAGGATCAGCCTAAGGTGGAGAAACTTGATGTGTTAGTAGGTGCAGTTGTGATGGATGTGGATATAGCAGGGCATGAGGAGCAACCTGAGGAGGAGGAGATGGGTAAGGAGGAGTGGATCCTACCTGAGAGGATCCTACACGAGGGGTTTGAGGATGTACCCATTAAAGGTGGGTTAGGAGACAGAGATCAAGAGCTGGTGATTCTACGGGCTAGAGTACAGGTATTGGAGGCTAAGCTATAGGCTCTATGGGTGGAGAGAGATGACCTAAAGGTAGAGAGGGACACCCTGCTATCAGAGAGGGATATGGCCATGATCCGATCCCAAGATGTGGAGCAGAGGGTCATTGATTTCGCAACCGCATGCACAGGATCTATCACCGACATGGAACAAGCACTTATCAGAGTAGAGAGGTGAGAGAGAGACCTATATGAGGAGGCAGTCCCAGTTGAGCGCAGGGAACCCAATGCATTAGTGGTACTGAGCAGCAGTCAATCACACAGTAAGCAGTCCCGGAGTAGATCTAGCCAGGGTGAGAACAGCAACATGGGCTCTAGTGAGCATCACAGCACTAGATAGACTGATGTTGACTCATATGTTTTGTATCCATCAAGCCTACGAGCTCTTTTTTGGAAGATGCAATATGGCATTGTTATTGTGACACTTTTTCAGATATATATATGTATCATTTTTAGCGAAAATCATATGTTATGCAGTTCTCTATATGTATGTGCTATGGATGTTTATGTATGCTTTATGATATTCATGCGGCCTATGATGATGTATTAATTCTATATGATGATGTATGCATTTACTTATATGATGTTATGGACATAATGTATTGATGTTATGCTTATGATTATGAGATTCAATGTGATTTTATGTATTTGTGATGCAATGTGAATGTATGCAATGTAGTAATATGCTATGTGATTCATGATGGTTTTGAAATGGGATGAATGTATGTTATGGAATGGATTCCTAAATGCAATAGATGTGTATATTTTTGTATTTTCAAATGTAGCATATATGTATGATTTAATGTGTATGTATGCATGTATGACAATGCTTAAATGATGCTTCTAATATGAATATGTATATGAAATGATCATTTTTGTATGTGTCACAGGATGTCGTCATAATGTAAGAAAGAAGTGTTAGTGCGGAAGACATGGATGTTAGTATTAGAATGACTTCAATATTTTTCCAAAGACATATTAGGCCTTGCATTAATCATCATTGGGCGTTAAAATGATACAAATGGATAAAAAACACCATTATATGAGATAAACCAAGGTGTGCAAGGTCATCCACTTGCAAGACAAATAGTCGCAGATAAGGAATGTCCTAACTCATACTAAAGGCAAAGTTGCCCCAGTCTTTTTTCCAAGGCAATCCACAAACAACAGTCAAAGAAAAGATTCATGAGACCTCATCACTCCTCTAAATCCTTAATGGGACATCTTTGAGGAAGCTAGTAACCTAACTCAAAGACAAAGCCAAAAGAAAAAGATAAGAAAAAACAAGCCACAATGTCAATAGCGAGTAAGAGTGTTTGCCAAAATTTGATTGTTTGATGTTTAAGTGATTAGGGGATTGACAAGTTAATCATTTGATGAAGCCTGGTTTTAGGAAAGACACATATCGTATAAGATGTTGAGTCTGGTTTTGATCATGTGACCACCTGTATAAGGAAAATGACGATGTTTGACTAAATGACAATGTCTGATTTCAAGGACACATCCTGTATAAGACATAGGTTGATTGTTTTGATGATTGGACTGTTTTGACAATTTGTTTGATTTCACTTGATGACCTTGTTGGCTTGCTTGTCCTATTCATGCATGACTTTCCTTGATGTTTCGACAACAATTTGGTGTTTTGATGACAATGTCAGACTTATTTGACTGACACAATGAACCCTAAAGGACTAACCTAGGTAGCCTTAGGAGCTCATCAACAGATGGACTTTCCTACATAACAATGCACAAAGACCTCATAGTTCAACATGACCATTGAATTTGTTTTATTAACAAAGGAATAAGTCATGATTTTATTTTGACAAACCTAAAAGGATTGACCTAATGCCTCGAGGGCACATTGATAGATGGCCTTGCCTACATTCAGTCATAGAGGCAACGTAGTTCGACATGACATGGAATGATTGACACGATTGACTCTGACTCTATTTTTGGGATTTTGAAAATTATTTGGATGTTTTTGGGTTTTTGACATATTTCAATTTTTTTGTCTTTTTGAGGTTTTATGATTTTTTTTGTATTTTGTTGTTTTATATTTTTTTATTTTGTCATTTTATGATTTTTTTTTTGGATTTTATCATTTTATGATTTTTTTGTCTTTTTGGTGATTTTATGACCTCTAAACAGCAAGTGTAAGATCCAAATGATGTAATTCAAGTACTTTGCCTAGTCAGGTATAAGACCAATTTAACAAGAATAGAACAGAATGGGGATGCAAAGTGTACTTGATGTCAATCATTCCAAGTTATGGAAAAGACAAGCATTTATTATGAGTGATATGAAGAGGATAAATGATAAGGAATGTGGATGGGAAAGATAGGTGGTATGAAAGGGGAGTCAGATCAGAATGATGGTAGACAAAGGAGCAAGGTCGACTACACATGGTGCATGTTTGCCAGGTTTTCACCATGGTACTTATCCAAAGTGCCACTGAAGTGGTTTTCACTATTGGATTAATTATTTCTCTTTACTATTTTATTGATTTTTCTTTTTTTTTTGTTTTTTTTTCATTTATATATATATTTTATGTATTTTTTATGATTAAGACAAGGCTCCTAGAAGCTATGTGTAGAATCTCTTCAGATGAAGACTAGTGATTGGTTCTGACAACGGTTCTCCTTCAGGGGTAGAAATTTGGTATGCTCCTGATCCAAAGACTTTTGTGACAATGTAAGGTCCCAACCAATTTACCTCGAACTTTCATGGCTTTTCTCTTTCTGATTGATTCTTTGGATTTTCCATTAAGACCAAGTCACCAATGTCAAAGTGTCGATTCAATAATTTCTTGTTATAGTTGTAATGAAGACAATTTTGATATGCTTGGAGGTGATCTAGCACCTTTTGTCTTTGTTCATCTAGGAATTCTAGCTCATGTAGTCTTGACATGCAGTATTCTTCATCATCAATATTCCCTTTTAGAGATACCCTTAAGGAAGGACTTTCGAACTCAATAGGCAAGATGGCTTCAAAACCGAAGACCAAGGAATATGGAGTAGCATTAGTGGGAGTGTGTATGCTTGTGCAGTAATCCCATAGAGCAGGGTTAAGTTGTAAATGCCAATCATGACCAACATCATTGACGGTATTTTTAAGGATTCTAAGGATTGTTTTGTTAGATTATTCAGCTTGGTTGTTACCCTATGGGTAATATGGAGTGGAGAAGTGGTGATGGATATGGAATTTCTAGCAAAGATGACGGAATTCTTTATTTTTAAATGGGCATCCATTATCAGTACTTATGGATTGAGGGACACCATACCAACAAATGATGTAGTTAAGGATGAACTTAGAAATTTGCATGTTGGTAATATAGGTCAAGGGAATAACTTCAATCCATTTGGTAAAGTATTCAGTCATAGTAATGATGAATTTATGACCATTGCAGGATGTGGGATGTATCTTACCTATGAGGTTAAGTCCCCATTGGGAAAAGGGCCATGGTGATGTTATCAAATAGAGCTCCTATGTTGGCGCGCGTATCAAGTCTCCATGGATCTGACACTGTCAATATTTCTTAACAAAGAAATATGAGTCTTTTCCATTATAGACCAGTAATAGCCTAGTCTCATTATCTTCATGGCTAAGGTCAAATGCCTTGAGTGGGCTCCACATATACCCTCATGTACCCCACGCAAGGTCACTTATGCTTCTTCGATATCAAGACATCTCAACAAGGTATTGTCTAGGGCACATCTATAAAGGGTATCACTGATGATGGCATATTTGAAGGATTTTTAGATAAATGTCTTACGTTAGTTTTTTGAGAGATCAGGGGGTAGGATTTGGGCATGGAGATAGTCATATATGTCCTTGTACCATGGGGAATTGGGAACAACAAGTTCACACACCATCTCTGAATCTGGAATGTCAAAGGCAAGGACCAAAAGTTGTTCTACCAAAAACTCAAATTTAGGCATGTTACTAGGTATGTCCAAGAGTGAACCAATGGTATCCATAGCGTCTATTTCTTTATTCTAAATACGGGGTATCTGATGAAAAAGGATGTTGTCAAAATATTGCCTAAAGTTATCCGTCATTCATTTATATGGGGCAAGTTTTTCATCTTTGGTGTCGTAGTCATAATTAACTTGTCAGATTACCAACTAAGAATCTCCATAAACATGTAGGTGTTTAATCTTCCATTTGATTTCCATATGTAATCATGTTAAAAGATCCTCATATTCTACTATATTGTTGGTGCATGGAAAAGCAATTCTAAATGACTTAGGAATAGTGTCACCTTGTGGTGTGATAAACAATATGCCAACCCCTGAGCCATGATTTGTATGGAACCCATCAAAGTATAACTTCCATGACATTCCAGTGTCTAGAGTGAAAATAGATTCATCAGGAAAATCTGAGACTAGAGGATGATTTTCCTTGGTTGGTGCATCTGCCAATTGATCATCAATAACTTGCCCTTTTATAGCCTTTCTTTTGACATATTGGATATCATATTTGTTGATTATCATGACCCATTTAGCCAGGTGTCTTGTTAATGTTGCTTTATTAAGGAGATAGTTCAATGGATCTATCTTTACGACCAACATTGTTTGGTGGTTTAACATGTAGTGCCTTAGTCGTTGAGTAGCAAAAACTACTAGAATAGAAGCACGTTCTATTGAATTGTAATTTATCTCATATCCAACCAAAGTGTGGCTGATGTAATACACTACTCTTTCATGACCCTCATTATTATTTTGTGCAAGCAAAGCTCCTAGTGCTGATGTGGTTGTTGAAATATAAAGAATCAAAGGCTTTCCATCAATAGGCAATGTTAACATTGGTGTTGTAAGTAGGTAATCCTTGATTTGTTGAAAATATTCTTGACACTTATTTTTCCATACAAATGGTACCCCTTTTCTAAGTAGATGTTGGAAGGGATGAATTTTATCTACCAGTTGTGCTATGAATCATCTGATAGATTGCAGTCTTCCTTGTAGTTTCTATAGTTGACTTATATTGGTTGGTGGAGGCATGTCTATTATAGCTTTCACTTTTTCTAGGTCCACTTTGATGCCTCGTCTAGAAATAATATATCCTAAGAGTTTTCCTAATGTCACGCTGAATACACACTTCTTAGGATTGAGCCTCACTTTGTATTCTTCCAGTCTTTTGAAAATATTATCTAAGACTCGTAAGTGATCAACCCTTGTCAATGATTTAGCTAGTAGATCATCCACATAGTCTTCCATGAGGGTGTGCATGAGATCATGGAAAATGGTTGTCATAACGCGTTGATATGTTGCTCTAGCATTTTTAAGTCCAAAAGGCATGACATTCCAACAATAAGTTCCCCATGGACAAGTGAAAGTTGTCTTATGTTGCTCCTCAGGTGTGATTCTGATTTGATTGTATCCCAAGAAACCATCCATGAGGGATAACATTTCATATCTTATTGTTAGGTCCACGATTATGTCGATACTTGGCAGAGGAAAGTCATCTTTAGGACATGCTTTATTTAGATCTAGGAAGTCTGTGTAGATGTGGATGCCACCTGTTGGTTTTGTTACTGGTACGAGATTGGAAATCCATTCTGCATAGTCAATTGATCTGATAAAGCCGACATCCAATAGTTTCTTTAGCTCGGCTTTGACTAGTAAAGCAATTTGTGGGTACATTTTCTTAATTTTAATTTGACTGGTTTAGCACCTGGTTGTAATGGAAAATGGTGTAATATCAAGTCAAGATCTATTCCAAGCATGTCGACATATGACCATGCAAAGTTGACCTATCTCTTTGTGAAGAAGTTACTAAATTCAGGTTGCTCTGTTTCTATCAAAGATGTTGCAAAATAGATTAGTCGAGGATTATCTTCAATGCCAATGTTGATTTCCACATATTTCTTAACCAACAATGGTGACTTTTCTTGAGAAGTGGGGAGAACATTCAACCCTCCATCCTTGGGTGCCTCAGAGAGGTTTTCTCCCTTGGATGCGTCCTTTATTTTTACTTTTTCATTGTCCAAAGGCACCTTTCGATTTTCACCTAGGGGCTTGTCATTTTTTTTTTCATTTTTTCCTTTATTGTTTTCACTTTTGTGACTAGAGGGATGAACAGACTCCCCAAAATAAGTTGTGTTATCCAATTCTATGGTAAATCTAGCCTTATGGTCACCACTAGGCATTCCTTCTCCCAATCACAAGAACTCGGCTAGTGATTCATCGTTCTCAAATGTATCCAAAGAAGGAGGTTCTTCTTGATCCCAATTGATAAGTTGGGGATAGATTAGGGGTATTCCATCATGAGAGGTATCAAAGCTAGAGGTCAATAGGGCGAGGATAGCTTTGATGACATGGTAACAAAAGGTTCTTATCAAATCCTCCCTCTTCTTTTTCTTGGGAATAGGTTGGTTGAAAGCAGATGGATTATGAGGTGGGCCAACTTTAAAGGTTTGGCTAAATATTTCATCAAAAGTGGGCTCGTCGGGTTCTCTAAAGGTTTCCTCAAGTTCATAGTCACTAGATGATTTATCTGAACCCCATTCGTATTCATTGGAGTTAGTGGAATTATAGTAGCATTGGTCAAATGGCTCATTGGATGTATCGATAGCCTCAAAAGTACTTACTTCCTCTTGTGATGTTATCGAGGTACTAGAAACACCAATCTTAATCAGTTGAAACCCAATCCCTACACCTTTCAATCGTTTAGAGACAATGATAGGTTTATTCATCCCATTTTGATGCAACCCAAGCCCACTATGTCTATCATATCCTTTGTCCTGAACTATTTTGAAGCCTTTTCCATATTGTTCTGTAGGTATTTGAGCGAGTGGAGGAGGTTCTTCATTGTCTTCTTTGTACAGCCACAAGGTCACATCTTCTCCATTTATAGGTTCCCCCCATTTTGTGAAGGTGGTTGAGGGAGGGATGCACATAGTGACCGTGGATTGTCTCTTATCTATTGTTGGCTGACTGTATGATTTGGGAGAAACCAGCTGACTAATACAATAAGATGTTTTCATATGATACTCTCCACAACCTTTATCTTGGATCTCAACTTTAGGAGTGGAAGGTGGTGTTTGTGAAGTAGATGGTTTAGAGAGGGTGGATGGTTCGATATAATGGGATGAGGTAGATGATGAAGCCTCCTGATTGACAGGAACTTGTCGTTGGGGTATTCCTTGTAGGTTAGTCCAATACTAGAAAGGATCAAGATCACCAGTTATCATAATCTTGGTGTCATTGTATGGGAATTTAGGCATTGATGGTAGGTGGATGGGATAGCCTTCATGGTATGTATCCATGGTCTACCTAGTAGAAGATTATATGGGAGGTCAAGATCCAAGACTTGGAAAGTGGTATGCATAACTGTAGGACCAATTCTGATAGGAAGTGTTATGACTCCTTTAGATGACCTTTCTTCATCATCATATGCTTTAATGACAATTCTCTTGGTAGTTTCTACACATGCTTCCAAGAAACCCAATTCCTTAACCAATTTCAAGGTGCAAATGTTCAACCGTGCTCCTTTGTCTACCAAGACTTGTCTAACTTTTGCTTTATGATTAAGGACTATGAGGTGCATCAAGTCATTGTGGTCTATCTTATTAGATGATTAATCTGGTTCAGAGAAAGTATCATAATGGGAATTGGTTAGGTAGCCTACCATTTATTGGAAATGACTGACATCAAGGTCAATGGGATTGGTCGTGCCTTGCAAAGCTTTGTCTAGGATAGCTCGATGATCGGGTGATATACGCAATAGTTCCAAGATAGAAATTTGGGTTGGGGTCTTCCTCAACTGGTCAAGTAAATTGTATTGAGGTTTGGAGGACTATTGTTGTTGCTGTGGTGGAGGACCTTGAATGGTTACCTTAGTTCAAAAAGTGTTGACAACACATTTGGGAGGTTTCTTTATGGTAATGGTGTTGATATGTTTATCGGAAGCATGAATGTGGTTTATGATGGTACTATGGTTATAGTCATATTCTATGTTAACATAATTGGATGAACTATTATTGGTCTTATTTCCTAAACTAGAGGCTTTTCCTTTTTCATGGTCATGTAGCAGATTAGAAAAGACTTTGTGATCACTGTTTGAGGATGGTTGTTTCTATCCATTAATATCAATAGTTCTATTTTCCACAAGATCTTGTATAATTTTTTTCAACTGTCGACATTGTGATATATTATGCCTGTTAGTTTGGTGGAAATTTCAAAAATCATTGTCATCCCACCAAGAAGGTTTGAATTATCCAGGATCATATTTTTTTGGCTCAGGAAGTTGTATGGCATTGTGTTGCATTGTTGTTTAAAGACTGATTCAATTGGTTCCCCTAGGGGAGTGTATTCATGTTTTGGGAGCTTCCTTTGTGTTCTTGGTTGTGTGTTTTGGACAGAATTAGTAGTTTGATCAACATTTCTTGGTGTGTTGTTAGAGGGGTTGTGTCCTCTAAGTGTAATGACTGGTCCTATGTGTATAGTTTTAGCATCAACAATGCCATCATTAGTTACATTCTTGTTTTGGGACCAATACTTGTTCTTGTAATTAGGGGAACTTTGAGCATTTGGATTTTTATTTAGCATTTTAATTTCACCTTTTTTCAATGAGATCCTTTTCAAGTATGATACCCTTTTCCACTAGTTCAACAAAGGAGGTGCAACATTGTACCCTTAGGTCACTTCTCAATTTTGGATTAATGTTTTCTAAGAATATAGTGACCTTTTTCTTTTCAGGTATTTCAACTGGACATTAGCTAGCTAGACACCTCCATCTCTAGAAGAAGGTGATAAATTTCTCTCCTTTGTCTTATGTAGTGTAGCATAAAATGGCCATTGTGATTTCGTTGTCAATGTTAAAGGGAAAATGTTCAACAATTTTTTCAGCAAGTTCACCCCATGACCTTATACCATATAGAAATTGAGAAAACCATTCAAGTGCTATTCCATTAAGGCTTCATGGAAAAAGTCTCATGAGATATGTGGGGTCATCTGCAACGTCTATACACATTGTGGAAAGTTCTCTTATGTGCTCAAGAGGATTACACTTCCCATTATACTTAGGCAAGTTTGGTATGACATATCCACGTAGGAAGGGTGGCATGTGTAAACTTTTTTCAAAGGGAAATGGACATAAGTATTTTGTTGAATAGGTCTTTTTGTTAGACATTTTCATATTGTCCATTTTTTGTTGAAGGGCTTACATTTGTGTTTGCAAAACATCCACTTGTTTCAATGATGTGTTGGGTGTATTGTTGGGGTCTATGTAAGTGTTTTGGGATCCAATGTTATGTGACGGATTTTGGTTTATTCTATGAGTGTAGGATGGCTTTTGGTTTGGAATATGAGAGGATTTTTTTGGTTTGATGTTGGTTGGTTGGGCATGTGAATTTTATGCAAAGGATTGGGTTGGTTTCCAAATTGCATGAAAGGTATATGTCCCGTTTGTGAAACCCCTATTTGTAATATGGCACTATTGGTGTTGATGTTTGATGTGGCATTTGTTGTGCTTAGGTTAACTTTGGGTCTTTTGTTCGCACTATTTGTGCCAAGTAGATTTGATGATGATTCCCCTATGGTGAAGTTAAGGCCTTCTATCATGTTTGATGTGCCAAAGGGTGATGTGTGGACTGTTGTCGCATCTTGGGTAGATCCTCCAAATGGTATGGTTGTGTTTACTTGAGGGATAGAGCCACTAGAAACTATTGTGTTATTTCCTTTGGTAGACAAGGTTTGCAATGTATGGATGCCAAATCTAGGAGGTAATGTGGCGCCTTTTGTTAATAATTTTGCTAAATATCGTTGGGGGTCTTGTGCCAAATATTCATCTACAAAAGAGGAAAATTTTGGGTCTTGAGTAGCATCCTTTAAGTCTTCAACTAAAACACATCCTTTGTGGTCTCTAGTGAAAAACTTGTCCAATAAGGATTTGTGAGGTCTTGATGTCCCTTATGAGGGGTTTGTAAATGGATTGATAAAGTCTTATGGGTCAGCCATATTGTCTCTTTGTTTCCTTTTCGACCTAGTTTCAACCATATAAGATTTTCTCAAAGGGGGAATTGCAAATGATATGGAACTATGTCTATGGATGGAAATGACATGAACTCAGTCTATATGTTTTTGGATTTTTTGGATATGAAGAATGAATGCTAATGCAACTATGTTTTTGGTCTTTTCATAAAATGAGGAATGTCCTAATGCAAGGTTCCAATAATGTCTAAAGGGTTTGTTGGATGTCTAATGTAAAGTGGAAATGATGCAAAGTGATAATAATGTCTAAGAGGAATGTATAATGCTAAGTGATAAATGATGTCTAAGAGGAATGTCTAATGCAAGGCGACAAGTGATGGTGTCTTAAAATGAGAGAGTTTTGATATGGTATGGCAATGTCTAAGTATGCTATGAGGTATTCTAAATGCAAGGTGTAGGCAAGCTCTAAAAGGTAATCGACTTTGGGAGATTTGCGAAGAAGTTACTAACCATCCAAAATTTAGCCAATGCTTCAATTTGAATTGCCAAAGGACCTTTTGTGAGACCAAGTGAAATGACCAAGAGACAAAGTGAGTTCCCAAACTAGACTTATGAGCTAGAAAAGGCTCACTTAAAATGACAAAGACAACAAGTGTGACAAGTGACTTGGTCCAATGACAATTTTCTTTGAAGAAAAGGTTTGTACAAAGTATGGAAAGTTGGCCTCTTCTGAAATCTGTAAAGGTAATGACCTAAAAGTTTGATTACTCTAAAGGTGATGAGGAATCCTAAAATGCAACTAAATTTTGCAAATGGTATGTCTATTGTTATGACTAAGTGACAACTACAAGGTGCAATGGTGGGAAGTTTGAGCAAATATTTCTGGTTTTTGTAAAGAGACCACTATAAAAAGGTCGTAAGAAACAAATTTTGAATGTTTGACCTCAAATTGTGATAGTGAATTTTTTTTTTTTGAGTGATAGGTAGTTGTGGCTTTCAAGATCGCAGTTGTGTCTCAGAGGGCAATTGTGTTGCAGTTTTAACAGATACATCATTTATCAGCAGTTGTGTTTTAGGTTTGGTAGATGTGTTGTTTAACAGTCGGTTGTGTTTCATAGTAGCAGTTGTGGTTCACAGTGAATAAAGTCTATTTTTTTTGCAATTTTGACAAGCTTTGAAAATTTGTTTCAGTCTAATTGTGAGTTTCCAAATTGTAGAGGTGTTTATTTGTTCATTAATTCAGTAAATACTCTATCTTGTCTTGGGTTGTTTGATACAAGAACTTTGAAAAAAAGCACAAATAGTACTTGGAAAGGTGTGTATACAAGGTATAGCCCATCGAAATACCCTGAGATCAGTGTGAAACATTTCTCTCTTTCGAGAGAGGATAGCTTAGAAGTTTGGTGGCACAGGCTCCCCTCCACGGAACTCACTTCTACGGGCACGCCAACTTCGAATTCCCCAAAGAGGAATTTGCTATCTCTACTCAATGGAGTCTGTAGTGAGTATCTTCAGGAATGATAGTGTATCCTGCACTATACCAAGTAATGGTTGAAGGCTAGGCTTCTACAAACAAGAGGTATCTAGTAAGGGCTTCCAGTTCAGGGGGTACTATGATAAACTCCCTCAAGAGGCCTCCCAACCCTTAGAACTAGGGCTTTTCACATCATAAAGATACTAGGGGAGGGCTATCACATATCACTTCCCATTGATTGCAAACTTTCCTTACAATCAAAAACAATTATACCAGTTCGGAAGGACTTGGCTTTATCTCGTTACCGCTTGGGTCATTCCCTTGGGGTGAGTACTTTTTCCCACCAAGGTAGGCCCTCTACTTATGGGTAAACAAAAGTGAATTAAAAACTTTTTTTTGGTAATCCAAGATTGCACTAAGGCGCAAGGAGAGTACATACACAAAGCTTTACACTCACAAGATTGTTTATTTTAATGCGCAAATCCAAAATGTGTGGTTGGAAAAGCAATAATTCCTAAGTGCCTTTAATTCTCCATATCACTGTGGAGCACAAAAGAAGTGTATACGCACTAAGAAATCACTAACATACCACAAAACATGCCAAACAGTTATAAATTTTAACCCAGCTTATTGTGAAACAAACAAGGTTCTTTTTAGCCCAATACCATGAGAATGCAAGTACATTTTAACCTTAATGAGTGTAGATGAAAGTTGAGTTCTTTTTAAAGCCCATGAATGTAAATGCAGTCCATTTTAAGCAATGAATGTGAAATGAAAGTTGTAGGTGTTGTTTGTTTGTTGCTCAAAAGTGAAGGGTTCTTTTTTTTAATGAACAACAAAACAAGGTTAGTATCCTCCTCCAACTTACCACACACTGCCAACAGACTATTAGTAACTAGAAAACCATAGCCTACTGAACTAGAAAGTTCAACAACTAGACATACTTGCAGAAATTAAAACAAAACCCTAAATAGGTGATTATGGCTCATGACAATGATCAAATGCATCTCAGTAACTGTGATTGTAGCTCATGGGATTTCAATTGCGGTTCACCTGAATAGATGTGGCTCGGGTTTCTGAGGGTTGTGATAAACAAGAAAGGTGAATGCGGAGAATGACAAGTTGGTGTGATGCAATCACACCCAAACCTACAAAATATCTTAAAATCTACCAAACACAAATGATCTGATGATACCTACAACTTAACCCTAGGGTTAAACTGATAAACAAAAAGGCTAAATGACTAGATTCAACAAAAATAACTAGAAATCAAACAAAATCTGAATATGTCCTAATGCAAAGTAGTTGTGTCATTTGGTTGGCGATTGTGTCATTCTAGCTTTTGTGATTGCATCGAACCATACCTAAAACCTGGAAAATAAAAAAATTGTACAAAATCTATAGGTCTTTTTCCCTTCACGTTAAGTTCACCAAATGTAGCAAGAGAAAAATCCAGGTTAGCAATATAAAGCATAAACAAAATAAACCCTAGCTAACAATAAAGTACAATGGAATGTAAAAGCATAAACAAATTAAAGATCTCACCAAAACCTTCATGCATTCCATGAATCACCTTCATTGCAGTTCTCCATTTTTTTGTAATATAATAGTTGCCCTCAAATTTTCCTTGAGTATGCAAATATGTCCTAATGACAATGACAAAGCAAAATATTGAATATTCTAAATGACTATGGATATACTAAGCTTGAAAGCAAGATGGAAAGATGCTAGAGATTCTAAGGTTTCTAATCTCTCCAATATTACCAAGATGTCCAAGCTGATTAAATATAAATGATAGAGCCCTTTTATAGGAAAGCCAATTTTGAATGAAAGGTTGAGATTGAAAGACAATTAATCAATGGCCAAGATTAAAAGATGAGGCATGGAATAGGGTTAGGACTAAATTAGAGCAAATGATAAATATGAATGGTCAAGATTAAATTAAAGATAATTTAATCAATAATGGAGGTTAATCGAGACACGAATAGATAAGGAGTGGAAGATAAGATCGACAAAGAAAAAGTGGTGTGTTAGAGAAAATAAATCTTATTTAATTTAAGTGGCCAATGACTAATTAAATAATAAAGATATTATTTAATTGTAGAGGAATGTGATAAAGGAGGAATCATTTTGAATTAAATAATGATTTAATTCAAAATTCAAGATATTGGACCGAATTAAATAAATAATATTTATTTAATTAGAGAGAGAAAAGGCTAACGAATAATTAAATAATTAAAATAATTATTTAATTATAGTGGAAAGTGACATTAATAAATAAACATTTATTTAATTTCAGAAAGAAGACAGACTTAATTAGTGATGTAATTAAATAATTAAAATTATTTAATTATGAAGAATGAGAGGGAAAAGTATGGAAGAATTATGAAGAAATTAAGAGTCACGGGCCTAGGACATTTTTTAGTGTCTACAAGAACATGAGTTCAAAATAAATAGTAGGAGCATGAATCAAATTGCTATGTTCTTGACATTTGTGACATTTTTTTACATATGCAAAGCAATCTTGTTCCATATGTCTCCAATAGTATCCAATGTGGATAAGTTTTTGAACTAATGTTTTTCCTCCAAAGTGACCACCACAAGCACTTGCATGAGCTTGTTCAAATGTTGTGGGTATTTCATATTTTTTAAGGCATATAAGTAAGAGACCATTAAACGATCTTTGATACAACACATCGGTGAGAATTATATGGTTAGATGCAAATTTTTCGTAGGTGGGCTCAGATGTTCTTTATTGTTGGCTCGGGAAAGGTACCATCTTTCAAATAGTTAAATATCATATCAATACCATTCACTCAAGTCTTCCATGGTTGTTGCTAATACTTCGTCTGATTTATCTTCAATTGATGGTTTCATAACTATATGCACAATGAAGGTGAAGTCTTTTGAAGGATCTTGAAGAGATATAAGGGATGCTGCACTAGCCATTGTATCTGCATACTAATTATCTTTTCGAGGGATTTTATCAATGGTAAATGATTCAAACTTCTCTAACAAAGTCATTATAAGATCCTTGTATTTTGATAATTTGTCATGCTTTGCTTGATATGTTCCATTTATTTGTTTAATGACTAATTATGAATCACCAAATATCTTAATGTCTCTTGTGCCCATGATTAAAGTGGTACACAATCTAGTGAGCAACGCTTCATGCTCGGCAGCGTTGTTTGTACATAGGAATTTTAACCGATACGACAAGGGAATAGGCTCTTTCGTGGGTGGTATAATTATAACCCCCGCACTAAAGCCAATTCTCCACTTAGATCCATCAAAATATAATTCCCATGTATTAGCTTCAATTGTCAACACATTATCATTAGGGAAAGAGTCATTACTAGGTAATACTAAAGGAGAAGGACCATCAGCTAGTTAGTCAGTCAAGGCTTGGCCCTTAATTGCTTTTTGCAAAACAAATTTAAGGTCAAACTTAGTTAACAACATTACCCACTTAGCTAAGTGTCCTGATAATTTTGTTTTAGTGAAAAGATGTCTTAAAGCGTCAAATTTTGTCATCACTTGTATTTCAACATTCAATAAGTGATGTTGCAGCTTACTAGTAGAAAATACAAGAGCCAGACACTGTTTCTCTATCATTGTGTATCACTTCTCGTAATCAATCAAAGTTTGGCTAATGTAATAAATAGGATATAAGAGAAAATTTAGATCCCGAAGTTTCAAAAAACCCTAAATGGATTGATTCACCACTTTTGGCAAATGAATCCCAGTTTTGGTCAAAAACCAGGTTTTTGTAGATTCAGATACCCATTTAATAGATTCTTGTTCCCACACAGAAACCCAGATTCTGGACTGATTTTCCCAGCTTGGTGAATGAGTCCCACTCAGCATTAAAGATAGTATAGTGGAATTGGAGAATCAGTTTCCTAAACAGCAATCAGATGAGATTGAAGAGATTCTGGATATTAGAGATGGGAGGAAGACTCGTGGAAGACAGTACAAAGAATATCTTGTGAAGTGGAAAGGTAAACTAGCGGATGATTCTTCATGGATTTCTCACGCTGAGGTAGACCATCTTGGTTTTCCTTTGGCCCCTGCAAAGTGAGGGACTCACTTTTCATTAACCCGGATGTATGATGTAGGAGCATCCTTGGTTCTTGGCAATCTTGCATCAACCAAAAATATTTTCCTTTCAATTTTGTTCTTCTTTTTTTTCTTTCTCCGTTCATGTTGGTGGATTCATCACTTTTGCTCACCAGACCCTGTGGATCTCTACGTACATCATGGACATGTTCATTTTCCTTATTCCAAGATTTGAGTGAGATTGGATTATTTTCTGGTAAGTTATTGATTCCTAATTTCATGACAGTTTCTTGAATCGAGACCAGAATAGTTTCCAAGCCTAGCGGCTTATCTGATCATTCGTGGATTGTTCCCGTGACTTGTGGATCTTAACAGTGATTTTAAATGTTCCTTGGAGTGTCCCTGGCCTTCATTATAGGTCCACACTTCATCTTATGCACTCGTTGATGGAGTAATTCAAATTTGAGGCTGACTTGTTCATGCGCCCATTACATTTTCTTTCATTCGAAGATGTAATGATCTTTGGCCGACGTGGATGTTTCCAAAATTGCGGATATAGTATAAATCTTGTAATAGATCATTAGAATAGGCAGTGAATAGCGAAGATAGAATAAAGGATCGGTATTGTAATATTTTGCTCGCATATAGGAATGATGTATTATTGAGCATGTGTAACCAGCCCTGTGAGCTGAAGCTGTAAGCTTGGATGTTGCCGGCCGAATGTGACTAAGATTTATATTAATGAGAATGTGTTAATATGCATTTTCCTCCATATTTTGTGTTGCTTTCGTTGTGTCACTCTTGCTGCATGGTCTGGATTGTTCTCTCTAAGGACCCTCCTACCGTGGCTACACGAGATTGGTATTAGAGCGAGCTTTGATCCGTGTGAGGTCGACTGGATTTGTAGAGTCCCGTAAAAGATTTGTTGTGGGGTGGAAAATTGAGGATTCAACCTACAACTGTAAATGACTATTGTAAATATGGCTGGAAGAAGAAATGTTAGAGGAAATGGAGCACGCAGAAATGCAAACTAAGCTATAATGGAGATGCTAAGAGGAATTATTGCTAGATTAGATGCAGTTGAAATAGCCCAGAGAAGAGGTGAACCAGTTGATGATGTGAGTGATGAAGAGGTAGAATTTCAAGAAGAAGGAGGAAGAGAAGAACAACCTCGCCTGGATCAGGGAGAAGAGAGGCTCATAAGAACCCTAACTAGAGCAAATATGAAGCCACATTTCAATCCACCAGATTATATTGGTAAGTTGGATTCAGAAGAATTACTTGATTGGATTACAAAGATGGAAAATTATTTTGAATTTGAAGGTACCACTGAAGATAAGAAGGTGAAATTTTCTTGTACAAAGTTGACAGGACATGCATCCCTTTGGTGGGAACATTTGTAGACAGATAGGAAAAGAAGAGGGAAAGAAAAGATAAAATTTTGGGATCGAATGTTAAATAAGTTGAAGACAAAGTTTATGCCAACAAACTATCAAATTAGTTTGTTCTGAAGGTTGCAAAATTTAAAGAAAAAAGATTCAAGTGTGACAGAGTATACTGAGGAGTTCTATAAGTTGAATATCAGATCTAGACATTCAGAGGAGGAAATTGAGCAAGTAGCCAGATATGTGAATGGTTTGAGGTCATCTATATATAATGAGATTAGTTTGATCAAGTTGCAGAATGTGGAAGAGGCATATCAGTGTGCCCTAAAAGTAGAAGAGAAGTTGAATAAGAGACATGAGCAGAGACAAAGAGGAAGAGGTGGAAGATTTCAAAGAGGAATAACTTTTTTTGGAGGAGGAAGAGGACATTTTTTGGATCAGAACAAGGATAAGGAGGTTAGTAAGAATGATAATACATATCAGAAAAGTGATGGAAAATATTACATAAGAGGGGGATATGGTGGTTACCGGAATGAAGGATATAGAAGAGATGATAGAGGACAAGAGAAAAGGGTATTCAGAGGAGCTTGTTATAAATGTGGTGGAGAAGGACATAGAGCATTTGAATGTAATCAGGGAGAGACAAGCAAAAAGACATATAATAATAGAAGAATATCCTTTGTTGAGGAAGATCATGTTGGATCATCTAATAAACTGGAAGAAGGAGAAGTGTTGGTGAATAGAAGAGTACTATGTCAGAGTGAGTTGGAGCAGGAACTGTTGCAGAGGAAGAGTTTGTTCCAGACAAGATGCAAGATAGCTAGTAAATGTTGCAAGGTGATAGTTGACAGTGGAAGTTCTGAGAACCTGGTTTTTGAAGAGATGGTGACTAAGTTGAAGTTGGAAAGATTGAAGCACCTGAAGCCCTATCAAATAGCATGGATACAAGATGAACATAAGATTCTGGTAAGTGAACAATGTTTGGTGAAATTGAAGATAGGAAATTACCATGATGAAGTTTTGTGTGATATCATGCCTATGGATATATGTAATGTTTTTTTGGGAAGGCCTTGGCAATATGATAGATAGGATATTCATGATGGAAAGAAGAATATATATACTATTGTTGCTAATGGGATGAAGCAGATTTTATTGCCATTGGAAGATGTTCCTACAGTTCAAGTTTGTATAAATGCTAGGGTTTGTCAAGCTGATGGAAGAAGATTCCTTGATGGATTGAGACATGAGAATATGTGTTATTCCTTAGTTCCTAAGAAGGCTGAAGACTTGAAGAATGTGGAAGAAACATCAGAAGAGATAAAGGAGTTACTGACAGAATATGAGGAGATCATTTCAGATAATGTACCTGATGGATTAACACATGTGAGGAGTATTAGTCATTGCATGGATCTAATTCCTAGAGCTAGTTTTCCTAATAAAACAGCACACCGAATGACACCTGCAAAGAATGAAGAGTTGAATAGACAAGTTCAAGAATTGTTGAGAAAGGGTTTGATCAGAGAAAGCTTAAGTCCTTATGTAGTACCTGTTGTGTTGGAACCTAAGAAGGACGGAGAATGGAGAATGTGTAAAGATTCAAGAGCCATAAACAAGATCACGGTGAAGTATAGATTCCCTTTACCCTAGATGGATGATATTATGGATTGTTTGAGTCGAGCGAGATACTTTACAAAGATAGATTTGAAGAGTGGATATCATCATATCAGAATCAGAGGAGATGAGTGGAAGACAACATTTAAGATAAATGAAGGATTTTATGAATGGTTGGTGATGCCTTTTGGATTGACAAATGCACCAAGTACTTTCATGAGATTGATGAATGAGGTATTGAAGAAATTCTTGGGTAAGTTTGCGATTGTTTACTTGGATGAAATCTTGATTTTTAGAAAGAGTAGAGAAGAAAATTTGTTGCACATAAGACAAGTTTTGCAGAGGTTGAGAGAGAAGCAATTGTTGATAAACATTAAGAAATGTAGTTTCATGAAGGAGGAATTGGTATATCTAGGATTTATGATATTTGTGGAAGGATTAAAGATGGATCCTAAGAAGGTTAAAGCAATAGTTCAGTGGCCTACACCTGAAAGTATTAGAGAGGTAAGATAATTTCATGGATTGGCTAGTTTCTACCAAAAGTTCATTAGGAATTTCAGTTATATTTGTAGCCCTATGACATAAACAATGAGAGGATATAGGAAGGATTTTAGATGGACGACTGGAGCAGAACGAAGTTTCAAATTGTTGAAGTAGAAGGTGACTGAGCAGCATGTGTTGGCTTTACCAGATTTCACTAAGGTATTTCAAGTAGACTGTGATGCAAGTGGAAATGCAATTGGAGCAGTGTTGAGTCAAGAAGGAAGACCTGTAGCTTATTTCAGTGAGAAATTGAATGATGCTAGGAGAATATATTTAGTGTATGATCAGGAATCTTATGCCATAGTTCAAGCCTTGAAGAAGTGGAGACATTATTTGTTGCCTAAGGATTTTGTGCTATATACGGATCATTAGGCATTGCAATATTTGAACAGTCAGTGTAAGTTGAATCAAAGACACATGAGATGGGTGGAATTCTTGCAGAGCTATACTTTTGATTTGAAGCATAGGAGTAGAAAGTCAAATAGAGTTGTTGATACATTGAGTAGGAGAAGGAAGTTTCTTATAGAGATGAGAATGGAGGTATTAGGCTTTAATGAGTTGAAGAACTTGTATAAGGAAGACTCGGATTTTTTAGAACCATGGAGGGCTTGTAAGGAGCCAGTTTTGGAGGATAGAAGCCAGTGGTTGGATTATTTCATTTAGGAGGATATGTTGTTCAAAGTTAATCAATTGTGTATACCCCAGAGTTCAATGAGGGAAAACTTGGTGAAAGAAAAGCATAGTGGAGGATTGGCAGGACACTTTGGAATTGATAAGACAGTAGCATTGGTGAGTGAGAACTATTTTTGGTCGTAGATTCATAAGGATGTTAGAAGATTTGTGTAGAGTTGTGGAGTTTGTCAAGTTGCAAAAGGGAGTAGTCAAAATTTTGGATTGTATAAGCCTTTGACAGTTTCAGAGAGACCTTGGGAGGATATCAACATGGATTTCATACTTGGATTTCCAAAGACACAAAGAGGTAACGATTCAGTATTTGTGGTAGTAGACAGATTTTCTAAGATGACACATTTCATACCTTGTAGGAAGACAACAGATGAAGTGCATGTAGCAGACTTATTTTTCAAGGAAGTGGTCAGATTCCATGGATTACCTAGGAGTATTATATCAGACAGAGATGTAAAGTTTGTTGGTTACTTTTGGAGGACACTTTGGAAGAAGTTGAAGACAGATTTGAAGTTCAGTTCTACATTTCACCCACAGACTGATGGATAGACATAAGTAGTGAATAGGAGCTTGGGGAATTTGTTGAGATGTTTGGTTGGAGAGAAGACCGGATGTTGGGATTTAGTCCTTGCACAAGCAGAGTTTGCTTACAATAATTCAGTGAATAGGAGTACAGGGAAAACAACTTTTGAGATTGTTATCGAAGTTCACCCTAGAGGTATATTAGAGTTAAGAGACATCAGTATGGAAGATAAAAGGAGTGAAGAAGCAGAGGAATTTGTAGAACACATGAAGAAAGTACATACTCAAGTGAAATAGCAATTGGAAGACATGAACCGTAAGTATAAAGAGGAAGCAGATGAAAAGAGGAGACATAAGGAATTTGAAGTTGGAGATGAAGTGATGGTATATTTAAGGAAGGAAATATTTCCAGTTGGGACATACAACAAGCTTAAGATGAGGAAGTTTGGACCTTGTAGGATCTTGAAGAAATTTGATTCTGGAAATGCATACAAAGTGGAGATACCGAAAGGTATGGGTATATCGCCTATATTCAACATTGCAGACCTACATTAGTATTATGAAGTAGAATTTAGTAAAGATAGTACAGTGGAATTGGAGAATCAATTTCCTAAATAGCAATCAGATGAGATTGAAGGGATTCTAGATATCAGAGATGGGAGGAAGACTCGTGGAAGACAGTACAAAGAATATCTTGTGAAGTGGAAAGGTAGACCAGTGGAGGATTCTTCAAGTATTTCTCAGGTTGAGGTAGATCGTCTTGGTTATCCTTTGGCCCCTACAAAGTGAGGGACTCACTTTTCATTAACCTCGGATGTCTAATGCAGGAGCATCCTTGGTTCTTGGAAATCTTGCATCAACCAAAAATATTTTCCTTTCAGTTTTGTTCTTGTTTTGTTCTTTCTCAGTTCATGTTGGTGGATTCATCACCTTTGCTCACTGGACCCTGTGGATCTCTATGTACATCATGGACATGTTCATTTTCCTTATTCCAAGATTTGAGCGAGATTGGATCATTTTTCGGTAAGTTATTGATTCCTGATTTCATGACAGTTTTTTGAACCGGCACCGGAATAGTTTTCAAGCCTAGCGGCTTATCTGATCATTCGTGGATCATTCTTGTGACTTGCGGATCTTAACGGTGTGATTTTAAATGTTCCTTGGAGTGTCCCCGACCTTCGTTATAGGTCCACACTTCATCTTATGCACCCGTTGATGGAGTAATTCAAATTTGAGGCTGACTTGTTCATGTGCCCGTTACATTTTCTTTCATTGGAAGATGTAATGATCTTTAGCTGACACAGATGTTTCCAGAATTATACATATAGTATAAAGCTTGTAATAGATCATTAGAATAGGCAGTGAATAGCGAAGATAGAATAGAAGATCTGTATTGTAATATTTTTCTCACATATAGGAGCATATAGGAATGATGTATTATTGAGCATGTGTAACCAGGCCTGTGAGCCAAAGCTGTAAGCCTGAATGTAACTAATATTTCTATTAATGAGAATGTGTTAATCTGCATTTCCCTCCATATTCCATGTTTCTTTTTTTGTGTCACTCTTATTGTATGGTCTAGATTGTTCTCTGTGAGGACCCTCCTACCGTGGCTACATCATGTACATTCCTTAGGCTGAAAGAAGAGTGATAATGGAGGATGAAACCACTTACGAAATAAGTCCTTAGGCTTGGCTTGATGGCTAGTTGCATCTCCCCAACATAGAATCCATCATGATTCACCATAGACAACCATGATCAACCTTTGATAATGCTAGATCTTGAATGAAAGTGAGCTTGAAGACCTACAAAAACACCTTAATGTTGCTCCAATAATTCAAATTTTCTTGTTTTTGAAACTTGAATGCTCTTCTAAAAGAATGCTTGAAGATTCTTGATGCTTGTCTCTTGAATTTTCTCTTGAAAATGCTTTCTTAGATGATAAAAATGACTTAGAAACTTGCTTATATAGGAATTAACACCTAATTTACCATTATTTAGATCTCAAAGGCCAACCTCAACCAAAAATTTGAATTAAAAAGGTAATTTATCCACTCAAAGCTTAAAAAGACCCCAAATGGGACTCATTTTCCCAAGGTGGTGACTGGGTCCCACCTAGGGGGACTCATTCACCCAAGGTGGCGAATGAGTTCCACCCTAGATTTTTGAGGTGGTTTTTCAAGATTTTTGATGTTTTAAATGATTTTGTCAGGTTTTTAGCTAAAATAAACCTCAAGATCCGAAATAATGGGACTTAGGGGCCTATTAATAATGGCATAAAGGGTAATTAATGGAAGGATACCAAAATAGGTCCAAATTAGGCAAGTAATTGTATTATGTCCAAGAAGGGAGTACAATTTACATTGCCACAAAAGGGATCCAAAAAGTTGGGAGAATTATTGAGTCTTTGGTTCAAATTGATAGGGAGTTGTAGTAGAAGGTGTTGCAGCTGCAACCTATGCTTGAACATTGTTGTAAGAAGAATAATTAATTTTGATGAAGATTTTGTTTTTTTATTGAATGATTGATTATTTGGGGAAGCAACCTTAGGTTGAACAACATGAGTCGGTGAGGAAAAGCCATCATATTGGCTAGTCAATAGTTGATAATCACAAAAAGTTATGCAAAGATGTGTGAATGAAGGATATTGTATCAACAATATTTTATCCTAAATATGTGGCTATGGATTTCCAATGAAACCTTGTTGCACATAAACATCCAAAAAAGAATACAATATTTGAGAGAAGAGGGCTTGGTAATGCCCTATAAATTCAATCACCTTCTCCTTCACCCCTTGATTGCAATGAACCAAATCAATCAATGTGACTTGAGGTCCTTTGTTGGCTTGGAAATTTTGGAGGAATTGATTGACAATTTTTTGGAAAGAATGAATTGAGTTATTAGGTAATGAACATAATTGATCCAAGGTCATTTCTTTTAATGACTAAGGAAATATCTTAGCTAATAGAGTATCCTCGAAGATTAAATCATTTCATAGTGTGGTAAAGGTTGATATATGATTATTAGGGTCTCCTTTTCCATTATACTTCTCAAAATGGGGTGTTTCAATTTTTTGTGGTATTGGATTTTTTCAGATAGTGAATGAAAATGGGATATAATTGTAGTATGATGGAGGATTAGAATGGGATTGGATTTTTTATTCATATTTGATATTTTTTGTTGTAAAGAACTCACATTTTATAAGAGTTGGTTGATGACAAGATCGATACATGAAATGGTTTGAGAATTGGTGGAATATGAAGGACTAGAGCTAGTAATAGGTAGATTGGAATTTTTGGGAAGTGAATTTGAATGAGGTTGGCTAAAAAAATATTGAGAAACAATTGGATCAAAATTTTGAGAAGTAAATGAGAGGCTAGAGGAAGGTGGGACAAAGTTATATTGGTATATAGGATTCCTAAAAATAGTGTTAACACTATTACCAAACTATGCAAAAGTTTTTATAACAAAAGAATGAATGTTGGAATAGAAGATGTCAATATGGGTATCAATACCTGTGTCCTCATTTGGTTTTGAAGGGTCCTATTATTGAGAATCTATGTGCAATTATCAAACATCATAATGTTTGAATCCATTATGTGATCTAGACTATGTCTAAATTTCATGTCTTGTGAATCATTAAGTAACAATCTCCCAATATTCTCTATGAGAGGGATAGCCTCTCCAACCAAATATTTTGTACTCAAGAATTCATAGAAACTAGAAAATTCCTTGTCTAGTTTTTGAATTCAAGCCTCAAAAACATAGGCCACAAAGTTATCAAACCCAAGAAAATCATGAGGGGGTTGTGACTTAGAGATCATTGAAAAGGTAGGAACATGATCCAAAGATGATTGTGTTGCAGAATTTCCTGGGGTGAATGAGCTAAAAAACTCATGCTCAACACTCAAGCTATTCAAAGCATGGGAAGCCATTCTATTCAAAGCATGGGAAGACATGCTATTCAAAGCATGGGAAGCCATATAATTCATTAACTTCTTCTCTCAAGCATATCATATTAAGAACACCAAGTCATGAAACTCATAAATCAATTATAATTTTCAAGACACATAAATGTTCCAAAAAAGTGGGACATACAAGAAAATGATGGCAAGATGGATATGTTGATGATATGTTAGAAGAATAGAAGATGTTTTAGATTTGTAATTTTCTAAGAAAAGAATGAATTTCAATGCTTTTGGGTTTTTCAACTAAATACACAATATTTATAAATGACAAATAATATATTCAATAATATAATGAATTAACCAAGTAATCACTTTAAATAATATACACAATTAAATCAAAAGATCTACAATTGTAAGCTAAGTCGGGTTCACCAAAATGTTTAAGTGAAAAAGGAGAAAGGTGTTTTAGACTAATGAATAAATCAAAACCAATCTTCCCACCTAAACATTGGGACACAAAATCAACCAAGGAGTGGTGTTGGGATATTATCCTCAAGAGAGATCCAAGAATTTTGTTGGTCCCTTTTCTTGTAAATGAAAGGATTAATGTAATGATGTAATGAATTAGGCTAGTGTGACTGAATTGAATAAATGTGATAGAATGAAAAGGTTACAGATAAAATAGATAGAAACATAAAGCAAATTTGGGGAGGAGATATAGAGAGGAACCTAGCACAAAAAACTAGAGGTGACTATGTAGAATTCCAAAGTGTCGTATGAACAACAATGCACCACACTATAGTGTTCAAGGTGCTAAAAGTTATGGTTTATAACCTATATGAATGTGGCACTGTTTGAACACATGTAACAGAAATTTGGAAGTCAACACACAGATATGCCTATTTTATTAGAATAACCTAATCTCTTCATGATAAATTAGGAAATACAAAAGACAGGGTTTAGGAGTCTCCAAAAGGCTAAAAATTTCAAATCCTCCTTCCATGGTAGCAACCTAGACACCTGCAAAATAAAAAGAGAAGGGTAGCACTATATAGGGGCTTGCCTTAGTCAAACCCCATGTCGGTGTTACCATCTCCGCAACAAAAAATTATGATTGATGATTAAGAATGTGCTCTTGAGGGATCGGAGGAAAATAAAACAATAATAATAATGATAATCAATGTGAAGATAAAGCTTACCACATAAATATTAAACCCTTGTTGGATCCATGTCATCACACAAATCACACACAAGGAGAAGGAAGATGTTCCTTAGAGATCCTCAAGTGTTAGTGCATACATTAATACTAAAAATAAATAAGAAACATGACATGATACTTGAACATAAATTTGTTGTAATAATGGAGTTCACAAATTGGCAGATTTTTTACTACAAATCATTTACTTTCTTACTTGTTTTTTTCTAACTTGATCTTGTTATCTAGATTTCTTGCTCTTGACTAGTAAAGGAGAGAACAGGTTTCTTATATATGAAATAAATAACATATCCAAGCATCCATTTGGGAGAAGCCAACAAACATGATCACATCCTTAATCACAACAAGGTTGACTTTTAAATTCCAAAGTTTTGGTATGTACAGCCAAGACACTAGCATGTTGTACTAGTGTCTAAGCATAATTCACTCTAAAAGAGACTAGTAATAGAGGAATTGGTCACATTTTTCAAAAAGGTGATAAAACATGCACATTACAAACAAAAATAGACACATACACTAAAGTGAGCACCAAACCTAGCATGAGATTATAAGTGGTGACAATTTATGATGCTACAACATGGTTTACATGTAGTTTTAACTTAACCTGGATTCAAAATTTCCTCACAAACACATGGAAATTGTGTTGGAAGAATGAAGAAGGTTCCCTCTGGATTTGTTGTCATTGATGCCAACATTAGTTGGTAACTGACTATGTAATCAGTGCGTCCATACTGATCTAGTATCTTGATCCAAAAATCTTTGCAGTAAAAATGGAATTCAATGAGTTTTTTGATATGTTGATTAGGAATGTCAGTTACAGGTATAATCGAGTTTTCAACATGTTTTTGTGATCCGATTGAACTATCCTGATGATAGAACTTTGGTGTTCTTTTGGCCAACAAGGTTTATCTTTTGTGTGTTCCTCTTTAGGTCTAGGCCAACCTAACATTTGGATAACATTTTATTATGTGTGTCAAAATGAATTTTGTATTAAGCCGACAAGACCTTCTGTATTTTGAATGTTCCCTCAATTAGGCCGACCTAATTGATAAAGGAAGTTATACTTGTGTATATATTTATGATGGTCAAAGTGATGAAAAGGAGAAGAGAGATGATATGCAAGTGATGCAGCAAGTGTAATAGTGTGAAGTTACTGATAGTGTTTGTATACCAGCAATTAGAGTAGAATTTTGATATTACCAAAGCATAACCAGAACTGCTTTCAGCACTTTGTAGGTGCACTTATTTAGTTCATTTTGGAAGTGAGCCACATCTTTTGTACTTTGGAAATAAGCCACATTTTCTATTTAGGCTATGATCCTTTTCAAGGATAGTAAGTCTTGGCAGTGAGCCTTGTAATATCTTATAACCAATTATAATATATTGTGAGCTAATCCTCACCATGGTTTTTCCCATTCTAGGTTTTCCACGTAAAAATCCAAGTTTCGATGTGTTATGATTTCTTTTATATTTTGGTTCACTATTGCTATTAGATGTGGATTGATAATTGAATGGTTAATAATTAATTTGGCTTATAGAATATTGATTCACCCCCCTCTCAGTATTCGGTATATTCAACAATTGGTATAAGAGCCTAGTTCCTCCAAAAAATTCTTACAGCTTCAGGAAGGTCCCAAAAATTGAATACATGGCTGGAAAATATCATTCTATTCTTTTGGAAGAAAAATATGTATCTAAAGAGATCAATGTTGCCCTTGACAAATTAAACAAAAGCAAGGATGAGAAGGAAACTCTAAAAGGAAATTTGAAGGAATCAAATGATTGCATCAAGAAGCTGAGAGAGCAGATTAAAAAATTCAAGGATAGACATAGAGAAGTTAGTGATCAGTTGAAGAAGGCTAATGAGGTTATTACCGAACTAAAAGTGGAAATAGAAGAAAAGAAGTGAATTGAGGAATGTCAAAAAGCTGAAATCCATAATAAAATTAATGATTTTACAAAGCTTGAAGAAGAAGTGGTAACCTTAAGAGTTGATCTGGAAAAAGTGAACGCACATGAAGAAAGGTTCAAGACAAGTTCTACAATTCTTGACGAATTGATTACATCCCAAAAACCTGCTAAAGATAAAAGTGGTCTAGGACTTGAAGAATGGTGCAGGAGCACCTGATGGATTATATGCCTCCATGAGGCAACTTTGGCATTTTGGTTTTATTCTAGTGTTTTAATCATGTAATAAGGTCTAACAGACCATTTTTAACTTTTTTGTGTTGGTTTTAAGGCCTAGGTGGTACTTTTAGAGTCATATGTCAAATATTGTCAAAATGTTGTCAGGAAAAGTTGCAAAAAATGCAAAATTGCAAGAGTTAGGAATATGAAGGGTCAGTTAGTTAAAGAGTCAGTTGTAGGAATTTTTTTATGGTGTAATAAGCTTATATGTGCTTGTAGAACCTTGAGGAAGAGGTTGGAGGATTGTGTATGAAGATAAAACAATGAGAATCCCCTGTTTACATTAGAAATTTTGTGATTTTTCTGGTAATTCACTGCTACAGGCCACTGTATGGCCCCATACAAGTTGTTTATGAACTAAAAGCTATGGGAATAAATGAAGGCAAGAAGTAACATCCATTTGGGTTTTTTTTATTGAATTTTGTTGAGTTTGAATACTTTTATGGTGATTTTGTTGTTAACGGGTCTGTAACCCTGTTTTGGGGTTTTGAAGCACAAAAATGCATTTATTATCATTTCCTCTAGTGGATATGTCTAAAACTTGGTGAAATGGGGGATCTTAGGTAGGTTTCAATGTTAAATTAATATTTAAGAGCAAGGAGTAGAGTTTGGTAGGGTTTTGTCTACTGCCCTAGTTGGAAATGCATGAATTATGGCTTAAAGTTGATGGCTACAAGTAGGGTTTTGATGAATTTGTAGTGGTAAAGGTTGGATGATGGTTTCTTGAGAATAGGAAGACAATTAAAACATATTTTAATTATTGGAAAGGTTAGGAGAGGTGTGGAGTGTGGAATTTCAATAAACCCTCATAGTTTCAAGCCTAGAAAGGCCTAAAGCAAGGGTTTTGTAGTTTGAGGCATTAGTGAGTGTTCTAATTCCTAAAATTTGTTGATTCAGAGGTTTTGGGGTCTAGAAAAGGACTTTCCATTGATTTTTAGGGTTGGAGGAATGTTTAGAGCAGTGATGCTTTGTAAAAGTGGCCTAATTGGCCAAGGAGGATAGCGTAGCAGCAATTATTTGGATGATATGCTCCAAAACAAAGGTTTGTGTTTTTGAGATATGTTGGAATATGGAATAATGGGTACCTGAAATACAATTCTACTTGTGGATTTGATGAGTGTTTGGTAAGATATGCTTAATTTGCACTAGTTGGAGTACTACAAGCAAACAAGCTTCTTCTGTGTGAGCATTTGGAAAAGTAAGAGGTTAGATTTATAGAAGACTTCTTTTGGCTTGAATCTAAAAATTTTATATTGTTCAAAGTGTTTTTGAGGAACTAAGAGGAGTTTAGAACCCTGATTACAATTTTGGGGTGTTTTGAAGCTTTGTGGAGCCAAATGCTTAGTGAAGGAATGGTGAGTCAGAAAAGATGAATAAGCAAGAATTGGTTGAGTTTGGTGAGTTTGTAATTGTCTGAAGGTTTTGCCTCCCTGCTCTGCATCAAAGAAGGAAAAATCTCAAATACTAAACCAATTCTCAACAAAGTGGACAATCAAAGGAAACCTCAAAGGAATGTTTATCAAAGAAAGGACCAAAGGATCAATACCGGAAGGATTCCCATTTGAAAACCTAATGTGCAAAGGTACCCATATTTTAATGGTTTTTATTTCTCATGCAATAAATTTGGTCATAGAGCAACATAATGTAGAAGTAGAGTGAACCAGAATAGAATAAGTTAGAATGTTGGATTCTTTGCTAGACAATGTTATGTTTGCAACAAGTTTGGACATAGAGCAACCGAATGTAGAAGTTAGATGATGATGACTAGGTTTAATACTGATAGAAGAATTTAGTCTTTTCAAGGCTACTGTTACACATGCAATATTTTTGTACACAAGGCTAATCAGTGTAGGTAAAGGATGAATACAAACTCTCTTGATCAAGGATATGTTGTGTGCCACTCTTGCAACAAACCAGGACATATCTCAAAATTTTGTAGGAGCAAAGTTGGGAAGAAACCAAATCCAGAATAGAAGAACAAGCCTGTGAACAAGGTAGATCCCGAAGAAGTAAGGAAAGAAATGGAAAAGATTTGGAGAAATAAGGAAGAACCCGAGAATAAGGATAAATCAAATGATCCTGTATCTACATACAGCGTAGATACCTCTTCTAAGAACTAAATCCAGTAATGGCTTCAGGGGGAGCAGTCACAGAAAAATCTAATAAGCCCCTGATATATGAGGTGTCTTGCAATGACACAAGGACAAGTAATATGAATCCCTATTTTGATGGATTTGAAGGAAATTCTTATAGAAATCAAGCAAATCAAAAGAATTACGAAGTTCTTGGTTTACAATGTATTTTACAAAGTGGTTGATAGCTTTAAAGTGGAAAAGTAATAAATGCAAAATTAGGGAAAAACAGTAAATAATAAAGCAAGTGACTAAGTTAAAGAAAAGCACATTTGTGCAAATTGGGAGAAGTGGTGCAAGTTGAAGCAAGAAAGAAAATGACTCAGAGTACCATAAATCAAAACCCTAGCAAAAGGTATCCTTTGTTATCTGAATTCCATGTTTTTCAAAATTGAAGGAACTCTTTGTTAAGCTCATTCAAGTTTGTTTTGGAAATATGGCCGCTCCTCTTGTGGAAATTTATGAGAGGCCCCAACCAAAGTTCAGAGATGTTCATGGAAAGTATATTAGAATGATCCAATGGGTGCATTCTCACACATTCTAAGTCATGTTCTACCCATAAAAGATCCAAGAATATACATTTGTGGGAAGCTCAAAGAATTTGATCATCGGGAGCTGAAGGACTTGTGGGACAATGAGTTAACTAATGACTTACTACTCAAGGAAAATATGAAAACCTAGTTCGAATTAAGCTGGATGTTTGGAATTGGTTTCTAAACTTTTCCAGTGAGAGTGAGACAAAATTTGTCAAGATGGCCCTCAGTAGGGTTCACAGCAATCTTGTGCGGGTAAATGAACCAGGGATTATCAATAAGGAGGCAATTCTTGTAGTTATTGGTCTTTTTGACACTTATGCCATTCCAGTTCTAAAAGTAGTGAAAAATGATGAGGTTGCAAGGTTAACTAGTGCCAAGTTTGATGAAAGATCCCAAACCATGAAGTCTATCACAAACCCTGTCGTCAAGTATGTTGCCATTGTGATCGGGCAAAAAGTCTACTTCACAAATAGAGAAAATTCAGTATTGGCCATGAAAATTCACATAGCTTATGAAATGGTGATGAATGGAAAGGATTTTGATCTTTGTGGGCTGTTGAAGTTATAACTTTTGGAAAACCTAAGTATGAAAAAGGTGAAGAGACATGTATTTAAATTTGGCACTCTTGTTGTTTGTTTGTTATTTTATTTTCTAAAGGGGTTACCTAGAACAAAGAACATAATATGGGATAACACCAGGTTGGTTGCTCATCATATTACTGATCATCTATGCAGTCTAGGAGATTTTAAGGCATAGAACAATGCCCTAACTACATTCTTTGTAGTTTTTCAAAATGAAGTGCATTAAAAAGATAGGATTCCAAGGAGTTTGGTGAAGAAGTATGAAAAGGAGATAACATTTATTGTGTCTACCAATGAATGCATCATTGAGGCCGTAGAACCCAAAATTCATTGGGTTGAACCTCTGGGATATGAGATTGAGGAGAAAATGGTAGAAAGGTGCATTGAGATTTTTTTGGCTAGTCCTAAGCACCCCTCTCTACCTAGATTAGGTACATATGAGGAGATTTTTTTTGAAATTCATTTGGAAGCTATAACACCTAAATGAAGAAAGAAAATTGAAGCTTTCTTCCAAGACCAAACATACACTAAAGATGACATTATACAATTGAAGGAGGCTCTTGATAAAAGGAAAGCCAAAACTGTTGAACAATCCTCTAGACCCAGAAAATCAGGAAGGCTATGTTCTGGTGCTACACCAGCACCTATTTCTAACTTTTTTGCACGCAGTAGTTCTAATAATGGGAAAGGGAAAAAGAAAGAACAAATTATTTATGCATCTATTGATGTTGCTACCCCTACTAGTCCCAATACCAGGGCATCTAAAAAGAACACACCTATTGTTGCACCCTACATCAGGAGGAAGAAGAGTGAAAGAAAAATCTCATAGGAAAAGGAATTTGAGTGATTTTGTTGAAGAAGAAACCAAGCTTGGTCTAGAAGAGGAGCATCAGTTGAAAAGAAACATAAGAGGTAGTACCTCTAGTGAAGAATCCAAAACCAGTATTGATGTCTCTATAGATGAAGAGTTAGAGGAAGAAAAGGATACTTACCGAATTCATGTACATGCAAAGAAGAATGAAGAAGGCTCATTTGACCCTATGGAGAATATTCTCAGTTCTCCTCCAGTAATAAATTATCCACCCTCGGTTCTCGGAACCTTAGTGAATAATATGATTGATAATGAACTTATGTCAATTGTTGAGTTATATGATGAAGTCAATGATCAAGGAAAATAAACCATCATAAATGCTTTTGCTCAATACATAGTTATATATAACATAAACATGGATACCATATAGTCAAAAGTTACTGAAAATGTGTGGAAAGAGTTAGTTCTTAGAAGGTAGGAAGCATTAAATGTTGAAAACAACATGAGAAGAGAAGTCGTAAAATCTGTTAGTTCAACTCAATCAGAGATAGAAGCTGCAAATTTGTTGAAAGAACGTTCTACATTGTTCAAATTCAAGCAGAGAGTCAACATGTTAATTACTAAGGAAGAAGACTATGTTGAAAAAGTAAGGCAACAAACTCATGATGTGATTAGGCAATTAGCAAGGAACCTTGGGACAAGAACCAGTTCTTCATCTCACACTGCTCAGACTCAAGAACCTGCTATAGTTGTAGAAGTAATGGATAATGCAGTCTTGGAGACTGTTGATGAGAAACTTGGAGCTTGGGAGACCCATGCCCCTCAGATGGACACAGAAGAAACTACTAGTAAGAGGTATGATGATCATCATAAGGATCAATCCAGTGAAAAGAGAGAAGAACATCAAGAATCCATTGGGAATAGAGATGAGGAAAACAAAGATGAAAATGAAGGTAGTAAAGATAGAGAAAATTATAAAGACAAGGATGGTGAGGATAGAAGGAAGGAAGAAAACAGAAAGCCATCCAGTGATGAAAAAGAAAAAGAGAAAGAAAAAGAAAAAGAAAAAGAAAAAGAAAAAGAAAAGAAAAGAAAAAAGAAAAGAAAAAGAAAAAGAAAAAGAAAAAGAAAAAGAAAAAGAAAAAGGAGGAAAAGAAGAGGAAGAAGAAAAGAAAAAAGAGGAAGATAAGGAAGTCATTCCAGCTGAAGGTGAAATTCCCAAAGGCCCTGAACCATCAAAGCAATCTATAGAATCATCTAAAAGTACTCTTAAAGGTCTTCTTTCAAGAAAAAATTTAATCCAACTTGCACTTCCACCTCAGCTAGTCAAGCTACCATCTCACCCAGGTTATGTGGATTTCACAAACATCACACCTAGTGACAAAATTAAGCTAAGTAACACTTTTCTCTACTCTATCACATAGGAGGCTACAAATTCATATCAAAGAGGTAATGAGTTGATAAATAAAGCTCTCAAAGCTCTACAAGAGACAGCCCTTGGTGTTACTCCATACAACTCTTTAGCTCCCATTGAAAATTTGAGGCTTGTTGTTGATTATGTTAAAGAGTACACCTCCAATCTTAAGATACAGACCACAAGAGAAGTAGAGTTGAATTTTCTAGAGAAAAGGTTGTTGTTTCTACAAGATAAGTGTATCATTTCACGTGAAAAATCTTTGGAAACTTTGAAAGAGGTAAGAGGGTAAAAGCACAAACCTGTGTCACACTTTATAAAGGAATTGACCAACAACAAAAAAAAATCTGAACTTCAACCACATAAAAGTGGTCTTTATGTTTTGAATTTCAAAATGATGTAAACTAATGAAATGTAGAACTTTTGATGAAGTTTATTCCTATAATTTTTCATTTTAAAAAAAAATTGTTTTCACTTACTTTTTTATCAATTTAAGAACAGATTTTGGAATAAAAGTTACTTCACGGGCCATCAAGAAATAAATTGAAAAAACTTTATTTCTCCCTAATTTTTTCTCCAAATAGGTAACTTTTGTAAGGAAAGCTTAGGTGCGGAACAAACTCTCTGTTATGCCTTGCATAACCACCCCATTTTATTCTGAACAAAATGGGTTCCCCTTTCTTTTGTTTTCTTCGCCTTTGGTTGTCTGGTTTGGTCTTAGGAGTTCTTTTGTTTTCCTCCTGAGTTTGTCTTTTGTTGTCAATTTTGGTTCTGCCTCAACCAGAGTTGGGTTTCTTTTTGTTAAAATTGAAGGCATGATGAACAATAGTGTATTTTATATGCTTTGAGGACTAATGGAGGCATTTGTGTTGCAGGATTAAATCATGCACCTGATGATATTTCTCAAGGAACTCAGTTGGAAAGCATACCTCAGTCACATTTGGTATAAAACTCTTCAAAGGATAAAGTCGCTGAGACCAGCTTGATGTCTTCAACTAGCAGTTTGGTTCTGTTCATTTGAAATCCAAAGGGTCACCGAGACATTTCAGTCACTATGAGTTTTTATGTATCTCTTCGCTTGGGAGGTCTCGCTGACCATTGTTCACAAGCCCAAAGTCAGGGAGAGTGGTTTCCCTTTGGTGTGATCTCTCGCTGACTGGTAATGTCTCGCCGAAAGAATTTGTGCTTGGAGAGAGGTCCTGTCGACCGATGGGGGTCTTGGCGAAAGTTTGTGGCTTCGGGGTAAGGTCTCACCGACGGGGTTAGGTCTCACCGAAGTGGGATCGTTTCGGGGAGATGTCCTGCTAACATGGGGGAGTCTCACCGAAAGGTTTGAGTTCGGCATAAGGTCTGTCCAAGTGGTGGAGGTCTCGACGAAAGAAGGGTTGCTCGGGGAGAAGTCTTCCCAACTCCTCCAAAGTCTCGCCGAAAGGTGGGGGCTTCGTTGTAATGTCTTGCCGACCGGGGAGAGTCTCGCCGACATGGAATGACATCGATATAACCTATGGCCGACAGGATGGGGTCTCCCTAAAATGAAATGAGCTCGCCGAAAGGAGGCATCATCGCTATGAGGTCTAGTCGAATGATTGTGGTCTCGCCGAGAATGGAAGGGGTCAGTGTAATGTCTTACCGACAAATGGTGGTCTCACCAAAGGAAGTTGAGCTCGGCATAATATCTCGCCGATGATGGTATGTCTCGCTGAAAGGTTTGAGTTCGGCATAAGGGCATGGCTTCAAGGTAAAGTCTCACCAACAGGGTGGACTTTTGCAGAAATGAAATGGCCTCGGGGAGATGTCCTGTCGACACGGGAAGGTCTCGCCGAAGGATGGTGCCTTCGGTGTAATGTTTTGAGCTCGATGAAAAGTCCTGCCGACAATGGGGAGTCTTTCCGATAGCGATGGACTTTCCAATGGAAAAGGGATATCAGTATGACTCTTAGTGCCCGCTATGACCTCTTGCTGAATGCGATTGTCTCGGCGATGAAAGGGGGATATCGCTATAACTCCTATTGCCTGCCGTAATGTCTGGCTGATAGCAGTAGTCTGGGTGACAACTTTATGTTGCGGTATAACTCTAGCACTCGCTATGACCTCTAGATGATAATGATTGTCTTGCCAATGGTTTTTTGTGATATTGATATAACTTTTGCATTCGATATGAGGTCTCACCGACAATTGTATGGTATGTTGATGTTGTTGTAGATTATAATCGCATTGGGGAGACACAACAAGTGTCTCACTGACATGCGATTCTGTTTGAGTAGCCTTTGACAACCTGGAAAGCCTAAGTGGCATGTGTTCAACCAATTAGAGGGAACTAAAGGTGAACCATTGGCAGTTTGACTGATTGACTACCCCTGTGAAGAAGATCAAAAAAATGTGCGTGGCATGGGTCGGCTCGGTGAAGCAATGGTGTTTGGATCTAACAGGGGAGGTTGTATGCTGCTTCTCGAAGATAGTCAACTTGCAGAAAGATCTTGAGCACAAGAAAGTCGAAAGGAAGAAAAGGCGATGAGTCTCAGTGACAGCTAAGATCTCTACTGGAAAAAGGTAGATCGATATTAATGGATATACTCTAGGGCATTCAAAGTAGCTCTGATGGAAGTTCGAGGGTGGACACGGAGGCCAGAAGTTAATGCGATTATTCCAAAAGATCTGGAGGCCATTCCTGGAGCGATCCTTCACCGACATGGACACGGGGATGCACATTTAATGCAAAATTAACTTGATTAAAAAGATCTAAGGGCGGATCTTTTTGGAGGCTGATATTTTGTAAACCCTAAAAATAGGGGCTAGCACATTCTTTTGACACATTCGATATATCTGGCACTTTTGCCTCTTTGAAAAAAGGAGGGGACCAAAGTCTAGTAGAGTAGTAGGAGTTTTTTTTTAAGAGGTAGAGAAACTTAAGAGTAGCAGTAGAATAGGAGTTAGATTAGACATAAGGCAGTAATGTATCCTTCTAGTTCTCTTAGTATAGATGGAAATAATCTGAAGACATAGGTTTTCTGTACACTGGTGATTGTGCCAGATTTGTAAATGTTGCTTATCTGTTTCACTAATAGTAGAAGCAACCAGATTTAAATCTACTTCATATTATGTTCCTGAAGGGTGTTTATCTTGGGTTAATCATTATATTTGAAAATATTTCAAGGAATGAAGTTTTATTTTATGTTTTGTTTAAATAGTGTTTTGCAATCTACTGTTGAAATTAGCACTGTGAATGAATGAAACTGTGTGTTAATCACAAGTTAATTTTGTTCTACAATTTTAGTTAGGAATTCCTTGAAAGGTAACAAGTCTGGTTAAGTTGGATGAATTATCATTCTCTTCGGTTCCAAAGCTTTGATCTATCTTTTTCTGTTTCTTTAAAAACCCTGGTTAAAGTAGGTTTAAATTTATGTTTGATCTTAGAACAATCCACAAGCTCAACACCAGCAGGCCCCTTGAACATTAGAGTTCACATCAACCATTGATTAAAATCAGCACAGTCAATAACCGATTACCAATACCTTGGGAGTTAGATATCCATGTGTTATTCTTTCTCTTTCAGGAGAGCAGAATAGTAATATTTTGTTTACTGTTGTTGTGCTCGTCCGAACCATCAACACTCTCCTAATGCCAAAACCTCAAGGAAGAATGTAGAGGTTAAATTTTTCAATTACAGTCCAATTAAGATACTCATGAAAGAAATAATAGAAACAAAGAAATGAACATACACAATTGGACACCAGATTTACGTGGGAAAACCCTTACAAAAGAAAAACCCACCACACCAAGAAAAGCCTCTTTGTATTACAGTAAATAAAATTACATACAATGATCAACTTCACTTTTTGATGTCAATTATTACAGTAGCCTCATTCACTGATCAACCTTATACAGAAATGCTCTCTGAAACATTCAATGAATTCACTCATATCAAAATCGTGTTCAATTGAGCAACACTCTGTTATCTCAAACTGTTCTTTCATCATCCTCCATTTCCCAAGAGTAATTCATTCTCTCACAGTCTATTCATCTCCCTCACGGGAACGGTCGCAATAGTACAACTGCTTACGGTTCACATTCCACTTCTTTGATTGGTCCAAAACAGAACACGTAGGATAGTCTTCAGTCAAAATGGTTCAACAGAATCACATGTCGATGAGACACTAGGCCGTGCCTCCCCAATGCCACAATTCCTGACTGTCGTTATAGGCAAGAGTCACCACCATCGGCAAGAGTCATATCGAGTTCATACCTATCGCCCAGACTCACTCTATCGCTAAGACATCACATCGATATCCACTGCAGAACCATCAGTAAGACCATCGCTATCGCTAAGACTTCACACCGATGTTCAACTCATGTAGCTCTATTGGCAAGACCATCGCTATCGGCGAGACATCATACCAAACACATAACAGTCAAAGAGACCAACGCTATCACCAAGAGGTCATACCGAATGCACCAGCCTATCAACGAAAGAAACACTGTCGCTTAGACTCTTATCGAGCCCTCATGTCACCCTGACCAGTCTATCGGCAAGAGCAACTCCATCGGCAAGAGGTTACACCGAATTTCATCATGTGGAGATCCATCGACAGTTCATAAACAAATCCATCTACGAGACTAGCACTCTCAGCAAGAGTTCATACCGACTGCAAACCTGCTAGCCAAGAGTCTCCCCGATGATCAACAGGAGCCAACCCATCGGCAAGACTAGTGCTATCGAAATGAGTCACTCTGAAGGTTCATACCATCTCCCCAATGATGTTCGTCACCAATTTGTAAACCCTCAGTGAGACATACTCTATTGGAATGAGTCATTCTGAATGTTCATGCCTCTCCCTGATGCCACTCGTCACCAAGAGTCTCCTCGATATCCAATAGGAACCAACCTGTCAACAAGAGGTCTACCCAGGCAAAAAGAGTTATAACTTTCACAGCGATCGACATGTCTTGCCAATGACTCCCGTCAGCAACATAGAATCAAAGTCTCAGCAATCTGATCACTTCAAAAGTTTAGAACATAGCTGCTAGTCGATAAGACTTCCAGAGGGTCTCACCAATTTTTCTCTTTCAGGAGTTTCATGTTAGTAAGCTTGAGGGACGTTTTCCAACAATCCCCCACTTGAAGAAGATCTTACTGGCACCTCCAGAGCACATCAAAACTATTGAAATTCATGGGCACTAACGCCCATTGAACTGGCACACCACCTGAGCTTGTTTGTGCTCACTAGCTTTGTCAATGCATTTGCAACATTTTCCAGAGTATCCACTTTTTTTAAAGAGACCTTTCCATCCTCCACCATATCTCATACAAAATGATACTGCACATCAATATGTTTCGTCCTGGCATGGAAAGTAGGATTTTTCACCAAACAAATAGCACTCTAACTGTCACAGTAAATTGTAATTATCCCTCAGATCAAACCCAATGTTAGAACACAAACGCTTTTTAACTTAAATTGCTTTTATAGGCATAAGGTTGCCATGTATTCTCACTGTAGTGGACAAAGTGACTACGTACTGCCGCTATTCATCCAACTAACTACACCACCATTCATCACAAAAACAGGCCCACCGGTGGATCTTTACTGCCAATGCCCCTACCCAATCGTAATCCACATAGCCTCAATGCTAAGATTCCTCTCTGCGGATTCAACCAAATTCCATGATAACACAAAAGCATATTATTCCCAAGTTTCCTTTTAGATATCTAAACACTTCTTCACAAAGATCCCAATGTGTCCTTCTAGATTTTCCATAAAACTACTCAAGTGCTCCCACTACTTTGGGAAATGTTCCGGCCTCTGTACGTACTCATTGCATGCATTAAACCGCCAATTGCATAGCATAAGGCACTTCCGGGTCATGTCCTCTCTTATCCTTTAGGAGATTTTGATAGTCTTCAATAGATAGCTTCGCTCCTCGCAAAACTGGAACAACTAGTCGCTTGCACTCAACATACAAATTTAATAGTATATATTAATATACTTATTCTGAATGAGCCAAAGTTTTCTACTCTTCCTATCCTTGGTTATTTCCATTCCCATAATATACCTAGATGCACCAAGATCTTTCATTTCTAACTTTGTAGACAACTAAGATTTTAGATCAGAAATCATTAACTTACTATTGCCTATAAACAAAATATCATCAACATAGAGAGCAATAATAAGAACACGGTCATTTTCAGCTTTGTAGTACACATAATGATCAGATCTCGATCTTACAAATCCCAATGACAAAACAAACGGTCAAAAATTCTGGTACCACATTCTAGAGATTGTTTTTAATCCATACAGCATATTTTTTCAACTTGTAAACCACTCTTTTACTCTTTTCCACAGTGCTCTCGTTGGACATAAATTTTTCTTCATGGTCACCATGAAGAAATGTTATCTTCACATCCATCTGTTCAATGTCTAAGTCATATGCTGCTGCAAGTGACAAAAGAAATTTGATAGACGTCAACTTAGCTATAGGAGAAAATATTTCTCCATAATTAATTCCCTCTACCTGGGAATACCCCTTCACAACCAACTTTGCCTTATACTTTTCCACACTGACATCCAAACCAATTTTCTTTTTAAATACCCATTTGCAACCAATATTTTTTCTGCCTTCAGGCGAGTGCACCAAACTCCAAGTATCATTATTTTCTAATGATGCCATTTCTTCATTCATGGATTCCAACCAAGAGTTTGATTCAGACATTCTAAATCCCTCTTTCATAGTCCTAGGCTCATCAGTGCTAGAAATTAAAGCATAGGCACAAGTAGAATCTATCAAAGAGAACCCATACCTATCAGTTTACTTTCTTTCATGAGTTGACCTCCCTCATAGGCCGAGGTCGAGGTTGTTCTTCTTCGTGTAATTTTGGAATTTTCAATTCCTCTTTTATCCGTGTCTGAGGAATTTCAACTACATTTTGTTTTTGTCTCTGACTGCATAGCCAAAGTAGAAGGCTTCAGCTCACGAAAAATAACACTTTTGTTGTATAGAACCTTCTCCGTATCAGGATTCCAAAGCTTGTATCCTTTTATTCCAGCACTATAACCAATAAAAATACATTTAATAGCCTTGTTTTCCAATTTAGATCTTTTTTCATTCGGTACATATGCATATGTCTCACAACCAAAGACACGAATGTGTCTCAGAGAGGGCTTCTTTCCAGACCATGCTTCCAAAGATGTTTTCTCAACAAGAACGGAATTCAGAGAACAGTTTATTAAATAACATGTTGTTGCAACTGCCTCGGCCCAGAACTTCTCTCCAAGCCAGCACTGCTTAGCATACTCTGTGCTCTTTCCATCACTATCATGTTGAACCTTTCAGGAAATCCATTTTGTTGCGGAGTGTAGGGTGTAGTTTTATGTCTTTTAATCCCATGATCTTTATAGTACCTTTCGAACTCATCAAAACAAAACTCACCACCATTGTCAGTCCTTAAACATTTTATTTTTCTTCCAATCTAATTTTCCACAAGGTTTTTAAATTCCTTAAAACGACTGAACAATTCTAATTTAATTTTCAAAAAATAAACAAATTCCCTTCTTGAATAATCATCAATGAACGATACATAAAATTTTGATTTAGACAAAGAAGGAACATTTGTTGGACCAAAAACATCATAATGAATGTAATCAAGTAAACCAAAAGATTTGTGAGGACTAGAGTAAAATGAAACACGGTGTTGTTTACCATATATACAATGTTCACAAAATTTGAATTCAAGGTTATAGTCATCAAGCCCTTCAACCAGGTTTTTATTTTTCAATGTTTTTAAACCTTTTTCTCCAATGTGGCCTAGACTATGATGCCAAAGCATAGTCTTTTCTACTGGAAGTTTAACTTCCATAGAGTTTGCACTATCAAGAAACTTTTCCTCTTTTTCTCCATGAGTAGCTTTCTGTGACTTTACAAAGACACTATTGCATTGCATAGCATGTGCATCCAGCTTATACAAGGTACCAATACGAGCACCCCTTGCTAGCACCTTTGAGCCTCTAGTCATCTTGCAGCCATTTCAAGAGAACGTGACTTGCACTCCAATATCATTCAGCTTACTAACAGAAAGTAAATTTCGAGCCAGACCTGGTATATGCATTACATCATTGATTCCCTTCACTCTTCCATCAAGGAATTGAATTTTGACTCTTCCACAACCAACTATTTCCAAAGCTGAATTGCTTGCCAAATACACCCTTCCACCATCATATTTTTCATACTTAGTGAACTAGTCTCTATGAGATGTCATGTGGAAAGATGCTCCAAAATCAATCAGCCAGACATCATTTGATGCATGTGTAGCCAAGGTTGCAATGAAAGCGTATGCATCACTCTAAGAAGAATCATTGTCAGAAGAATACTTCTTCTTCTTCTTTTTCTCCTCTTTACAATCCTTTCGGACATGACCAGGCTACCCACAATTCCAGCACTTTACCTTGGACTTCTTACCAGGAGACTTTGATCTCCCCTCTGATTTGTATTTGGACTTCTTGTCCTTCTTCTTTCCTTTTTCTTTTGATCTGCCTCTAACAGCATGAGCCTCCTTCGCCATCTCAGAAGATTTTCTTCTCATCTCTTATGATAACAAAGAAGCAACAATACCTTCCATCTTAAAAGTGGATGTTGTACTCCCAATAGACATCACCAAGTGATCCCAAGAATCTAGCAAAGAACATAATAGTAGCATACAGCGATCTTCTTGATCAATCTTCACACCCACAGATGCTAACTAAGCAATCAGCATGTTGAAAGCATTTAAATGATCAGCAAAAGACACTCCTTCCTGCATTTTCAAAGAGTACAGCTTCTTCCTCAAGAACAACTTATTCACCAAGGACTTGCCCTGATAAATAGCTCTCAATCTCTTCCACAAAGAGGATGTTATCTTTTCTTCATGAACATTTAGAAGAATAGAGTCTGCTAAATAGAGCCTTATCAGCCCCTTTCATTTTCAATCTGCAAGGTCCCAATCCTCTTGCTTCATTCTTGTAGGCTTCGTTCCAAACACAGCAAGCCAAAGATCACGATCAACCAACAGATCTTCCATTTTAAGTTTCCACAACCCAAAATTATTGCCATTGAATTTATCAATTTCAATCTTTCCTGACGTGCTTGCCATCTTAATCTGTAATTCGAATTACCAGACTTCTACAAGACTCCCACTGAACAAAATTGACACAAAAAACCCAACGTACCCACAAGGATAACACAACTAGCCAGGCTCTTATACCACTTGTAAGGAAAGCTTAGGTGCAGAACAAACTCTCCTAACACCAAAACCTCAGGGAAGAATGTAGAGGTGACTTTAAATTTTTCAATTACAGTCCAATTAAGATACTCATGAAAGAAATAACAGAAATAGATAAATGAACATACACAATTGGACACCAGATTTACGTGGGAAAACCCTTACGGGAGAAAAACCCACCACACCAAGAAAAGCCTCTTTGTATTATATTAAAGAAAATTACATACAAAGATCAACTTCACTTTCTGATGTCAATTATTATAGAAACCTCATTCACTGATCAGCCTTATACATAAATTCTCTCTGAAACATTCAATGAATTCACTCAGATCAAAATTGTGTTCAATCGAGCAACACTTTGTTATCTCAAACTATTCTTTCTTCATCCACCATTGCCTGAGAGTAATCCATTCTCTCACAGTCTATTCATCTCCCTCATAGGAACGGTCACAATAGTACAACTGCTAACGGTTCACATTTTGCTTCTCTGATTGGTCCAAAATAGACCACGTAGGATAGTCTTCGGTAAAAATGGTTCAACAGAATCACATGTCAGTGAGACACTAGGTTGTGCCTCCCCGATGCCACAATGCCCGACTGTCGTTATCAGCAAGAGTCACCACCATCGGCAAGATTCATATCAAGTTCAGACCTATCACCTAGACTCACTCTATCGCTAAGACATCACATCTATATCCACTACATAACCATCGGCAAGACCATCGTTCTCCCTAAGACTTCACACCAATGTTCAACTCATGTAGCTCTATCGGCAAGACCATCGCTATCGGCGAGACATCATACCGAACACTGAATAGTCAGAGAGACCAATGCTATCGCCAAGAGGTCATACCGAATGCACCAGCCTATCAGCGAAAGAAATACTGTCGCTTAGACTCTTATCGAGCCCTCATGTCACCCCGACCAGTCTATCGACAAGAGCAACTCCATCAGCAAGAGGTTACACTAAATTTCATCATGTGGAGATCCATTGGAAATTCATAAACAAATCCGTCAGTGAGACTAACACTCTTGGCAAGAGTTCATACTGACTGCAAGCCTATCAGCCAAGAGTCTCCCCGATGATCACCAGGAGCCAACCCATCGGCGATACTAGCGCTATCGGAATGAGTCACTCTAAAGGTTCATACCGTCTCCCCGATGACATCCGTCGCCAATGTATAAACCCTCAGCAAGATGTACTTTGTCAGAATGAGTCATTCTGAATGTTCATGCCTCTCCCTGATGCCACTCGTCACCAAGAGTCTCCCTGATATCCAATAGGAACCAACCTGTCAACAAGAGGTTTGGCCAGGCGGAAAGAGTTAGAACTTTCACAGTGATTGACATGTCTTTCTGATGACTCCCGTTGGCAAGATAGAATCAAATTCTCGGCGATCTGATCACTTCAGAAGTTTAGAACACAGCTGCAAGTCGGTAAGACTTCCAGAGGGTCTCACCAATTTTTCTCTTTCAGGAGTTTCATGTCAGTAAGCTTGAGGCACGTTTTCCAACAACTTCAATATCTTGTGCATGGAAAAAAAAATCAAATTTGATGTATATTTTTCTCGTAAGAACATTTTAAAGTCAATCTTGTTAGAATTTGATAGGGGCCATCAACTATTGTCTATTTTTTTAATCATTTTCAAAAAACAACTTATACCTTTTTGAAGAAGGCTCTCTCCTCTTGTGCCCTATATATTTTTTTTTAAAAAAATTAATATGTTTTACTATTTTTTTAAATTTCTAATCAACCTCTTTTTTAAATTTAACAACCTACTTACATTATTTTAAAAATAATCAAAATATTAAAAAATTTACATATTTGGATTCACCACTCTGAGCTCTACAAAAAGGTATTTTTCTTTTTTGTAGAAAAATCATTATGACTAAAGAAATACTTAGTTGAAGTTGAAAGTTTCAAAAAATTATAAAAAACGTTGAGTTGGTTACCAATTAGGATGCTACATAGACAGATTCAATAGAAAGGGTTTCACACATGGAGGTTGTAATAATCACAATTCAATCAACTTCAAATGAATTATTTTTCCACTCACAAAACCCTAACTTGGCTCTTTACTCACCAATTCCTCAAGTTGCCTTGTAGCATTCCAAATAATGAATTTTGACCATATCTTGCAAAGAAAACTTCAAACCCACAAAAGAATCACCATCTTGAATACCCTATTATGCTCTACTTTGACATATCAAATTTGTACATATACTTGTTTTGTAACATCAACTCCTAAAATTGACTGCTACGCTGCCATAACGCCCAATTAGGCCTATTTCTCAAAGCAACTTTGTGAAACTCAATTCCCAAACCACAAAACTTCATTCCAATGCCCTTCACAGGTCACATAAAGTCTGAATCCACAAATTTTATCAATTAAAACACCCCCAGATTCACCAAACTTCAAAATCCCATTTAGACCTATTTAGGCTTGTTTTCAAGGGGGTTTATTGAATCTATATACTCCAAGCCTCAAATATCTTCACCAACACCCTAGACACATAAAATTAAGTTTTTACATGTATATTTTATCAACTAAAATGGCCTCCTAACAATTTCTCAACAAAACCCTACTCCTATGCTTCACTTTTGCTTGAAAATATGAAGAAAACCAACTAGGGCATCAACCTAATTTGCCCAAAACCTCATCCCTGCTCCTGCCAACCCTATAATCATGAAAATAAACCTATCTAACACCATTCCACTAATTTTCATATGATTTCATCAATGGAATGGTCATTTACTCCATGTTTACACTCTCAAATCCTCAAAATCAGGGTTTTCAGACCGTTCTTAGTAATTTGGCTCTAAAAACCTTCTAACTTGATGAAATCAACTCAAATAAAAACAAAAACACTCTTTGTTCATTCCGCAATCAAATTCAAAGAACTTTAGATCAATATCACTCAGTATGAAACTGTACAGAGGCTTGTAGCAGCAAATTTGCACAAGAGATTGCAGGAAACAAAGACTTCTTTATTGTTTGAACACCAAAATGACCTCCAGAAGATTGCCTCAAAGTTTGCAAGGCCTTTTTAAACTCGTATCACCAAAAACCAATGGTTCATAACTATCTTTTGAACTTATGACTGTTCAACTTCCTAAAAGCACCAAAAATGCAAATGTTGGATAACAACTTTGCAACTTTTTGCAAAATTTAACATGACTCCCAACCAACCCAATGAGACTTATTACATTGCAAATGGTCTAAATAGACATTATTACACCACACAAGACTCAAAAACCCAAAAATCCCATATTTGACCATATTTACAAAGTTTGACTAGGTGTCCCTACACCATACACCCAAACAAAAGAGGAACTCAAGTCCCCTTGAGGATTGTGCTGCAACAAACCATGCTTGATGACAGCATACTCTGACCTCCAAGTGTTATCTTCATCTGGAAATCCCTTCCATTGAACCAGGTGTTGAATATTTGCATTGTTCTTTGCATTAGGAAACTCTTTGCCACCTAGAAATTGATCCAACTTCATAGGTTGACCTGATGGATGTTCTTTGTATCTTCCCTCATCTAAAAACATTGTTGAACCAACTTGAGTACCTGCAAACATACCTCCGCCATCTTTACCATGAACTATCTTTTTCTTTACTTTAACTGTGCTTGGACTTATCCACCTACCTTTGCAACTCACCTTCAATCTTCTCACTTTTTCTCCCCTTCTCATCCTTCTATTGTAGTACACCTACAATTCTTGCCTAATCATAAAAACTAACTTCTAACATAAAATAATGATCAACGTATTCTTGTGCAAACAATGAATGCAATACCTCTTGTACCTTCTTAGCAACATACTCCTCACTCTTACCTTTTATCTCTTCCATCTGCTAATCTACCCTTATGTTTTTTGCTTTATCAGGTTAACAAACCTCTGAAATGAAATGACCAACCTCAAGTTTACCAACCTCAGATTTACCAATCCTTGAATGACCACCATCTTCTTTGGAAAACAATGAACAAAACACTTTTTTCATCACCACCTCAACATGCTTCTTAACCCACTCTTGAATCTCCATAATTAATTCATCCTTGACCTTCTCAATATCATTTTCCTTCAAAATTGAATCATTCTTCAAGGTTGTTATCTCAATAGCTTCAAGGTTAGAAATGGCCACAAGGTCCCTAGCCTCCTCTTGTTCTATTTTTATGAGTTATTTTCTACCTAACATTATCACATAAGGCTTCATGATCTACCCTTTATCATCTTCTTTCAAGGGTGTCAATGTATAAGAGATTTCATCTTTTTGTATCTCATAAGTGTTGCTTCTACCATCATACAAGGCATGTCTATCAAGCTTCCAAGGTCTCCCTAGCAGCAAATGGCACACATCCATAGGCAATGCATCACATAAAATCTTATCCTTGTAGCTACCTATATTAAACTAAACCCAAGCTTGCTCATTTACCAAAATAGATTGACCCTCATTCGGCCAAGAAAATTTATAAGGAGTGTCATGGGGAATATTAGGAAATTTTAGTTTCTCAACCATTTTAATGGACACCATATTATCAGTACTGCCTGAATCAACTACAATCTTACATACCTTTCCCATGCACTTGAAAGTTTTTCTGAAGAGTTTCCTTTGTGATGGATCCTTCTCCTTTGATGCTTTGATGAGTGTTCTTCTGACCATTAATTATTCCCCAACTTCTGGAGCAGCATATTGCATTGGAGAGTTTACACTCTCATCATCATCTTCAAGCACCAATTGAACTCTCTTTTCACCACCATGTGAAGTAGAAGGTTGTTTCTCTAGGAAATTCCATACTTGATGACCAAATTGATTGCAATGATAACATCTTCCAGAGAAGGTATTTGAGCCTCTACCTTGTCCTCCAAATCTACCTCTAAAACCTGATCCATTGCCTCTAAATCCACCTCTTTGATCAGCAACTTGTTCTTGACCTTTACTTGCATCTTCTTGGTCCTCATAGGACTTCCTTGAGTTGGAAAGTGAACCTCTACCTCTAGAGGTGTTGCCTCTACCTCTACCTTGTCTCTCTTTCCTTCTCTTCAACTTTTCTTTTGCTCTAACAGCTAACTGAAAGCATTCTTCAACCATTCTAGGAGTGGGTAGACTCAATTCATCTTGGATATTGAACCTTAGTCCATTCATATACCTTGTTATCTTCTCAACTTCATCTTCAACATGACCTACTCTAATGCTCAACTTGTGAAACTCATTAGTGTAATCCATGACATCCATCTCTTTTTGTTTTAGGTTTTGCAACTTCCTGAATGTTTGAATTGCATGGTCACCTAGCAAGAATTGGCTATTAACCTTTGACACCATCCTATCCCATGAAATTATTTTTTATTTTCCCTTTTTCACTCTCTCTTCCTGTACATAGTTCCACCAAGTTAGGGAAGGGCCTTTCAACTTAGTCTCAACAAACTTTACCTTTTGTTCTTCTGCTACCTCCTTGTATTCAAAATAATTATACAGTGCATCAACCCAATCTAACACTTCTTTTGCATCTAACTTTCCACTATACATTGGAAATTCCATTTTCACCTCAGAAGCATCTCCTCTAATATCCTTCAACATCTTAACCATTGTTCTTTCATCAGGGTCCAACTCATCATCACCTTGGAATCCTCTTGGAGGGTTTTCATTTTCACCCCCTTCCTCTTCCTCTCGGTCATCTCCTCTTCAGTGGCCTTACCTCTTCTTTGGTTTGTTTCCAATGTTGCAAGTCTAGCTAAAATAGCTTCTTGAGACTCCTTCATCATCCTTATTTCCCTAGCAATGACTGCACTACCTTTATGAGGCATCTTGTCCTTTCAAATTACAATTTTTCCTTCATCAAACTTCAACCTTTTTCCTTCAAAAGATCAAAACCTATACTCTGATACCAATTTGATGTAGAGCAAGGTGGAGGTTGTTTAAACAATCACAATTCAATCAACTTTGAACAATTTTTCCCCTCACAAAACCCTAACTTGGCTCTTTACTCACCAATTCCTCAAGTTGTCTTGTAGCATTCCAAAAAGTGAATTTTGACCATATCTTGCAAAGACAACTTCAAACCCACAAAAGAATCACCATATTGAATACCGTTTATGCTCTACTTTGACATATCAAATTTGTACATATACTTGTTCTATAACATCAACTCCTAAAATTGACTGCTACGCTGCCACAAAGCCCAATTAAGCCTGTTTCTCAAAGAAACTTTGTGAAACTCAATTCCCAAACCACCAAACTTCATTCTAGTGCTCTTCATAGATCACATAAAGTCTGAATCCACAAATTTTATCAATTGAAACACCCCCAAATTCACCAAACTTCAAAATCCCATTTAGACCTATGTAGGTTTGTTTTCAAGGGGGTTTATTGGATCTATATACTCCAAGCCTCAAATCTCTTCACCAACACCCTAGAAAAATCAAATTAAGTCTTCACATGCATATTTTATCAACTAGAATGGCCTCCTAACAATTCCTCAACAAAACCCTACTCCTATGCTTCACTTTTACTTGAAAATATTAAGAAAACCAACTAGGGCATCAACCTAATTTTCCCAAAACCTCATCCCTGCTCCTGCCAACACTACAATCATGAAATTCAACCTATCAAACACCATTCCACCAATTTTTAGAGGATTCCATTGGTGGAATGGTCATTTACTCCATGTTTACACTCTCAAACACTCAAAATCAGGGTTTTCAGACCGTTCTTAGTAATTTAGCTCTAGAAACCTTCTAACTTGATGAAATCAACTCAAATAAAAACCAAAACACTCTTAGTTCATTCCACCATCAAATTCAAAGTACTTTAGATCAATATCACTTAGTATGGAACTGTACAGAGGCCTATAGCACTAGATTTGCACAAGAGATTGTAGGAAACAAAGACTTATTTATTGTTTGAACACCAAAATGACCTCCAGAAGATTGCCTCAAAGTTTGCAAGGACTTTTTAAACTTGTACCACCAACAACCAATGGTTCATAACTTTCTTTTGAACTTATGATCGTTCAACTTCCCAAAAGCACCAAAAATGTAAATGTTGCATAGCAACTTTGCAACTTTTTGCAAAATTTAACATGACTCCCAACCAACCCAATAAGACTTATTACATTGAAAATGGTCTAAATAGACCTTATTACACCACACAATACTCAAACACCCAAAAATCCCAAATTTGACCATATTTACAAGATTTGACTAGGTGCCCCTGCACCAAAAGAGGAGAAGAGGAGATAAAATATGTTATGTTTGTTTCTATACATATGTTAGGGGGAGTTGAGCATATTTTCTATTTTGGAGAAGGTCTCATTTTTGGCGTGCATGTTTCCATCAATGAAAAAGGGGGAGATTGTTGGAAGAATGAAGAAGGTTCCCTCTGGATTTGTTGTCATTGATGCCAACATTGGTTGGTAACTAACTATGTAATCAGTGCATCCATACTGATCCAGTATCTTGATCCAAAAATCTTCGCAGTAAAAAGGGAACTCAATGAGTTTTTTGATTCGTTGATCAGGAATGTCAGTTATAGGTATAAACAAGTTTTCAGCATGTTTTTGTGATCTCGTTGAACTATCCTGATGATAGAACTTTGGTGTTCTTTTGGCCTACAAGGTTTATCTTTTGTGTGTTCCTCTTTAGGTCTGAGCCAACCTAACGTTTGGATAACACATTTTGTTCTTTGTGTCAAAAGGAATTTTGTATTAAGCTGACAAGACCTTTTTTATTTTGTGTGTTCCCTCAATTAGGTGGCCTAATTAATAAAGGAAGTTATGCCTGTGTATATATTTATGATGGTCAAAGTGATGAAAAGGAGAAGAGAGATGATATGCAAGTGATGCGGAAAGTGTAATAGTCTAAAGTTACTAATAGTGTTTGTATACTGGCAATCAAAGCAGAATTTTGATATTACCAGAGCATAACCGGAACTGTTTTCAGCACTTTGTAGGTGCACTTCTTTAGTTCATTTTGGCAGTGAGCCACATCTTTTGTACTTTGGCAATAAGCCACATTTTGTATTCAAGTTGTGAGCCTTTTCAAGGACAGTGAGTCCTAGCAGTGAGCCCTGTAATATCTTATAACCAGTTATAATATATTGTGAGCTAATCCTCACCGCAGTTTTTCCCATTCAAGGTTTTCCACGTAAAAATCCAGATGTCAATGTGTTATGATCTCTTTTATATTTTGGTTCACTATTTTTGTTAGATGTGGATTGATAATTGGATGGTTAATAATTAATTTGGCTAGTATAATACGGATTCACCCCCCTCACAGTATTCGGTATATTCAACAAATTGGTTATTTATATTTTTCATAAAAACTTGGGCCCAACTAGTTCTTAGAATCCAAAAGTTCCTATCTTATTTTATAATCAAGAAGCTAAGTGCATTGAAACACACCAAAGCCTTGAATTTTTTCATATACATTTTCTTGAGCACTGATAGATTTGATCTCCTCACTCAAGTACATTTTACAAGGAATTTCAAGTCTAACTTATCCACAAATTTTAATTATATGATATTTTGACATGAGAAATTAGATAAAATGGATTTTATAACACACTCAAATTCATCTCATAAACATAAAAACATGATGTAAGGACCATTTTAAGACATAGAGTTAGATTCAAAAATTTAAGACCTCTAGTGACTTATAATTCAAGAATACATAAACTAGTTTGCATGTTATTCAAGATACTATCAAGACTTCATGACAATACTTGATTCCAATTATAAAACTAAAATGTATCTAAATAACAAATACTTGATATAAAACACACACATGAGAATACTCATGAGATATTAATAATCCCATTAAAAATATTGATACCACCATTAGATATTAAGTTATATTGTTTTAATATTACTAAAGTTAATTTCTCAATAACTTTGATACTGTGTAACACATAACTAAAATGATTGGAACTCATTGTAAGAATATGATTTGAAAAAGAAAAAAAATATTGTGAATACAAACACAATTGTGAAGAAATGAGATTATAAGATTTGAATCAATATCCTTTCCATGGAGAGAAAAACGCATAAGGATCCAAGAAAATAAACACAAACTAAACTTATGACTAAAATAGAGAAACTTATCCATTTTCCTAGGACATTACTCATAAAACTAAAATAAATATGTTTAAAAGATGGGTTCTTTATTTTTTAAAGAAAACAAGGCTTGTTATACAAGCAATAATGATCCAATCCAAAATTTATGATCGTATCTTGAAACTTTAAAATTATGTTTCTGCAAGTTCTAGGTCTTTATTAATTGTAAATAATATTCATCATGTGGTATCTACAATAAGAAAATGAAGGGAGATAATAAACATCACTACCTTTAAAATTTTGGCAGGTTGAAAGGCATGAATATAAATTCATAATGGTTATCATGAGTAAAATTTGTCATGGGAATATCCTCTTGATGTGGATTTGATGATATATTGATTGTAAATCAAATATTGGAGAAGAATTAAGCACCTTATAGTTCATCCAAAAGCTCATTAACCACTATAATAGAATTTTTTCTTTTATTAATGTTATTTAGCTCTCAAAAATTAATACAAAGTTGTCAAGACCAATATTTTGTAGACTACTAATTCTAAGGAACAGTAAGGAATTACTCTTGGTTGAATGAATCCTACCTGCAAAAGTTATTGGACCACTTTTTATTTAAATATTTTGGAGGAATAATTACTAATAATGATGGATATTTGGAGGTACAACATTCCTAGTAACTAGATAAATTATGTGCTCTTTATAATGTTGTGTTGGTAACATTTTATTATTATTTGGAGATAGTTGCATGTTGGGAAAAATATTCTTTTGATTACATTATCAAATTTGAATTAGTTTATTGTGTGAATAAATAACACAAAGATAGGTTATAATTGTATGATTTCATGATGAGACATAAACAGGTTCGATAACATTTTTTGGGAAATTCAATCTCTATCCAAAAATGACTTAAATAGATGAGATACAAGGCTTGGAATATAGCAGCATGAAAATAAAACATATATAAAAATATGAAAATTAAGTTGCCTTAATATGGAAATACCATGATTAGATCCATCTTCTTTATGATGCCAAATGCTTATAAACACTACCTTATGTGAACTTATAACAGCAATAAATAAAAAATATCATCAGCATAACATAGTAGCAATGAGGCACAAATCAGCAACACAAGATAATCGCATAACACATGATTTATGTACAGAAACCCTTGAGGGAAAATACTCCACCAAGAAGAGTGGCCAAGTATGCATTATCATCAAATAAATGAGATTACAATACAACCACTTCAATTCTCCTCTTTGCCTCCAACATGGAAACACCTATGTACCTTTGAACAACCTCCTTATGCCTCACCCTATCCTCGTTCTTGCAGAGTAACACTACATTCAACTATCCCTCTCTATCTACATCCAAGAGGTTGATTTTATAGACTTGTGAAGACATCTAATGTACCAAACAAGGTGCCCAAATATGACCCTTCATTCCAAACATCTCCAACCTTTGGATTACCTCCTTGGAATTTGAAAATACATTGGTTTTGGCTCCAATACTTTCCCTCCAACTTGGGAACCCAACCATGAGAGATAAACATTACATTAAATGTAATAAATGATAAAAAACCAAGTGACACCTGTTGTGTCTTTCCAAGAACCCACTTGGAGAATCCCAACAGTCACTTATTTACCATTTCCTTTATCTTTTATTATCCCATTCTAGGCATCCACATGTGGGGGAAACAATATTAAATATTTATGTCCACAACCCACCTTTACCGTTGCTAGTGGACCCATCACCCCTTATGAGTATATTACAAACAATGGTGAGAATTAATATTACAAAATATTTTCCCAATACACCCTAAGTTCCTAGACACACTTTCTAAGGATGTTGGAACCATGACATATGACATCGGATTTACAAGGTGGATGGAACCTAATCCTAACATTCTCCCACTTGACATCAACATTGTAAATACACCTATAGGAATCACAAACAAGGGAAAAAAATCCCTTAGCCAATCATGTACTATTTGAATCTTCACCATGATCTCATCCTCCAACAAGATACCTTCAAAAGCAACCATGATAACCACCATCAAGAAAAAAAAAACTTCTCATCCTCCAACATGCCACCTATGGAAGAAAAAGGAACATGCCAAGGTGAAACATATCAATTGTCACTATAACCTACACCAATCTTTACATGAACACAAGCATCAAATTCAAATGATAACAAAGTCTTTGAATAAATGCCTTACTTATACCACCTAGAATAGTAACCACAAAAAATTGCAATTCATCCAAGCTAACCATACCTCAAACCAAGGTATACCAAACATAGATAAAACTTCATGTCATCAACATACCAACCCAAAATCTATAATCAAGTCTCTATATATCCATCCTCCTATCTCAATGCAACATATCAATGCATAAATGACCATAGACAAGGCCAACTAATAAGTTTGCATAAACATTGAAACAATCTCATGGATATAGACAGTCCACATCCAAGTCATCCCACTGCAAGAAAGTGGGTAGCTAATCCACAACCTACATAACTCATAGATCCAAATCCAATTAAGCAAGTAAACTCATCATCACATCAGTAACCAACAAACCAAGATATCAAAGAGGATAACCTAATATATATCCAAAAAACTCCCACTGCATGAGTAATGTCAAATCTCAAAATAGATCAAGGTATATCAAGTATATCTATAGTACTTCACATAGAGGATGTGGCTAACTTCTCTATTGCATAGTGTGAAGGAAACATACAATAATATGCAAATCTTTCAAACAAATATGTTGCAATGCCTCTCTCACCATTAGTCTCCATAGCTCTCCCAAGTTCTTCACACTCAACCATGTGAAACCAAACATCCAAAAAGAATACCATGACCAAAGAGATAACCTACAAATCAAACAATGTCCTTTTTCCACACTAACATGTACCAAGTTGTGTAATGTAAAATATCCTTCACCATTCCTATACTGAAAGGATATCAACATCTAACAGATCCAAATAAAATGAAAAACATGGCATCAATAGATGTAAACCTCTCATACCAAAGGTAGATCAAACTAACCAATCATTCCCACAACAAAGGGAATATTCTCAAAGCAACAAACTATTTCCTATACCTCTCCAAATAAGTCCTCAGAACTAGAATCATAGCTCAAAACCAGAACAAGGACAACAACATAAATCCATATAACCATGCATCTTCTTCTTAACAAGTCTTCAAAAAAATTATATTCAAGACTAACTCATATGAGAAGACAAGATACAAAATAAATAATACATCTAATAATCAAATGGGAAATACCTCTCAAATCATTCACCTGTTGAGTAGACCAAGATTGGGATACAAGATTGTCTTATGCACACAGCACCAAGAAATGACAATATTATCTTCAAGTCCATAATGGATTCACATCCATAACTAGATGTAGGCTCCTTGGTCTTTCTGTCGAAATCCTCATCAAAGAGTAACAATATCAACATACGATCCCATAAATAAGATATCTCTTAACATCACCCAATTCTCTCTAGTCTTCATGATCATCCACCAATCAATCCATGCTAACTTCAAATGTAACCCTATAAATTATTAATACTCAAAACCAAAGAGAACCAAAAAAGACCATTGTCAAAATTCCAACTATAGAATCAAGAACATATCATGACATCATGATCTAACATCCCCTAACACCACTACCAAAGCTCTCACTAAATTGTGTAACCAAGCTCTCCAAGAATTGTGATAACCAACTCCTAACTAAATATTCTTCATGGCCCCAACACAATCAAAGAACTGAATAACATGAGCTCCCAAAAGGTAAAGTACAGCCACAAACTCCAAACCAAGAAGATATAAACGATATACATCATTTCTCAATAGAACCAAAGATGTCATAAGTCTCACTGCAATCTAAAGATAGAATCCAAGAGCTCCTAATGACACCAAAAACCATTGTAAAATACCATCTTCTAATCAAAGATTATCCATGGCTCAATACTCATGAGTTATACATGGCATCATGAACAACATCATTGCCAACACTCTACTAAAAGTGAAAAAAGCTTCCCATGCACCACAAACCACTATTATAGATTTAAATGAACTATATTGATTAGATACTCCCAATAACCATCTCCCACTACAATAAGCATACCAATGTAACAATGATGACCAAGAATAAGGCCTACCAAACAAAATCCACATCAGACAATTTTCCAAGATCTGCACATATGCAACATATCAAACGAGAAAAACATAATCAGTACTCCAATATTAAATAATTGAAAAATAGATTCAACCCCATAGTAGTATCATGCAAAACAAAGATAATCAGGTATAACATATAGATTTCCAAGACTCAAACACTAGAATCAACTCTAGATCTGATTTTCCAAACAAACCCACAAAGGGGTAATCATAGATCAATAAGAACCCTTCAAGCAACCATGCAAACCTGTAATTTTCTTCATCCAAAAAAACCTAAACACAACCTCATCACAAATCTACATACCATATATTTTAGTTAACATGTAAAACATGTAAAACCATCTCTATAAATCTAAAATTCATTTAACCACCCAAACATTCACATCAAACATGTTAGCTAAATAATGGAATAAGCACAGATCTACAAACCCACAACTGAAAACAAGATTAAACTACAACCCAACATGAGAACCAAGTTTTTCAAGATCTTATAACATATGAAACATATCAGCTCCACAACTCACAAAGAGGTTAGTAGATTATCTTCCAGTGCTTTCATGTAACCAAGGGCTAAAGCCATGAAGCCAACATAATCACTCCATTTTGTAGTCCAAATCAAGAGTGTTTCTCCATGTGACCAGGATATCTCTACCCATCCAACATGAACACCTTCTTGCTACACATGACCACAAGGTAAAGGAACAAAACCACCAAATAAGAGGATACACACATATTGTCAAAAAAGAGCTCCAAGTTACCATAACCTAACCAACTCCATAAAGATCCATAATCATGAGCTTCCAAAGCCCAACATGGATCACATTGACAATATCCATGGATTCCATTTTCATAAATCTGCAAAACAAAGTTAACTCACAAAACATTCATTGATGTCCCAAAAGCCTTCCAACAACCCTCAATTCCTTCTAAAAAATTCCCACAAGCTTTCCAAGCTAAGAAACTAAAAAGAAGGAATACCCAAAACCTAGTTAACCTTTAGCTCTGATACCAAATAATGAGAAATAAACAAATTTGATACTGATTTTTGGGAAATTCAATCTCTATCCAAAAATGACTTCAATGGATGAGATACAAGGCTTGGACTACATCAACATGAAAATCTGAAACTTATATGCAAATCTGAAAATTAAGTTTTCTTGATATGGAAATACCATGATTAGATCCATCTTCTTTATGATGCCAAAAACAACCAACATAACATGCTTATAAACACTACCTTATGTGAACTTATAACAACAATAAATAAAGAATATCATCAGCATAAGATAGTAGCAATGAGGAAAAAATCGGCAACACAAGATTATCACATAACATAGGATTTACGTGGAGAAACCCTTACGAGAAAAAATTTCACTAAGAAGAGAGGCGAAGTATGCATTATCATCAAATAAATGAGATTACAAAACAACCACTTTCATTCTTCTTTTTTCCTCCAACATGGCAGCACCTGTGTACCTATGAACAACCTCATTATTCCTCAACATGTCCTTGTTCTCTCTATCTACATCCAAAAGGTTGATTTTATAAACTTATGAAGGCATCTAATGCACCAAACAAGGTGCCCAAAGATGACCCTTCATTCCAAACGTCTCCAATCTTTTGATTACCTCCTCGGCATTCAAAAAGACACTGGTTTTGGCTCTAATACTTCCCCTCCAACTTGGGCAACCAACCATGAGAGATAATAATTACATTAAATGTAATAAATTATAGAAAACCAAGTGACAATTGTTTCCTCTTTCCAAGAACCCACTTGGAGAGTCCCAAAAGTTACTTATTTATCATTTCCTTTATCTTTTATTATCCCATTCTAGGTGTCCAACTATGGGTAAAACAATATTAAATATTTATGTCCACAACCCACCTTTACTACTACTATTGGACCCATCACCCCTTATGAGTATATTACAAACAATAGTGAGAATTAATATTACAAAATATTTTCCCAATACACCCTAAGTGCCTAGAGACACTTTCCAAGGATGTTGGAACAATGACATATGACATAGGATTTACAAGGTGGATGGCACCTAATCCTAACAAACCATTTCAAAGAAAATTCTCCATGTCCAATGAGAGGAAATGCTACATTGATCCAAGAGTGAGTCCTTTTAAGGTGTGTTGTTGATAATTATTTAAGAATTACATCCATTGTTTATAAAATTATCTCAAGATAGGTCCAAGTGTGTGTATCTATTATGCTTCAAAGAACACATCATGTCCTCCTAGGGGTAGGAGAAATATACTTACTTTTAGATTGTATTTGCTCATGGATAGTCAAATATTTTGGCATTTTCCCTTGTAAGGTAGAATTCCCCCATTTTCTACCATATCTTTAATACTATTTAATATGGGTAAACATAATAATTTCATTGTTATAATAATTGAAGGTTGGTAATTTTATGTAATATTCCAAAACCAATGAGGATGGTTAAATAATTTTTTTAAAGAACAAATTAACTTTCATCATTTGAGGAATCATGATGACTTCCAATAGATGCACAAATATTTTGGGCATGGATTCCTGTTAGATTTCAAGATCACTTGCATGCAAGATGGATACCTGTCACATGCAAAAGATATGAAAAACCAAAAACAATGTTCTGTAAACCTCAAAGTGTAAATGCATTAAGAGAATCGATTATTACAAAGTGATCAATCCTTATGAAGGAGATCAAGAAACCCTAGTGTGCACACTTAATAATTAATAATTAATTAATTATTAATGTGCCTAAGTTTAGCTTAAGTAAGAAAGAGGAATAAGTGACTTAATTAATTAATCAATATGATATAATTAATTAAGCATAATAACTTATTACTCTAACACCCCCCCTTAAGATGAACTTAGGAAGAAGCTAAAACACTAGAATAAGATGCATGAAAGCAAATATGGGTCCCGGCAACTAGGCCTGATCAGGTACCCATTTACAAATGCAAGAAAGAGTAAGAGAAGGAAAAACCCAGTGGGACAAAACCCCCCTTACAATGAGATGACATGCTGCAAAGAAGCACTGGAAGAACTCTGTAGAGTAACACTGGAACCGAAATCTAGCAAGCAAGGAAAGATATTTTTGTCTACTACTGAAACCGGATGAGAGTCACTGATTGACTCAAGGAATCATGAAAAAGCGACAGCAGACCCGATGCCTTAGAACACTCGAAAACTCCAAACGGGAACAACCCTGGAATCTATGAAGCAGCAAGCAATTATTGAATGATGTATTACTGAAAACAAAGTGCAAAGATGCAAGATGCACTCTCCCAACTGTCAAAACATCCAAGTAATCGCCAAACAACCCATCGGGCCAAATCTAGACTAAGTGATAAACCCCTGGGACAGATACAAAAAAATTGCATCAACAACAACCTAGAGCTCCTCAATACCTTTCCAACGCTTCAAACGAGGTGAAAAACAGAGATCGTGGCAAAAAGTTATGAGCTCAGAAGCATAAAAAGTACATCTAACTTCAAACAGCAATAAATATAGGAAAATAGTAAAATACTATAAAATAAACTACACCAAATGAAATTTCTTAGAACCAGCTTTCCGACGATATCTCGTTTGCCCGATTTCGATACCGGATGCCCAAGTTATGACCAAAAGAAAAAAATAGCTCCTTTAGGGCAAATTAGGGCTAGGAGGGGGCAAAGAGGGTCGGCCGTATGCTGACGTCAACAGTTTGTGAGCTTAAAATTGATGGCCGTTTGGTCGTCAGGGAAAAAAATTGCCCCCCTATCAGAAAAAATCTGATCGCCAGTATATTCGAACTTGTCAGAATATTCTCCATTTTACCGGAATATTCTATGTACCGAAATATTCCTCCCGCTGGCTCGAACCGAGCGCAGGGCTCGTGGTCGCCCATATGACCACGTAGGGAGTTAGGAGGCCTGGCGGGGGCTGAACTCGCCGATGGAGGTTGGGCGGCGCGGTGGTGTGAAGCGCTGGTGGCAGCGGCGAAAGGGTGGCCGCCCGGTGGCCGCTTGGTGGCCACCGGGCGGCGGATCTACTTAGAACTGGAGGCGCCGGCGCGAAGTCCGAGAAGGCCCATTTTTTGACCTTTTTTTTAATTTTTGTGCATCGATCTGCGTGCTGGGGAGGCCGTACGGCCCTCAGACAAAAATTTTTTGCCTTCCGGACCAACTTCTCAAAAATCAACAAAACGAAAGGCGATCTTAGGGTTTTTGGCCGCTGCGAACGCAATGGTGACCTCCGTTTCTGCTCAAAGTGCACCAAAAATCCGCTACCCCCAGATCTTGCAAAAAAGATGCTTATGGAAACCCTTGCACTTGAAACTCACTGAGAGGCCATATCTTCAGATCACGAACAAGCAGTTGCAGGTCTGGAGCTCTGATACCATGTTAGATTCCAAGATCACCTGCATGCAAGATGGATACCTGTCACATGCAAAAGATATGAAGAACCAAAAACAATGTTCTGTAAACCTCAAAGTGTAAATGCATTAAGAGAATCGATTATTACAAAGTGATCAATCCTTATGAAGGAGATCAAGAAACTCTAAAAGGGAAACCCTAAATGAAACCCTAGTGTGCACACTTAATAATTAATAATTAATTAATTATTAATGTGCCTAATTTTAGCTTAAGTAACAAAGAGGAATAAGTGACTTAATTAATTAATCAATATGATATAATTAATTAAGCATAATAACTTATTACTCTAACAATTCCTCACTTTTTACTCTTCCACTTGGGATTGCTTAACATCTTCCCACTATTTAAATTTTGGAGTTTACCTCACATCAAGTAGATAAAAATTTCATTATATACAAAAATGACCCATTACAAATTTTCATCATAATTGTAATGCAACACTTTTCTTGATGGACACATCTCCACCTTAGTTTAAAAAATGATTTATTTCATCTAAGGTGTAGGACTATTATGGTACATTTTAGCAAAGTTTTTTTTAATAGAGTTGTCTTTCGAAATCTTAGTTTGTAATATTTTAATCCACTAACTTAGCCAACCCAATGGTCAACATCATATTCTTTGGTTTAAATAATTTGATCTTACCTTCCATATTATCATTTAAGATACTAATGAAATAACTATTGAAAATTATGCTTTTCAAATATTTTTTTTGGTTGGTAGTTTTTCAAAAATTGTTTGATAGCCACAGATGGAATTGGTTTGTCTTAATTTGTTAAAATCTTCTATAAAGTCCTCATATGTGTTGGAGTCAAATCAAACTAGTAGAAGCTCTATAATTTTATATCAACTCTCCTCATGAATTTTGGTACCATTTATACCACTAGAGGGTATATTTTTTCATGTTTAAAGATGCTAAGGGACCATGCCCATGAAGAGAGTATTATGTTGACAAAAATATTGTTTGACTCAATATATCTAATTGGTGGATTCTGTATCATCAAATTTAAGAAAATATTATTTTGGGTTGCATGGAATTCTTCTTAAGTTATGGTAATAATTTTTTTTTCCATTTTAATAGTTATTTGAGGATTTAAAGTATTTATGGTTGTTTGACACAAAAGGAACTTATCCTAAATTCAAATTCATTGTTCATGGAAACTACTTCTAACTACATCTAAACTATTTTATTTTAATAGGGTTACTACCATCATATAAGTGGGTCCAATAATACTATAAGTTTATTGGAGTTATATATCAAAATGATCACCTTGATGAAATGATCACAATGGGGTAGATTCTTAGAAGATGTGAAAATTTTCTTGGGTTGGAAGAAAAGGGTTCCCAAAGTTATGTTTCAAAACAATTAGATTGAAGAGAGGATCACAATATTTCCAATATGTGGCAAAAAATAACCTAGATGATTTTTTTTGAAATAATAATCTATGGGAATATTTTATAATTTGAAATAAAATGGCCCTAAAATATTTAGATTGGAAAACTATATAAGAGTCAATCCTTGAAACACAAATAATTCAAATCTATCTATTTGAAAGCAATAATACACTAAATACTATATTTTTGGATATTTTATCCTTTTATGGTAGAGTTCGATCTAATTTTTGTGGCACTATATAAATCAACTAGTTTCTATGCAATGTACCAAGATTTATTCTCAACTAGGGACCAAAAAAGGACTATTAGACTAGGGTGTATTTGGTTTGTAGGATCTCTAATATACTGGTCTTATTTGTAAATAATGAATGAACCTAATAATTTAGAGATATATTCAAAAAGGGTTTTTGTTACTGTTACCTATTTTTCACTCTACGCTCAATAGGTAGAGCTGAATGAAGTTCAGCTATTATAGGTATAGGAAATCTTCAAATTTTGCTGATAAAGTGTTCATTGATCATCATTGAGATCATCTTACATATGTGTCATAAGCTTATTGTCCAATGTTTAAAACAAAAAATTAAGAGAAATTTGCATAATGATATTTTTATTCATTTTGTGAAATGTTGAATCTCGCACAAGCCGCGAGAGTAACTGAGTTTGTCTGTGACAATCAAGAGATGAATACTAAATCTAAATAGACAGACTACACTGCTGAAAATAACGTAAGCGTAGAAAAGAGAAGCAATTCATCATTGCCTGTAATAACGAATTACTTCGTTGGTGCTTCTAGCTATCATGCCTCCAAGCAGTTGCAGCCTCGCTTCATCGCTCCGTGTACCTGCAAAATCATTAGGGAAATGGTATTAGAGTTATACTCTAAGCAATGGTGAATTACTTTCTGTCTTACGCCTATGCTACAGGATAGAAATGTAATTTACATTAAACCGAGCATTCATCAGATAATTGCAAAAAATCAGAGAAGAGGGAATGTAAATCAATGGAAGCTTTCAGCTTCTTATATTTTGCTGACATGTTTGTTTCAATGTGCAGGAACAGGTTTATCATGTTCGAGTTCATTTCATCAGATATGTGGAGTAAAACGGGCTCCCACAAGGGTTGAGCCCGGCATATCAAAAGGATATACTCTCAAGTTACATACGAGAGTTCGTTAACATTGTTAAAACAGTCATTAAGAGAGTTGCTGAAGTTAAAGGATAATCATATAAGCAACCTTATTTCAGAGAAATTCAAAAGAATCGTGTGAAGAACTCATCAATTTTTATAATGCTTTGTTCAGCTCTGCTTCATATTTTTACGTTCATTTTAATGAAATGAAGAGCCTCTTTACATTTGAAGAGAAATAGAGTATTCATGCATTTGAAGTATTCATAGCTTCAAAAGTATGTAGTAGTCATACATTCGAGTTCAAGAGACAACAAGCAGAAAACAAAAGCTTTCATGTTCATCAACTCAGAATATAATTAAGTGAAGGCAAAGTCATTACTTTGAAAGGTACAGATTTGAGCATAACACAAGAAAATGCTACAGTGGAACAACATCATAGTACTTTTAAAGAAGACCAGTGACAGAAAGTGACACAATTCTCTAATAATGGTAATCATTTGTAGCTAATAGCAAGCAAGGAAAATGCTCCAGAAGTACCCAGCTAAACTGGAAACAAGGAGAGTGTGAATATTTAATCATTCTCAACATATGCACATAGGTCTTCAATGACAAGAGTTCAAATACAATTTTTTTTAATTTTGAGCAAGAATTTGTGAAGATCGTGCAAAGTGTGAAAAAGAAAAAATAGAGTTCTGTAATTTTAATAATGGGCAATGATCTCATAGTGCAGTCAAAGTGTTAAAAACAGTTATGAGTAGAATGCTGATATAACTGGTAAAGTTAAATGTTTTGAGCTGTCAAAATCCTTCAACGGTAAGTAACAGATGCATATATCTAAAAGGAACATGACATTGATAGTCATCAAGGAGCTTTTTCCGGAAAATAAACAAAAGGATAGTTTGCAGATTAGTATAAATGAACATGACAGTTATGAGACAAGTGCAAATGAAAGGATATCAGCATTAATTCTTATGTATAACTGTCTGGATGAATGCATTTATTTTTTCTATTTGGTACATAATGAGGTGGGCATCAAAGAAGTTACAACATTAATCACTTCAGTCTGGAAACAATGAAATAGTGAAAAGTGTTTCCAGTTTATGCACAGCAGTATGGTGGACAGCAATGTTAATCATTTGAAAGCTTCTTTCATCAAGAACAGTAGTGATAGCATGACATTAGTCTTGAGCTCACAAGGTATGCATATTCATGAAAGTCACAAAGGCACATAATAGATTTTTGTTTTCATGGATAAAAGCTTCAGATTTTTGAATCCATCATGCCATTAAATCAGAAAATGCAGCCCATGAAATTTAAATACAGTGAGAAAGAATCACACTTAGTAGAACAACTGAAGGGGTTAACAAATCAGATAAAAGCTTGTTGTTTATGAACAAAAATCAGATCTCTATGAAATTTATAAAATACCCAGATTTACATCTACAGAAAAATGAAATATTTTATCTGTTGTAGCTTCAAAATGAAATATTTTTGCAAAGATCTCAAGAAGATGTTCATGGCGTAGCTTGAAAGTGAAGTTTTTGCAGATTTAAAACAGAAATCAGATTTCTGTTGTGAGAAAAATGCCCAGATTTGAAAAAACGTGGCTGTAATACATAGAAAAATTGAAGTTTTTCATCTATTATGAGTTCAAAATGTTATATTTTGCAGATCCAAAAGAAAAGAGCAAGTTTATTCTTTTTTTTAAAAGAAAATACTTCAAAAGATGTCAAGTTCGAGCTTGCAAAGTGAAGTTATTGCAGAAAAATGAAGAAAGACACAGATTCGAGTTCTTTTTAAGCAAGCTTATTCTTTGTTTCCAGAAAATACTTTTAGATATTCAATGGCGGCTTCAAGAAATAACCAAACTTTCAGAAATTTTCATATAAGCATCAATACCTGTTAAGATCTTCATTTTTTCGAATTTAGAAGAGTCTCCAGCAAGTTTGAAGCTAAAGAATGATCATGGCGGCCAGGAAAAGAAGCAAATTCGTCCAAAATTCGTAGCAATACACAGAAAAATGAAAATGCATCACTCAGATCAGGAAAAATCGTGCCTCATGTCCCTTCCAACATTTTTCTAAAAACGTCATTCTCTAAAAACGGCCAAGAAAGTGAAGATTCGTGCCCATATTTGCAGGAAAAGCTCAGAAAAATGAAAGAACATCATTTAGAACAGTAAATCGCGCCCCATTCTCTCCACGTTTTTGAGAAAAAGCGTTATATATTGCAGGTTCGGCCCAAAAACGACCAGATTCAAAGTTCATCAATGGCAGAAATACCAGAAAACCAAGTTCGTGGCTAGGGTTTGAGCAGTGGCGGCCGACTTCCTGCAGAAGCTTCTCAAAAGTCAAGAGACATAATGATTTTAGGGTTCATGTTTTACCTTATTCATTCGCCCTAAATTCTTTTTGATATTTTTGCAAATGATTTTCAATAAATCATTTTGTTTTTAATTGTCTCCATGGTCACGTTTTTGAAGTCAACTCGCCTAACAAGTGGTCGGCCTTATCAATGATGGAATTTTTGTGCTGAATATTTTGGTAAAACATTTAATCATTACCAAAAATATGGTGATCTTCAATAATGTTTATAAAACAATGCATATCTTTAATATATGCTGAGTGAAGTGTATGAAGCTTTAAGAGAAAATTCAATTTTTGCAAAAGAAATTATTTTCATTTGTTTATTTGCATTAAATCTTGTAGCTAATTAATTAAATGATATTTTATAAATCATTTAATTAATTTAGTATTTTAAAATGCAAATAAATAAATGTTATATAAAGCTGAGTTATAATTATTTGCTTAAACTAAAGATTGAATATTTTGAGGTGGACTTTAGAGTTGCATGGGCGGATTGGTAAAAACGAGGCAGTTTTGCATGCTTTAAGCCACTTTTTCAGGGAGTTGCAGTTCAGTTGGAATAGTGCATGTATCAGTTATGACTTGGCAGTGAGTTTGAGCTTGATTGGACTTATTTTTGCATGGTTTTGGGCCTCCTTTTCAGAGATATTTTCTTCTGCTCAGATTTGGCTTTGGAATCATCACCCTTTCTTGGAGTTGGACTTTCAGTTCTTTTTGCATGCCTTTTTGAAAGGTTTTTTGTATATATTGAAAAACTTAACTGTTTTTCAATTCAGTTCTTGTTTTCTACCTTTGCCTTCAGCAAAGAGGATCATTTTGTAACTTAGTCTTTAGATTAATATAGCAGTGTTTATTACAGGTTCGAAGTGTGTAATTGCAGAAGATTCCTTTAAGTTCAGTACTTTAGAGTTTGCCTTCTAGATTTCGAGCATCGTTTTGTGAAGAATTTGATCGAAGAATTACTGTGTTTCAGTTCTGAAACCTCTGACTTTTTCTGTCTTTTTCACATATTTGTATGCAATTTAGTTTAAGTTCACTGGTTATGCACTGTGCTTATTAATCGATTAATAATTTTTGTCGTGAAAACCTCGTTTTCCCTCAATATTGCATTAAATCAAAGCCTCTGTTTAAATCATTCAAGTGATTAAATTATTGAATCAGGTTGTGCAAATTAGAGTGTTGAGAAGTTATTGTGAGTCGTAATTGCAAGTCATTATCATTTAGGTGCAATCACCTCTCGTAGCTTTAGAATTTCAATTCAAGCAAGCTTTCTATCTCTTTCCCAGCCAAATCAGTTAGTTTTTAGGAGGTTTTCATTAGGGAAACAGCCCTCTCTGGAGATTGATTCTCAGTTTTAGGCAACCCACAGGCCTGAGAATCATTCCATGTTTCAACAGATTGCTGAATTTAACTTTTTAGCGTTCGGGTGCAATCTGAATTGACAACAGTTACATTGGTGGTTGCTATTGCACCAAAAGATTGATGTATTAATGTGTGATACAACTGTTAGATTTATACAAGATCCACAAGAGGCAATTGAGCCATGTCACAAATCCAAACATTGTGCTACATAAGGAAGACCAAGGGACACACCATCTTGCAACAATCCCCCCTAGCGCAAGTGAGGGGTTCAAACCTATGACCTTGGCTTTGATACAAATTGTTACATTGGTGGTTGTCATTACACCAAAAGATTGACCTGTTAATGCCTAATACAACTACCAAATTTATACAAGATCCACATGAGGTGGTTAAGTTATGTCACGAACCCAACCACTGTGTTGCACAAGGAAGATCAAGGGACACACCATCTTGTAATATTTTCACCATCCAAAAGCCACACTATTTCATCTTTGATGTATGAAGAGAGACTTGTTGGCGCTAACCAATAATAATGCATTATAGATTACAAATTTGTGTTGGCTTCCTATAGTGATGCTTGTCTTAATGCTAAAGCTTCTTTCAATATACCTAAAGGTATGTGGAATCCAAAAGAGCTATATATTTATATATATATGCATACATACATATATGGGGTATATGCAAAAATATAGGGGACCAAATAGTGGTCACAACCACTTTTTGGTCCATTTAGGGAAAAACATGAGTACATTATAATATGCTCATATTATAACACACTCACATTATGGCTTAGTAGTGTTTGATCCTAGGATTGATGAATATCACACAATAACATGAGCATGTTATGATGCAAGTGTGTTATAATATGAGTTTGATATAACATAAGCACATTACAATGTGATCATATTATAAAGTGAGTATATTACAACGTTAGCATGTTTTAGTGTGCTCATATTATGCCTATCATAAAAAATGAATACATAGTCATTATTCTATGTTTCAAGATAATTTAAAAATATATATTTTAGGGTGCTACCTCCAAGCCCCCACCAAGAGGCTTCAAAATATATAGCCACCTCCATAGAATCCATGGTGCTAAAAGTGGGTGGGAAAGCCCCACCACACCCCCTATTTGAAACTAAGATCTAAACACAACTAAAATAAAACCTCTAGATTAGGAATATAATCAATCTCAGTTACCAACACTGATGAGACCATAAATTGTCTCATATTTTATCAAAGAAAATCATCTATTTCTTCCTAATGCATTAGTGTTAAAGTGGATTTCAGTAATGATTGAAAGTTCTTTAGTTGTTTAAGGTAGAATGTAAAGTGAATATTCAATTTATTTTTAGTAATTAAATGTGATTCAAATTGCCTCTAATATGTCTCTATGAAGTTTTTAAGATGATATGATGCAAATAAATAAGTTATTGAATAACTCATGGTAAGAAGAAGCTACAAACACTTGTAGCTAAGAGCTCTAGACATCAACTCTAGACAAGGCTTTGAAGATATTATGGGAAGATAAAGAAGAATCCTCTAGTATCAATGAAATTAAGTGTCATTAATGATAGTGGAATGTTCTTCAAGATAATAAAAAAAGATTTTTTCAAGAAAACTGAAGAACAATCCCTTCATTCACGTGGAGAACTGAAGGTTCCCTAAAAATCAAGTGCCCAAAAATTGTCAAAAACACAGTCTCAGTAAAATAGCGATATGTCCCTCGTTTCTCAACAAAATTCAAAAATTCTAAATGATCTGGAAAGTAGATTGGAAGGGCTAAAAACCCTTTTGAGAATTTGGCATGATTTACATCAGGGAAGGAGCAATATGTGTCAAAAATCAACTGATACAAAAGTGGCGTGATGAAGGACAGCAACTTCATTTTTTTAGAGTTTTGTAAACGACCCCTCAAAAATAGGATCTTGGATCCACATTCTTATTGGATTGGTTGGATAGATATGGAATATGAATTCTATAAATACAATGTAATAAGTTAATCAAAGGGGGGGATTAGAAAGGCTTGTTTTAGCCTAAGGAAATAGGATAGTTTTAGTTTTGTTTCTAGCAATGTATTTCCAACTTTCTAGAGTAAATTTGAATTCAAACAAGCTTTTCATTTCCATCAAGTGTGAAGTAGTTTAGCCTTTTCAATTCTTGCAAGTTTTTCTTAGATTAGTTCCCTTTCATGAAACTTTCCTTTCATGCAAATAATATTTATTTTTGCAAGTAGAATAGACTGTTAAGCAATTTTTCTACTTTCTCTCTTGCAGCCAGCCATGGACACCACCTTGGATTGATAAATTAAATGATGAGGATTACAATGACCCCATCATTTTTGGCATCGTTTCCAAGGATAGGTGTCATTAGGGAAGGGAGAAAATTAGTTTGGCAGCCTTTTAGATTTAGAAGTTCCTCAAGAAAGATTTGTCTCTCAAAACCCCCCCAAAATACCATCTCTAAAGATAAACCCCCTATCTATTTAAAAATATCCTTAGTTGGAGGACCATCACTCCAAGTCCTAGCAAAGGATGTTTCTTTAAGGAAAGAATTGATGGATTATTGCTTGAAAGAAGTGCAAAATACAATGAAGAGATCTTATCTTCATTACAAAAGCTTGCAAAAAAGAGACTTTTTGGGAGACCTTCAAAATCCAAGAATGGCTACCCAGTCAAATTTTTTAAGTCAAAGGAGGGTTGCTTAATCAGATAGTTGAAGAACAAAGAGTTGTTTCTAGTCATGCATGCAACAGATCAGAAGGAAGGATTGCAAAATCTCTCCATTCAGCCCATGTATTTGCTAGAATCAGTAATCATGGAGAAGGTTTCCACTTTAAATAAAGGTGAAGCATTGAGTTTCAAAAACTTTGTCATCTTCTTTTCATTCTCTTCTGTCAAAAAATTAAACACATGGAAACATACTTTGAGAAAGGGAAGATATTTTTCAAAACTAGTTAATGGTTATGTGTAACCTCTCTACATCATTAAGTAGAGTAGGTTAGGCTATGTTTGATTTTAGCAAATAAGTGCTTTGCACATGCTATTTCCTCTTCTCTAAGGTTGTAAGCATGTACTTTTCTATACAAAGTTGATGCTCTAAAAACTTGTAGCAAATATTTTGGCATTATGGATGACTGGTTAGTGCAGCAAAAATAATGATGAAGCAATCTGAGTTGGTATTCAATGTAAAAGATCAAGTTGCAGCTCTCAAAAGTTGAATAAATTCTTTGCATGCAGCATGGAGAAAGTGAATTTCAACTCATGCATGATGGTTGCATGGAAAACTAAGATAAAATCAGGTATTTACTTTATTATTTTACTCTTATTCAACTTAAAGTTCTTTCATTTTACTCAATCCACTCAAAAAAAAAAAAAAAAGTACCTAAAAGCATATCTTGAGATTTATGGACTGTTCAGGAGTTGTTTGGAGCTAAAATAAAATAACACAAATCTAAAATAAATTCTAAGATTTAAGGAACAATTTGAACCTATTTAGAGCTATTTTGGAACTATTCAGAAGCTGTCAAGAGCTGTCAGGAGCTACCTGGAGCAACTACTAAAAAAATGAATTTATTGAATTTGAAGGCTCATTATGAGTTGCAGAGGGACCTGCAACATTTTAGGTGTGGCGATATGATGAGACCATAAATTGTCTCATATTTTATCAAAGAAAATCATCTATTTCTTCCTAATGCATTAGTGTTAAAGTGAATTTCAATAATGATTGAAAGTTCTTTAGTTGTTTAAGGTAGAATGTAAAGTGAATATTTGATTTATTTTTAGTAATTAAATGTGATCCAAATTGCCTCTAATATGTCTCCATGAAGTGTTTAAGATGATATAATGCAGATAAATGAGTTATTAAATAACTCATGGTAAGAAGCTACAAACACTTACAACTAAGAGCTCCAAAGATCAACTCCAGACAAGGCTTTGAAGACATTATGGGAAGATAAAGAAGAATCCTCCAGTATCAAAGCAATTAAGTGTCATTAATGATAGTGGAATGTCCTTCAAGATAATAAACAAATATTTGGTCAAGAAAACTAAAGAAAAATCCCTTCATTCACGTGGAGAACTGAAGGTTCCCTAAAAATCAGGCACCCAGAAATTGTCAAAAATGTAGTCTCAATAAAACAGCTATATGTCCCTTGTTTCTCAACGAAATTCAAAAATTCAAAATGATCTGGAAAGTAGATTGGAAGGGCTAAAAACCCTTTTGAGAATTTTGTGTGATTTGCATCAAGGAAGGAGCAGTATGTGTCATAAATTGAGTGAGACAAAAGTAGTGTGATGAAGGACAACAACTTCAATTTTTTAGAGTTTTGTAAATGACCCCTCAAAAATAGGATCTTGGATCCACATTCTTAGTGGATTGGTTGGGTATATATGGAATATGAATTCTATAAATACAATGTAATAAGTTAATAAAAGGGGGGGATTAGAAAGGCTTGTTTTGGCCTAAGGAAATAGGATAGTTTTAGTTTCATTTCCAGCAATGATTTTCAACTTTCTAGAGTAAATTTAAATTCAAGCAAGCTTTAATTTTCAGAAAGTGTGAAGTATTTTAGCCTTTTCAATTCCTACAAGTGTTCCTTAGATTAGTTCCCTTTCATGCAACTTTCCTTTCATGCAAATAATATTTATTTCTGCAAGTAGAATAGACTGTCAAGCAAGTTTTCTACTTTCTCTATTGTAGACAGCCATGGACACCACCTTGGATTGATAAATTAAATGATGAGGATTACAATGACCCCATCAAACACTACCTCCATATCTCTCTTTATCTTTATCTCCCTCAACCTATCTCTATCTCTCTATCTATTTCTCTTCATATCCCTTTATCTTCATCTCTACCTCTATCTTCTAATATTCATATCTATCTCTAGAGAGCTCTCTAGGATCTCTATCAATCCATATTTCTCCTTTTCCCTCCTCCTATACCTTTATATTTATGTCTCTATTTACCTCTCTCTATCTCTATCCCCTATTTCTATCTCTCCATCTCTCTCTATCCCTATATATCTCCCTCGCTCTACCTCTCTCTCTCTATATATCACTTTCTATATATATCTTTATCTTTCTATCTCTCCATCTCTCCATCTCTCCCTCTTTCTATCTATATTTCTCCCTCTTCCTCTTCATCTCTACTTCCCCTTTACTTCCATATCTACCTATCTCTCTCCCTTTCTCTTCCCCCTCTATCTTACCCGTGTGTGTGTGTGTATATATATATATCACACACATACTATTTCTCAATCCCTATCTCTATCTCTTTATCTCCCCCCTCTCTCTCTATATCTCTCCCTCTCCCTCTATCTATTTCTATTTAACTATCTCTTCCTCTCTCCTTATCTCTCTTTTTCTTCCCCCTCTATCTTTCCCAACTTATATCTATTTCTAGATATATCTCCATATTTATATGCCCCTCACTCCTCTCTCTCTCCCTTTCTCTTCCTCCTCTATCTTTCTAAAGTTATATCTATATGGATATCTCTCCCTCTTTCTATCTCTCTAATTATCTTCTCCATTTATCTCCCTCCCTCTCTCTATATATTCATATCTCTCTCACACTCATATACACACACACTCTTGATTTCTCCCTCCCTGTCTCTATCTCTCTATCTCTCCCCCTCTCTCCATATCTCTCTCTATACCTCTCTAAATCTATTACTTCTCTTTATCACCTCCATTCTCTCTCACTCTTGTCCCCTCTATCTCTATCTATCTATATCTCATTATCTCTCTCTTATTCACTCTATCTCTCCTCCCATCTCTCTTACTCTATATCTCTCTCCCTCTCACTAATATCTATCCCTTTATATCCATATATTTTTCTACCTATATCTCCCTATCTCTATATCTCTCTCCATATCTATATTTGGTGAATGGGGGTTTTCCTTGGTCAAATCCCATTTTGGTAATCAAACCTTGAAATGAAACAAAATAGCATGAAAGGAATGATGAATGAACAACTCAATGTCACAACTCACCAAACCCTTGAATAAACCTTGGAATGCAAATCTGCAACTTGCATGAAATGGATTAAGTGGATGTGGATCTTGAACCTTGAAACTTGCTTGAAATAATGACTTTGAATGGTTGAATGGATCATGAAACCTACATCATCATATTAGCTCCAATAACATGCATGATGACAATTGGATCTTGATTGTTGCAATAAATATTCAATATATTTTATCTTGAATTCCTTGAATTTCTCTTGAAATGACCTTGATCATAAACTTTTCTATAATCTTGCTCACTTCAAATTGCTAGCTTGATTGAAAATATTCTCTTAGGTGAAACATAATGAAATAACCTTATATTTATAGGTATGTATCCTTAATTTCCTAAAATTCAAATATCACAAGCCAACATTTGAATATAGATTTGAATATGTTAAAATATCACCAAAAACATAATTTGAATTTAGGTCCTAGGTCTATGGGAGGACCCATTCGCCCATGGTCCTAGGTCCCTAACCAAGGACACACATTGCTCGATGAGAAGTGTTATATTAAGGCATTAATGACTTTCGGGTTTCCTCTTTGGAAAAGTAATTAATTAGGCTTAGATTTGAATTAAAGGGGCCAATTAAGGAAAATTAAGCTCAATTAATTAAAGGATCCCTAAATAAGTGTTAAATTATAAATAAATGCACCTTACAACACTAAATTAAGGCATTATTAATTCTATTTTAATTAATAGGGCCCTAAACTTAATGTAATATGTAAAATACATATTAAAACACTAAATTAAGGCATAATTAAGTCCAAATTAACATTAATTTCAAATTAAGTGTGAAAATGTAAAAGGGATACATTTTTCTACACTATAGCATCAAAGGTTTTATCAGTAATGCTCGATACAAAATTACAAAGTTAGGATGAGGGGGTCCTAACACCCCATGGTTTTGGTATTTTAAAATCCATTTGTATCCAAATATATCAACAAAGACCATTGTTGTACTTGAGCAATTGATGCTTCTCCAAGTTCGTGATTTCAATTTTTGTAAACAATGCATTAAAAGTATTGGTGTAGTCTTAAACTAACTATGATTTGTCATGTAGTAGATTCACTTGGATATACTTTTCTTCATACTTGTTCTTAGGAAAATAATTATTTAATGAACTCAATAAAGTCTCATCAAAATGAAGCTCCCCTTATTCCTCCTTGCTTAGTAAGCTAGCCTCCCACTATTTTAAAACATGAGGTTCAATTTTTAGGAGAGAAATTGTGGTTTTCTTTGAATCTATAAAATTATTGTAGAAGAATACTTTTCCAATTTGAAAGTATAATGATCAATAAAATTTGTGTCAATTTTATCAAAAGTGGGAATGTCAACTTTTATCAAGACTTTGAAAAGAATTTTCCCACCAACTAGTCTTTTTTATCTAGGGATTAGAATTATTCGAAGAATTTCAAAGAAACTATACAAATTCATTCATTTTTATCTATATCTTAGGAGAGCCACCTTGATCAACACTTTGAAAGGATCAAACAATTTATTCACTTTTTCTTTAGTGCTCATTTGTGATTGTTTCCATCTATTGAAAGTTAATTTGAAAAATCTCTTGATATTACCCTAAGTTTCTAATAACATGACCAAATTTTTGGGTTCATGTAGGAGCAATTCAGAGCTTATATCATTTATTAGAATTAAGTTGGCAATTAAGGGGACAATGTAGTAGCTAAGGAATTCAATGTATTGTAAGCAACAATTGAATAAAAATCAATCAAAATAAGGTTAAAAATTAGTAAATAGATGCACAAAGTAGATTCTCATTTCACTAAGAGATTAGAAAAATAGACAAAATCCATAAGAGGTTTGTATGCCTTATACTTTGATTCTAGCCATTATATAGCCTTTCATGTAAGAAAATTAAAACTTAGTAAAAATATCAAATTAAGGCTTTTGTGAGAACTAATGAATCACCATGCTAGGTAATGATCTAAATATTCCTTTATATTGTAATGGACAATCGAATGAGGATAGATATAATAGAAAATTCTTTTTGTTTTTTAATTATATTTATTTCATTTTAGTACCTTTGCTTGTCAAGAACAAATCTTATTTTGTTATTCAAAATTTAAAATTTATATGTTGTACGAAAGCTTAGATCATGAAACGATCAATTAATCCATATCATAAAAATTTCCAACTATCACATTACTAAATTTCACTTTCAAGAATCTATAATTACAAAACACAAAACTATAAAAATATTTTAAAATAAATTTAATGAAGTCTTCATAAATCCTCCCAAAGACAATGACCTTAGATGAATAAAATTTGGTATGAATTGTACTATTTAAATTATATAAATATCTTTGAAACAAAGTTGATTCTCCCTTTGATCAGAAAGCACATTACTAGCCTATTTGTGACAGTGAAACTTGACAATGATCATGGCGTTTAAACCAGTGAAGGTTGCACTTGTTTAAATCGCAGGATAATAATTTGTACATGAAGTACTATTCTAAAAAGATTATAGAAAGCCAAAGTATAATGTTTACATACCAATTATTGATGTAAATAATCTACAGTTTAATCTTAAAGTTACAAACTTTAAAACTGCTTTAGATTTAAGATAACATCTTAAGGTAATACCAAACATTCCATGATATTGATGGTACATTTAATAATTTGACTGATTTTGATCCTTCAACCGAAAGGCCATTTCATTGATGTAATAGATGACAGGAATGGTCAGTTCCATTGTATTATTTATTAATAGAATGTATATGTAAGTATTATTAATTTAGATTAATTAATAAATATTAGTTGAAATATGATATTTTGATTATTTATAGTAGTTATTTAATGTGGGAATACAAATAGAATTAATAGTATTTAGTTTTATGCTTGAAAAATGTATAAAGTATGATATAGTTTTGAATTTGATGTGTTTTGATATCTGAAATAGGTAATGACAATCTAGTATTTATCTAAAATCAGAATTTTTTATTCACTCTATGCAAGGATGAATATAGGAATTAGAGAAAAATATGCAATTACAGATCTATCCTATATTTGGAAACTTGTACTATGAAATCTACATACTTTTGTTCTTTATTCACTTGACTCCTTTAAAATTTTGTGCTTCCTAATATCTAGAGAGTTCACAATATTTAAGAAAACCTTGGTAGCGCTACGGATATGTTAAAAGGGGACAAGTCCTTCTAAATCAACTCTTGGAAAGATGTACAAATGATAAAATATAGTTTTAGTCATGCATATACCTCTAAGAATGCTCATGCTAATCAAGGTTTGTGGGAATGATATGCAAATGATTATTTGATTCTCTTCTACGTCAAAAAGAATGCATTGAATACCTTTAAATACAAGAGCATAACAATAGATCATGCAAATTTGTGTTTAGTCAACTCTAGATGACAAGGGTATTGTGGGAGTCTACCAAATTTAAGTTTTAAATACGAAAATTAGAAAGGATGAGTTTGCAACCATTAGGATGTCCCCATAACTGTGAACTTTCTCTAAGACATAGAAAGCGACAAATTAGAGTGGGTTATGTGTGTGAGAATACATGCATGCATATGTGTAATAACTAAGTGTGAATATATGGATAGGGACAAGCGGTAAGTGTACAAGAATATGTGTAAGGGTAAGAAGATAGCATAAGAAAAGGGACCTAATTTCACATAAAATTAAGCTGTTTGTTAATATGTCTATGTATCAAGGAACTCCTCAAAATGGGCACAAAAATAAAGTAGAAATTACATGAGGGAAGTCTATGGAATGAGGACCAAAAGGGTTTCAAAAGTGACCACTTTTTTTTCCTAAAAATAAGAAAAAATGATCTTTGACAAGTAATACAAGATTCCATTGCTCAAAATCTCAAGATGTGATAAGAACGAAATCAGTTATGTTCACAATCTAGTTTCTAAAGTATTAATTTTTAAATTATTTTAGAGATTAAGTGGGTCAAATAATAATGTAGGAGCATCTGGGTGAACTGGCGATCAACATCAACCAAAAAATATGTTAATTTTTAATTGACAAAATATCTTATTTCAATTCCTATTTTCAATTCGAGCATTTTTGCAATTAAATGATTAATGATTATTGAATGTTTAAAAAAATTAATTAATTCTCCATGCAACCTAGAGGTTTATGAGTGTACAGAGGATAAAAAAAAAAACAATGCAAGTAGGGGAGGCCATTTCATTTCGAAGACAATTTTTAAATAAATTTCAAATGATCAATGCAAAACAATATGAAGAGGTGTGCAAAAAGATAGAACAAAATATAATGAAATAAAAAAAAATGAGATGGGAGGATGTGGCATGCAACATAGGGAGAGAGGCATAGATTGCAAAATAAATCAAAATGATATGATACAAGAGAAAGATATTTGGGTCGCACCATTATGAAGAAATAAAATTTAAACAATTCAATTCCAAGTGAATATGAGAGGTTGCAATCAAAATTGAGTGGAGAATTTTTTAAATAAAAAGAAAACCTATGAGAACTGCAACAAACAACTAAGAAGGAGAAAAGAATGAAATGCAAATAAGAGGAGAGATAAAGGAGGGTTGCGTGTAGTAAACAAGGCAGGTAAAACAAATCAAAGGAATTAAAAAGACAAATGCAAGTCAAGCACCTTTGGAAGATCCAAAAAAATGGATAAAAATTGAGTTTGTTGGGAAACATTTTTTCTTTATATAGTGGGATATAGGAGATAAAAATTGAGTGTATAGATTAATGAATTCCAGAGGGTGCTATAAAACAAAGATAGTAAATAGCATAAATAAATGATGAATTGAAGGAGTTTCAAATTGTAAAGGTGTATTTACCTATACAAGTTAAAGATGGGATAAATAAATCAATTCAAATTGCCTTTGATTTTGTGTTGCCACTTTAATATGTCAATTGGATAAATGGAAATTTGAATGTGTTGGTTATTGAACTAAAAAAATTAATCATTTGATAAAACCATTAAATTTTAATCTGCACCATTTGGTATCAGAATAGGAGAAGATCTGAGAAGTTTGTGATCATGGTTGAAGAAGACCTTAAGAGGGGGTGTTGTCAATAATTGGAAGAGAGAAGACCTACAACTGCAGAGGGTACCAAAATGGCATATTGAGGATGTGGGCAGAGAGGACCATGAAATGACAATAGTGCATTCATCATAGAGATGCTAAGAGGCATCACAACAAGAATGGATGCAATGGAAATGGCATAGCAAAGAGGAGTACCTATTGTAGATGTCACTGATGATGAAAATGAAGTAGAATCCCTCGAAATTGATTTGGAGGATGAAGGAGAGAACATGGATGAGAGAAGATTTTTGAAATTAATGGAAAAGATTAGTAGTAAGCCTTAATTGGACACTCCTACTTACAAGGGGAATTTGAATCCCAAAGACTTGATTGATTGGATTTTAGATATGGAGAAATACTTTGATTATGAATTGATTGAAGACCCGAAACATGTGAAGTACGCATGACAAGATTGAAGGGCCATGCTTCCCTATGGTGGGATCACATGCAAATAGAAAGGTAGTTAAGAGGCAAAGACAAAATTAAATCTTGGGAGAGGATGGTGATAAAGTTGAAGGAAAAATTCTTGTGCAGATTGCCAAATAAATTTATTCAAAAATTTGCAAAATCTATAAAAAGGGAGAAGAACATGCAAGGGTACACAAAGGAGTTCTAAAAGTTAAACATTCAAGCTATACATGTAGAAGATGATGTGGATAAAGTGTCAAGGTATGTGAATGAGCTGCATAATTCCATTCAATATGAGATGAGTATGATCAAAATAACTAGTGTGAAAAAAGCATATCAATGTGCATTGAAGGGGGAAGAGAAAATTTCAAGGAAACAAAATAACTCTTGAGAAAGAGGCATATTTTCATGTGAAAGAGAACAACCCAATAGTGGTAAAGGTTACCAAAATAAGCAAGATGAAGCAGGAAAATCTCATGCTAGTGTGCAAGAAGATAAATGAAGAGGAGACTTCTCGAGAGGAAAAGGAGATTACTCTCATGGAAGAGGCTCATTTGGAAGAGGTAAAGGAAGAGGTTGCAGTGGTGTATGTTTCCAATGTGGAGAGATGGGACATTGAGCATTTGAATTTCCACAAATCCAGCATGATGGATGAAAGGGAAAAAAGGGTGCATTTAGTATAGGCTAAAAATGAAGTTGAGACTTCCTCAAGACATGGAGAGGATCCCAAAGAAAGAGAATTGTTGATGTTTTGAAGAATCTAGTTGAATCTTAACAAGGAGAAACCAAAACCAATTCATAAGAGGAATTTATTCCAAAAAAAGTGTAAAGTGAGTGGGAAATGTTATAACGTCATTATGGACAATGGTAGCACTGACAACATAGTATCCGAAGAAATGGTGGATAAGCTAAAAATGAAGAGGACCAAACATCCCAACCCATACCAAGTTTCATGGTTGCAAAGGGAGTGTTATTTATGGTGAATGAGCAATGTTTAGTTAGTAAGTTTTCAAATTATTAATTACATTTAGATGAAATCATGTGTGATGTGATGTCAATAGATGCATGTTATATTATTTTGGGAAGACCATGTAAATTGATAGATAAGTTATTCATGATGGTAGATTAAATACATATGCAATAAAGAAGGATGGCAAAGAATATTTTTTAAATCATTTAAAGGATAGAGAAGAGGAAGTGGGGAGAAGCTCTAATTTTTATTTTGTTTCTAGGAAGCAATATTTGAGGGACTTGGAAGAAGAGAAAATGTGTTTTACAAACATGCCAAAGCTTGCAACATTTGAGATAGCAAAGGAATATGATAAGAAAGAGGAAAAGAGGGAGTTTGTAGTTGAAACATGTATTTTTGAAGGCATGAAAGGGAGTAAATTGGAAGTTGCAGCTAAGAGGGAAGGATAAAAAATTGCAACAATTGAGAAAGATGAGGTAAATTTTGGTTTTCCTAAGTCTTGTAGTTGTGAAATAAATGATGATTTGCATCAATTCAGTTTGAATAAATAAGAGGAACAAAGCTTGAACAAGTTGAAATTCATCATGCAACAATGTGTTGAGTTTGAAAAATAAGCGGTAAGTGTTCATGAGGAGGTGATGGATGTGTTTGATTCCCATGATATTGGTAGGGATATGTATGCAGGTATAGTCGTGAGTGAAGAATTGGGAGAAGAATTTTGGTGGACGTGGTGAACACAATGTAGTTTTGAGAGAGGGGGTGAATCAACATAACTTAAAACTTAATCATTTCATTTACAGATTAACATGTCACATAAATTGAAAAGAGAGAGAGAGAATACATGCATCACACGAAGACACCAATATATTTACATGGAAAACCCAATGAGGGAAAAACCATGTTGAGGATTAACTCACAATATATGTAGCTCACTACTAAAAATAATTACAATGTTGTTAAGGCTCATTACCTATGGACTTGAAAACTAAGATGTACAACCTTAGAGAAAGAAACAAAAGGACTTGACGAAACTCACTGTATCATAGCAGGATACACAATATTATAATAAAAATAGGATCTTGAATTTCTATGGAAGAAGCATCTTACTTATGTTGATGTTGCAATCCCTTTTACACACAATGACATAATTACATAGATTTTGCACACTTCATTTTCAGTATTCTGATTAACACAACTTTAACACACTCATCTCCTTTTCACAAATGATTTTTCCTTTTATAAATATCCTTTGCAATAACATAAGACTTTAATTAAGTCAACTCCAAGATAACCATTGATGAAGCAATTAATATTACATAGGTCGATTTCAAAACACAATATATAAAATAAAAAAGGATTTAGTTGTTGATCATCATACGCTACATGTTGGCGCCTGAATGCATCACAACACATTATCTAAAGCAAGATTAATTGATCATTGTTAGGCTTTACACTATCAGGGAGAAACCAAAACCAATGTACGAATCAAGATGCAAGAATTGTAGTTCATTCAAAATATCTCCTCAACCTTCTCCTAAAGAAATTGATCATCATATGCTTGTGCAAGAGGAGAAACCTACTAAATACATAGGAACAGAGCATTCTAAACAAATTGTAACACACTGTTATTCAAAAACTAATCTTACAGAATACTAAAACACCTGAATCTTCTTAGTAGTGTATATTTGAAATTATTGATAATGTCTACAAAATAGAAAGGCCATTACTTTACTTCTAGAGGAATGCATATCATTCCATTAGGATTTCATCATTATATTCTTCTGTCAGGGCATAGATTAGAACATTGTTGTACTTGTAAGACGCACTATAGAATGTGTGATGACTTGATTTCTTGGATATGGTACCTTCATAGCTTTAACAACATATCATCTGAACCACAAGTCTAAATATTGCTTAGCAGACCAGAAAACCATGGCTCTGCCTTAAAGTCTATACTATGAATTCTTTAGTGAAACTTCTACACTTTCTTTATGTGGGTGGTACATCAAATTGAAATGATATCAATATAGACATGTTATAGACTCATCAAGGCATATGAATCATGTTGCAAGTATTGTAGTTAGTGTTGTCATTGATGTCAAAAAGCTTTGGTGTTGTCATTGGTGTCAACTGTATGAGAACGAGTTTGTTGCAAGGATGTGTAATTGGTATTGAGTTGGTGTTGTCTTTTATTATGTTTTGATTGGTTGCATTATGTTGTCATTAGTAAGCTACTAGTGTCAACCTCTACTGTTACTTTGATAAGCTTCTATTTATGGATGTATGGTTGAGTTTTTATGTTGTTGTTGGCTTGGTGGTGATGAGGAAGTACTGAAGATGTTGATAATATGTTTCTAGTGCTTGGTTTCCAAGTGCTTTTTAGAAAATTAAATAAAAAAAGGAAACAATGAGTTGCATTGTGTTTTGTACTGCAAAGTAGTGTTTTGGTCTTGCTTTGTAGTTCTTCTGGGTTGAATATCTACTTGTGTCATCTGGATATGTTGATTAGAGGTGTTCAAAGGTGTTGCATTCATAATTTGATGTGCTAGATCATTTCACAGAGGAAGTTGTGTTCACCAATGTGTGAACTGTGTATTGCAGAGGTGTTTGGTAGAAATGTCCTTGCTCCACATTTCTTCGTAGAGTGGTTTCAAGTCTTTTGGATCTAGAATATTTTTGATAGTGTGTGGTATCTTTCTTCAAATGAAGTTATTCATGGTTTCGTGCTTTGGAATTCGGTTGCTTGAGTTGTAGTGTATGACAGAGTTGTTTGAGTGTTTTGGGTGTGTACATTATTCAAGTAAAAGTTGTTGCAAAGGAATTTTTGGATTTTATGGTGTTTATGGAATATTTTATATTATGTTCAAGTGTTATTTGTTTCCCATGAGTCATCTTTGGATTTTAGGAAGCGTGTACTTAAGTGTTAATGGTGTTAACATAGGTTTGGCTGGTGTTTACACTACTTGTGAAGTTGCTTTGATGTTTGTGGAAGCATGGTGTGGCATGTATGAGTGGATTTATGTCCTAGCTAAGGTGTGTTGTGGTTCACCTTCATTCCCTTCCACCGTAGGAATGTTTTGGTGCCGACCTAATTTGAATTTACATGATTGATATGCATAGTTGACCTTGGAGAATGTTTTCAAGGTTGAAGATGATATAAATATGAGTTGAGTTGTTGAAGGATGACAAGATAGATGAGTATGATGCAAGTGATGTGAACTGCAGAGTTGTAGGGTGTGAATTTTTGAAGTGCAGTGTGAGCTTTAATCATGTATTAGATAACTAAATGCGGTGAACAAAAGGTGTCTACAATTCTTCAGAAGCACTATGAAGGTGTTGGTGATGCTATGGTGTATTTTTTTGTCTCTTTGAGATGGATTTCTCATTGTAACACTCTTCTCTATCTTCTTTTCTATTCTGGTAGTGAACCTTTGGCAGTGAGCCTTTCTTTCTTTGGGTAGTGATCCCTCTAGTAGTGAGGCCTATTGTATTCAGTGTTGATATTAATTTATATTGTGAGTTAATCCTCATCGTGGTTTTTCCCATCTTGGGTTTTCCATGTAAATTTGGTGTTCTTTTGTGCATGGTGTTGATGTTTTTTAGTTTCTATTAATTTCTATGATAAATAATTCTAACAGATTAAGGGTTTTTTTTTTTTTTAGACTGCAGGAATCGGGTAGCACGACCCCATATAAACTACAGTGCGCCTGGTAAACTTTTTAATGTGACGTGGCGGCCGACACGCCCTCCGGTACCACGGGGGTGGGGGAGACTAGACCTCGTGACCAACCTCCTGCAACAGGAAAGATTTAGCCAACCGAGCTAGGGCCCCAACCCCACAGATTAAGGGTTAATTGAATTAATGTGGATCTAAATATTTTTTAGAGTTTTGAAGTTTTAAGGTACAATTGATTCACCCTCCCCCTCACCTCTCATTTATCTTGTGTATTCCACAATTGGTATAAGAGCAAGGTTCCTTGGAAGAAAGCTTAACTGCTTGAGGTAGATCTAAAGGATGGCACACAAGAAAGATGTCCCTATATTTGATGGATCAAATTATGTGTTTTGGAAGACAAGGATTGAAGGTTTTCTAGTTTCTCTTGGATTTGAGATCTAGAAATTTGTTGAGAAAGGATATACTATTCCTGCAAATGTTTTGAGTACCGATGATGAGATCAAGGCCTATGAAAACAATGGTAAAGAAAGGTATGCTCTCTTAATTGGTCTTTCTAATTTTGAATCGGTGAAATTTATGAATCTAAAAATTGCTAGAGAAATTTAGGTAAAGTTAGAAAGCATTTATGAAGGAGATGACAAGATCAAGCAAGCTAAGATGCAAAATTTGAAGATCATATTTGAGACCCTGCAAATTTCTAAAGATGAAAGAATTACAAGCTACTTGCAGAAGGTGGATGAATTTTTCAATGGCATTAGAGGTCTTGGTGGAGAACTGAAAGAAGAAGTGGTAAAGAAGGTAATTAGAACTCTTCCTAAAGATTATAGTCATAAATTTTCTACTATTGAAGAATTATAGAATTAAAATTAGTATACCAAAGATCAGTTGTATGGTTCTTTAACTGATTTTGAAATGAGAGAATTTGGTACAAGTGTTACAAATTTGAGATTGCTTTTAAGGTTGGAAAATTAGAAGATTGTGGAATCAGATAAGGATGATCTTGATGATGTGGAAGCTAACATTGTGAGAAGAATGAAAAAGGGTACTAGAAAGTACAGTGGTAAGTTTCCTTTCAAATGTTTCAATTGTGGAAAGATAGGTCATTATGCTTCTAGATGTCCAAATAGAGATTTGAACAACAAAATTAGGGAAAACAAAGGTAAGATGATTAAGAAAAAATTTTAGAGAATATACAAGTATATCTAATGATGAATATAATTATGGAGATGATGAAGATAATGAATGCTTGTTCATAGCTTTAAAAGATGAAACTAATTTTGCTGACTTTGAGAGATATGTGAAGGAAAGGGCTTTGGAAATAAGTGCTAAAACTGAAGGCACTTTGGTGCCTTCTTTTCATGCTAGACAAGAGAATAACTACTAGATCATTGATAGTGGATGCTCTAATCATATAACTGGTGACAAGAGTAAGTTTGTTAAACTTAAAAAATATGAAGGAGGACTAGTTAGGTTTGGTGATGATACATCTACTAAGATATGTGGAAAAGGTTCAATCAGTTTTTATGGCAACCTTAATACTGATGATGTAAATACTATGGTAAGGGTTTAAGACATAACCTCTTGAGTGTTGGACAAATGTGTAACAAGGGATACAATATTTATATTTCAATATTATGGTTGTGAGATCAGAATAGGATTTGGAACTATGATTGCTACTAGAAGAAAGACAGATGGAAATGTCTATCAACTTAAAGGTGTGGATGGTTATTGTTTCATGACTCAGATCAATGAGAGTTGGCTATGGCATAGAAGAATGTGTCACGTCATTTTTTATAGCCTAGTGAGGATAAGTTCAATTCAAAATGTCAGAGATCTACCAAAGATTACAAAGCCTATCAATGCTATTTGTAAGGAGTGTTGGATTAGATAGCAAGAAAGAAGAAGCTTCAAATTCAAAGAACAATCTTCTACCGGACTGTTGGAATTGGTGCATATAGATCTTTGTGGTCCTACCAGAGTAAGAAGTCTTCAAGGTGACAAGTATTTTTTGATATTGATTGATGATTATTCTAGAATGATATGGGTTACTTTTCTCAAAGAAAACTCAAAAGCCCTAGATAAGTTTAAAGCATTTAAAGTTATGGTTGAGAATGAAATAGATATGAAAATCAAATATTTGAGATCTAACAGAGATGGAGAGTTCACCTCCAATGATTTCAATAGCTTTTGTGAGAATCATGGAATAAAGAGGCAATTATCTACCCCTAAGACTCCTTAGTAAAATGGAGTGGTTGAAAGAAAGAATAAGACTGTTCAAGAAGCTATAAGAACATTGATGAAAGAAGCAAATCTATTAGAAGTATATTGGAGAGAAGCAATTAATACTACTGTTTATATACTTAACAGAGTGCAAGCAAGAGAAAACAACACAAAGACTCCTTATGAGCTATGGTATGGAAAGATTACTACTGTCAAATACTTCAAAGTGTTTGGAAGCAAATGTTATATCAGAAGAGATGAAGAGAACGTAAGAATGTTTGATGAAGAGATTGAAATATTGATAATTAATCATTTCAAAACTAATTATTATTTTCATCATATTAATTAAGTAATAATTATTTTTATAATTATTAGGGTATTAATAAATAAGTAATAGTTATTTTTATGTAATAAGTAATAATTATTTTTATAATTATTTAGGGTATTAATTATAAGGTTTTATATTTTCAATAGGAATGGATCATGACACACTTCAACTTTACCAAGACATTGAAGTGGTTTTTTAGAAAAAGACCTTGTATGCACATATACATTAAGTTACATGTATATCCCTACATTCCCTATTGTATTCCTATTATTGTAAATAAAATCTTTGGATTTATATTCCTCTATCAATATGAACAAGAACTTGGGAGTCCAAAGCACCAACATGATATTGTATTTTTTGTGGTAGTTAGATTCTCAAATATGGACACATGATCATGTGTAATAAAAGCATCAACATATAGATTTCACCTTCATTTTCTTTAGTCATGTTTAGATTCATTTTGGCTTGCCAACACCTAACATATCTTACTAAAATCAATTTAACAAACTTTGTGGATAATGTTAGCACACAACTAGATTGTTCTTCAACCTTCCATCCATACATAAATAATTAAATAAAGATGATGAAACACACAATTATGCACCTTTTGCACATCTATAATAGTGCTCACCCACACACATAGGATGGAATATTTTCATCTAACATACATGCAATGTAGTTGTACACATTTCTACAAAACATAGCCATTTCCAAACATTTTTGGGTTCCAACCAATAATGCCCCTCAACATCTACCACACACCATTCAAATTAAAGTTACACACATAAGAATAGGAATTAGTTTAGGAACAAAATTTTCTATGGCACATTTCTAGGGTGTACACCAATAAGTTCAATAACTACTATTGCACCTACAATAGAAATACAAGGAACACCATGATCCATCATGCATCTCATTCATTCCATGTTAGTAACATAGTATAGTTGTATCTTCAAAAGTAATACTTCAAGGGTTTGAATTAGGAGATGAAGCCTTTATTCTATGGTTCATACACCAACCTACATGCAACTTGTGAGAATGGATTTGTTGTCAATATCCCACAATACCTTAGCCTATACTTGGTATTCAATGTGGAACTCTCCAAGCCATACTTTCCTTCAATTTTGGAGCCAACAATAGTTCAACATGCTTTAGAATTGGGTCATATATACTTGCATCTAGTTGCAAGGGATGAAATAATTGACACCACAAGCACTCATAATCACGATGGTTCCAAACAGTTATTTAGGTAGTTAATGTCAAGCAATATGTATATCAAGCTAAGTGGTGTAATATTTTGTAACTACTAGCACATTTTTCTTAACTATAATAAGAAAACAAGGAACATTGCTCCTCAAGAAAGGGTGAATGATCTAAACACAACCTTTTCAAGTTGGTTTCATTACTACACTTGGTATTGCACAACCCCTATAAACACAATTCTCATGTGTAGCCATGCAACACTATTCATGCACATCTACACCACCACCTATAGCATTGCACATCACCACACATACTCATTCTCATCAAACCCTACATGAGTAACATGTGGGGGCATCTACACCACATGAAACACCACCATATATGTACAACACCTAATGGTATATGTGTCATAGGAATAACAATATTTGGGTTTCACACCTAGTAATATCCTATCAAACATGCTAAATAGCCATATATATTTTACATTTGATACATCCCATTCACGCATATTATGTAGTCATCCATGTTAGAAACATGTCAATAAAAGACATAGTGCCTAACTACTAACCTAGTTGTAATTCATGTATAAATACCTACATTTTATATTTTATACAAACATAGAGAAACTAACAGACATTCATCCTGACAATGCATAAATATTTTTCTAATCATTCTATTTTGAATAAAAATGACATACCTACCAAAAATCTTCCTTACACCATTTTTTTTTCTTCATTTACATATTCTATGATCTTATTTGTTACTCTCCTCGAGACCACCTAGGATCTAGATCAAAATTAATGGTAAATAAAATCACATTAATTCAATCTAATGGAATGATGGTTAGTCAAATTAAATCCTTTCATAGTTTGAATTACATTAAGAATAGATGATTTAGATTTTGGTGATGATATAAACATTAGACACTTTAGTATTTCAAACTCCCAAGTAAAGCGAAAGATCCATATAAATGTAAGATACGCATTCATCTTTCTTAAATTATAAGCCTACATAGGTGGGCTCCACTATATAAATTCTTCCACACAATTTCCAAACTACGTGACTAACAAAAGTGTAGTGTGGGAAAGGACCAACAAACATCATAAAATGATTATTTCAGGCCTTTATCACCACATCATAAAGTGTAGTGTATGTAGATGGAGTAAATCCAAAAAGGTAAAGGAAAAAAGGTAAAGTACTTTTATAAAAGGAGGTCCACATGTCATAAAATTAACAAGAAATCAAACACTAAAAACAATATTGTATGAGTGGATTAGTCTTATGAAATATATTTTTTATTAAGAGGGTCTAAGTTAAAATATTTGAGTGGTGTTTGTTGATAATAGTAAAACCTACCTATTTTTTAGTTGAAATGTGTGATTCTAATGTACATATTGTTCAAAGTTATATGAATCCTTCATTATATTCATTTATCATGTTTTTGTTTCTTTAAATATGTAAGTTTTGGATGGACTTATCATATTCATAGATACATTTATCAATGAAAATATCATTAACTTTCTTATAATGATTACGAGAGTTTTTGTATTTTAGTTATGAAAGGTAGTTCTAAATAAAGTTTATGGGATTAAACTCGTCTTATTTTTTTAGCCCCCTAAATAATCTAGCACATGTCAAATTGTATACAAGATACAATGTCATATATCTCATGAGTATAGGATATTGTACACATTTGCTGGTGAAAGAACTCACTTATGAAGTGGGTCTAAAATAATTTACATTTTTTGTAGTTATCATATTCATGATCAAAAACATCTAAATAGGAAAATTTCTCACTTCAATTTTTTCTCACTTAATTTACTAGTGTTATAATTTTTCCTAGTATGTTATGAAAGTTGCCACATCTAAGAGATTTGGGCAAATTTTTCTTCTTAACCAAGTAATGATTTTCTATTCATTTATAATAAGTCTCTTTGGTAGTTTTCTATAGTTTCTAGTACTTTGCTCAATCAATCCATACAATAGTTTCTAATAAAGGGATTCAAAGCAGATCATTTATGGCTTTGAGACTTAGTCTTATTAAGATCTACTCATCAATCCCTCTTATCTCTCTAATGTCAAGATTATAAATTTTAATACTAGAAAGAACCAACTTTGGTAATTGAAGTGGAGTGGGAAAAGCAATAGCTTCTAGGATACAAAATAAACAAAATTTCTAAGATAGTATATCTCCATTCTTGAGCTCTACCTATTATATCTTCCCTCTAAAGATCAATATGACCAAATTTAATATCACAAATATTAGATGGTGTAAACTAAATAAGACAAGGGGGTTGGGTTCCTTGATTAATAATTTTAAAATATATGGGTTTGGGAGACATGGGATTTCCTAAGAGACTAATATCAACTGCTACTCATAATTTTATATATAAATAAATTAAACCATCTTCTTTGTCTATTTGGTAGGGTTTTAACTTTTTCAAACAAGGAATAACAAAAATTAAGAGATAAAAGAGCTTACATAATATCATTAGTTGTAAGAAGAATAGATCTTAAATTTGGGGCACTTGAGGACTCCAATTTTATGAATTTTTTGTCAAAGATAAATCTAGTGGTGCGAGCACTCTTCCTATATGTCAAAACTAAAAAAAACATTTAAAATTGAAACTTTACCATGTAAAAAACTCTCCTTTGAAAGGAAAGAAAAAATGTTCAAAATAATAGCTTGAATGATCAATTATTGTGTTTGAAATGGGATGAGTGAGTTTTTATATAGTCACCATGAATTTTGGAGTATTGGTGTATTCTTTGTTCCCTTTAGCTTGATTTTTTTATTTAAGTGTCAAAAGAGGACCAATGTGCACTTTTGGCACCTTTCCTTTTATGATAGATTGTCAAGAGCACACCACTAGGCCTCTTTATTTTTAATATTTTTTTATATTTTTACTTAAATGACAAAATTAAGCCTAGTGCAAGTTTTTGTCACCTTGTATATCTAGCCAGAATGTTATTCATTATCCACCAAAGCACTTTTTCCTATATTATTTTTTAATACTTTTAGTTATCATACTTTCATTTTGACAAAAATGACATTTTTGAGTGCTTTGGACATTTTACCATATTTACACATTGGGAACATTAGGCACCACCTCTTGTAACTTGTCAATTTTCATTTTTTCCATCTTTGGCTTGAAATTTCTTTATTTTGTTTTATTTTTGTGATTTTTTAAGTACACGTCAAAAACTCCCATAGAGGGAACTTGCCACTATATCCACTACATGGAGGGTTCTCTCAACACTTTATCCACCAACCAAATGGTCAATTTGGTGTCCTAGGTGTGTTAGGATGCCTCAAGCATTATTTGTCTCACAAAATCACTTTAATTGTTTCCTATTTCTCTTGATTTCTTCAAGTTTCATCTTATATTTATATTTTTTCATCATGACTATAAAATTTTAACACTCCTAAACACAACTAAAACTCAAAATGATAGAAGAAACACAAATGACTAGTGAAATAGGGTAAATGAATGTGTAAAAATGGTGAATGGGAAAAAATTGGCAATAGTATGTAACACAATTTAAATCATCCTCTTGTAATTTACTTAGATATTTATGTATATGCTTAGCCAAATATTTGCTTATCCTTGTCACTTGTTTACTATAGTTTTAGATATAAGAAAAAATTATAGTTTTCTTAAGGGTATAAGGTTAATTTGTTTCTTGATGGGAATTA